>RYFJ01001267.1:0-372804 GCA_003991445.1 Oryza meyeriana var. granulata | reverse complement strand
CTTTTATATTCCTGGGTTTTGCGTCGAAATTTAACGCGTTTAAGTATTTATGTATGATAAAAACTCTATGTGTTTCGTGTGGTATTTATTTCTGGTAATTCCCCACATTTAATAAACTCTCTGAAATTTCTTTCCTTGAATTTTCAGAGCTCCGAATTAATTTTAATAGGACAAAGATCATTTCTATAATTAGATAAATCTATAATAAAATCCCTATCTTTTCTCCTATCCGGGTCATTTCGGTTCAGTCCTTTGAACTCTCCCCGTTCATCGTGAACTCTGACATCCTGTGTCTTCTAGGGTTTCTTGTCGCTCCCGGAACCCTAAAACCTCCTCAACGTTCCAATTCTCAAAATACACCGATATTTCAATCGATCGCATGTTTCCTAAACTATTTCCTCCTCCGTCCTCGACTCCCAAAATATTCCCCATTCCAATATTCTCAAAATTCCTGAAATATTCTTATGCTTTGAGAGTTTCAAAAATTCCGGCGAATTTCCTTGATTCCGAAAAAAATATTTCAGTCCCAAAGGTGTTTCGACGCTTTTGATTTGCCATATACATATACACGCCAACATTCGCGACCCTCCAAAATTCCAAACAATCTCCCCCCCCCAATTTCCGATATTCCTAATACTTCTCAAAATTCTGAATTTAAATTCTAAATTTAGAATTCCAGAAAAATCCCCACCTTTTCTCTTTTCTTTATTTTTCTTCCAATCTTCCGTCTCTCCTTTTATTTTTCTCAAAGTCTGTTTCCTCCCTCTTGTTCATCTCTTCCGTTTCTCTCTCTGCTCAGGCCTGTAGCAAACCGAGCCGCTACCGTCGCCTGTGCCGCCCCGGCCCTCGGCCTCGCTCGCCCGCCTGTGCCGCCCCGGCCCGGCCTGCGCCAGCCCGCGTCGGCCCCCCC
Organism: Oryza meyeriana var. granulata; assembly: GCA_003991445.1. Lineage (NCBI taxonomy): Eukaryota > Viridiplantae > Streptophyta > Magnoliopsida > Poales > Poaceae > Oryza > Oryza meyeriana. The sequence continues at coordinate 371,894 of RYFJ01001267.1, read as the reverse complement.
GGCCTCCGGCGCCGAGCTGCGCCGCCCCGGCCTCCGCGCCGAGTCGCCGCTGAGGCGCCCGGACTCGGTCCGCTGCCCCGCAATTGCCTGCCGCCGCGTTTTCGGCACGTCGCGCCACACGCCCCCACGACGCCGCCATAACCGCGCGAGCCGATGTCGCCATCCACTTCCCCACTCCCTCTCCTGTTTTTCCCTCAAAGCCGCCGTCGCCTGTGCCTCCTCGCCACACGCAGCGTCGCCGGCTCTCTGCCGCGCCGCTTCCTGCCCCTGCACGCCGAAGCCGCCGCCCTGCTCCTCGCCCCGGCCGTCACCGCCGGTGCGCCGTCGCCTGCGCCTCCTCCCTGCCGTCGCCGCCGCCCCTCTGCTGCTCCCGTCGCCTGCCTCGGCCGGCCGCGCCTCCAGCCGTCACCGCCGGTGTCTACAGCCCTTTGGGTCGTGCTGCCGCCGCCCGGCTCTGCCCCAAGCCACCGTTGCCGTCGCCTGCTCTCCAACTGACGGTCTCTGCGTCGTCAACCTCGTCGTCGTCTTCTGCGCCTCCAGCCGCCACCTCCGCTGCTCCTCACCCCGGCCACCACGGCCCGTAGCCATCGAAGGTCATCGTCGCTGCCGTCGGCGTCGTCGTTTTCGCCCGCCGCTGGTGAGCACCACGCCCCCCTGCCTGCCCTCCCTTTTTGTTGGTTGTCGCCGTTGTCGTTTGTCCCGGTGCCCAACTCCTCTTCCCCGTCGCTGTCTTGTCACCGTCATCGCTGCATCCTTCCTGTCGCGCTACCACCGCCCCCGCCTCAGACCATCGCCGCCGTCGTCCTGTTCCCCAGGCCGTCGCCGGATGACATCGTCCTCAGTGCCACGCCGCCGCTGGTGAGCCACGGCCGAAGTTCCTCCCCTGCTCCTCCTCCTCCTCCTCCTCGTCTTTTCTCCGCCGGCTTCGCCGCCTGCCACCGCTGGACCAGCGTCGCCGCCTCTCTTCCCATCCGTCGTCGCCGCCGTCCGCATCCAGCGCTACCGCCCCATCTCCTGCACGCGTCGCCCTCGCCCCGAGCGCCTGCCGCACCGCCCAACAGCCCGCCGCCGGTGAGCACTCCTTCGGTGTCGGCCCCTGTCTTCCTTCCCTAATCCACCAGCCATCGCCGGGTCTCGCCGTCCTCAGCACTGGCACCTCTGTCCTTTCCCCATCGCCGTCGTCGGCATTACCGTTGCCATCTACACCCGCACCTGTTCCCCTCCCCTAATTCGGCGGCCATCCATCGTCGCCATCCTCCTCCGCTGCACTGCGTCGCCGTCTTGAGCCGTCGTCGTCGTCATCGCATTTCTCGTCTCTCCTCGGTCTCGGCTCGCCGACACATCGCTACCGTGCCATCGTCAATCGCTACCGTCGTTGTCGCTCTCCCCGGCCGCTGCGCCGGCGTGTCTCCTGTGCTGCGCCTTAGACGGCCGAGCTCGTTTTGGCCCCTCGGCGTGTCACTGTTGCATAGACCCTAGCGTCTCCCCCTCCCTTGTGATCCCGGCGTATATGTCTCCAAATCATCCAATCTTCATAAACCGTTGATCGGATCTCATCCGTCCGATCCTTTCGAGTCCAATTTGGGTCATTGGACCTCCTAAATCCAATCACCTCCACACGTCTAAATTCAATCGTCACGTCAATCCTAGCCAGACCATCTCGTCTGCCACCTCAACCCTGATCTCCTCGTCATCGATCTACCTCATCACCATCTCACCTTTCGTGCCACATCGGCATCCACCTTAGTCATGACATCGTTTCCTTGTCCGCGAGGCAAACACATCAATCCAGTCCACCGCCTCACCTTTTCCCCTCTATGAACCTAGTCCACAGGATCTGTGTCCATGACAGTAGGCCTCACTCTCTTTCTCCAGTGCCAAAAATAATTCTTTTTAGTGTAATCCGAGAGAATATTCTTGAGAATATCTTTTTTCAATCCATTTCGGATGTATTCCGAATTCAATCTTCAAAAGCCATATCTTTCCCGTCCGAACTCCGAATTGACCCGTTCTTCTTCCTAATTTCATCTAAAATTATAATCTACTTGTTTGTATAATTTTTATGTACTGTTTATTTGGAGTTTCTTAGGCTTTTTATCGTTTTGCGTGTAGTATACCGTAATCGCTGTTCGGAGGACCGCGGAGTCTACGGAAGAGTTCGGAAGAGCGATCGAAGATGTTTGGTTGCAAGGCAAGTCACACATTCATCCTTGAGCATGTTGAACCTACTTTGTGAAATATTTTACGATTTATAAATAAATTGCATGTTTTTGCCAATTACATGGAATATGGAATAACCTATCCACATACACTGAGACCCGGTTCATTTGTTATCCATTCTTTGATAACCTTGGGTGATAATTTGACTAGCTTAGGTCCCATTGGAGGACCTGGCTAGAGATAGGACCTGCTTAGCCATGCTTAGCAACATAGCTCACCTGGAATTAAATATTAACTTTTTATATGATTCGACTCAATGTCGGAAAAATGGAACCTTGGATAGGCTGTTGTTAAATTACTAAAAATTTTGACCCTAAATGGTGGGCTGTGGGTGTATGGTTTCGATTGTCACACCCATGGCAATTAAGGACCGGTTCGCGGGAACCACTTGGGCAACTTTCCCGTACTTGCCACAAGCCAGCGTGGGCAACGGCTGGGCTTGAAGCGTTTCTTCTCCTCTTCCTAGGCACCGAAGAAGAGGGTGGGCGTGATGAGTTGGGTCGGCCCGGGTAGGGTGATCGGCTGCCGGATTCACCGTGGCGCAAGGGGTAGCCTGGCCAATATGGCGTGCCCTGTCGGCAGGTGCAACCTCAGCGTGGTGTGGATGGTTAGGGAGGGGTTGCGTGAACGGTCCTGTCACAGCTCGCACAGGACATCGTGGTGATGTACTGGCACACGGAACGTGTGTGGGGGCTGTGTCTTGTGGGTACAGTTGTACACCTCTGATCAGAGTAAAACTATTCGAATAGCCGCGCCCGCGGTAATGGGCACATTGGCCAAGACTCACCGTGATTAGTCTCACCCTAGATAATTAATCTGGTTTTATCAAACTGTGTTGTGGAAGGTGTGGTGTCCGGTCGGCGTGGTTGAGCTGACCGGGGGTGACCGGTTAGCGTGGTGTAACGCTAGTCGGTGGAGACTGGTGAGTGTGGTTTAACTCTCATCAGTTTCGCCTGGTGGTCGTGGTGTAACTTCCATCAGCGCGGCCTGGTCAACGTGGTTTAGCGTTGGTCAGGAAAAGCTGGTCAGCGTGTTACGTTGTCCGGTGGTGACTGGTTAACGTGGTGTAGCGTTAATCAGTGGAGTCCGGGTAACGTGGTGTAACGGTACCCGGAGGTGTCTGGTGAACGTGGTATAGCGTTCATCAGTGGAGACTGGTTGACGTGGTTTAGCGTCAATCAGTTGGGAATGGTTGGGCCTGGTTAACGTGGTGTAACGTTAATCAGTGGAAAATTAATCTTGTTAAATTTATCAACATTTTACTATTTACGAACTACTACTGTTTACAACTGCTTTTACGCAAATGAGCCACCAGCCTCCCTTTGAAATCCCGTGCCACACACAAATGCATCATTGGTGTGGCTTGTTGAGTACGGTGGGTGGTACTCAGCCTTGCTTTTCCCCCTTTCCAGAAGTGTGGAACCTTGGCTTATATCCCAGTTGAGCTTGCCTGTGGCGTGGAGCTGAAGTCACGCTAGTTTCGCCTTTCCGCTGCTGTTTTCTTCCGTGTGAGGACTAAGTGCCTCTTCTGTAAGTATTTACCGCTTGTAATTTATGTTTGGAACTGTTTATTGATTTGTCGTTTTGTGTACCCTGGCTTGATTCCTGGACAGGGATTTTAATACACAAAAATAGTCTGGAAATTGGCTAAATTTCTGGGCGTGACAAGTTGGTATCAGAGCCGAACTTGACTGTAAGGATAAGCCAAACGGTCAGACCTTAAGGACATCATTTGTGAAAAAAAAAAACTAATTGTGAAAATCTTCTTGCTCTCTCTCTTCTATGTTTTGATTTTTCTCTCCTTACCCCTAATCAGAGGCAACAGAAGAAGGATTACCGACTTAGAATTTTCAACTTTGTTCTAGATGGCCAACAGAGAAAGTGTGTATCTTGGAGACAGTGGTTTCTCGGCAGAGCTTCGCCGCATGGTTGCCGAAATCGGATATGACACTTTGACAGTGTACTACCACAACATTGCCAGCAATGGGATAGACTTCGGTTGCAAGATCACTGTGACTCTTGACTCCAACCGCGAAGACCTTCCTCAACTCGTTTACGCCGCTGAAGCTGATCATTATTTGCCTGCTCGTGAAGAAGCTGATGCCCTAGCCGAAGAAGTCAATGAAGCTATCCGATTACCTTCCTGAAGCCTAAGCTACACCCTCAAGAATAGTTTTCATGTTTAGTTTAGTCACGTGTGTTAGCTTGCTTGTTAGTGTGCTGGTGCTTGCTCCTTTGGTGCTTGTGTGCTTGGGTAGCGTATGGCGCATGTCAGCTGGTGATATGGCCATACTAGTTTGCCAGTGTAATAATCAACACCCTATATTCATTACAGTTCAGTGATAATTTAAATATCTAGTAAAAAGATGCCCTCTCTCTCTCTCCCTCCTTGCTCTATACCCTCTCTCCCCGTTGATTTCTCCACCACATCTGGACAACTTTATACATGTGATAAGAAGAAAGAGATTATATTGGATTCAATAATAACCACAATCAGGACCTCTGCTCAGCTCAAGATATGCAAACTCAGTTTCGTCGTAAACTCTAGTTCACTAAGTCAGCAGACCGTTGTTGGATAGTGGAAGCAACTACTTGGTTATATAACCGCAAGAGGAAGCTAAGAAGGCTTAGGAAGACACAAGTAATGGATAACCAGATCAGTTCATCTCCAAAGATTACGACCGAGTCTTAGAAGACAAAGCAATTCATCAGGAAGATAAGAAGAACATGATGCAGGATATGAAGGGACAAGTCAAGCTAGGATTGATGGATTATTCCTCATCAACTTTCTCTGGAGAGAACGACCTTACCAGTTACAATCGAGACCAGAAAAACAACGCTTGGATATGGATAACTTCTCGAGACTTCACCCAAAGCTGAAGTGTCAGTCATCGCAGAAAAGCATCAACGACGTCATGGTCGCAACAATCATTACAGTAAAAGAAAGACAAGTCGGTAGCGTCAGAATTTGGAAGAAGGGAAGATATGACTAACTCACGATGGAGTTAGTGAAAGTCAGTTTATATCAACGGAGTTAGTGAAACCCAGTCTAAGACGCCAGTAGTAAGACCAACCGAGTTGTTATCTTTAGGAGTACTGGCAGTTGTTGTCATGGTTCTGAGCCTATCTACGTGGAAAGGTAGCATCCAAGACAGAAGCGTTAAGGACAGAAGTTAAAGACAGAAGGAACCTGATATCAAATCAGTTGATGAAGCCATCGGACGAGACACCTACAATAACCCTGAAATTTACAGACGAATATTTCCATCACTACTATGAGAATCTAAGCACGAGGATACTAAGAAACAGTTAGTAAGAAGGTAGGAAGAAAGGTGATTGATAAAGAAACAGGACGAAGTAAATCCCAGCAGAAGAAGGAAAGTGTTTCACCAAGGAGGATCAATAGTAAAGCGCCCCGCGACACCGTTCGGAAGTCCGTGTGCCGTAAACAAGCAAGTATATGTAAGTTGCGCCAGGACAAACAATGGGACCAATTCCAAGGGTTGTCACCAGAAGAAAGTGCTCAATGGAAAGAGTTGAAGATCAACCAAACCCTTTTCTTGCTAGCTGCCCCAAATCTCGGGACGAGATTTTTGTAAGGGGGGTAGGTTTGTCACGCCCTAAAAATCACTTTAATTAAAAATTGTTTTTGGGGTAAATTGAAATACAAGAATACGCTAAAAAAAATTTGTTTGAGAAACGCGTTTGAATAAAATTTTGAAATTTCCAATATTAAAAATCCCAAGTTTAAATTTTAAATAAATGCTTGGATGCTTTTATATTCCTGGGGTTTTGGTCGGAATATTTTAAGCGTTTAAGTATTTATGATGATAAAACTCTATGTGTTTCGTGGTGGTATTTATTTCTGGTAAATTCCCCACGATTTAATAAACTCTCTGAAATTTCCTTGGAATTTTCAGAGCTCCAGAATTAATTTTAATAGGACAAAGATCATTTCTATAATTAGATAAATCTATAATAAAATCCCTATCTTTTCTCCTATCCGGGTCATTTCGGTTCAGTCCTTTGAACTCTCCCCGTTCATCGTGAACTCTGACATCCTGTGTCTTCTAGGGTTTCTTGTCGCTCCCGGAACCCTAAAACCTCCTCAACGTTCCAATTCTCAAAATACACCGATATTTCAATCGATCGCATGTTTCCTAAACTATTTCCTCCTCCGTCCTCGACTCCCAAAATATTCCCCATTCCAATATTCTCAAAATTCCTGAAATATTCTTATGCTTTGAGAGTTTCAAAAATTCCGGCGAATTTCCTTGATTCCGAAAAAAATATTTCAGTCCCAAAGGTGTTTCGACGCTTTTGATTTGCCATATACATATACACGCCAACATTCGCGACCCTCCAAAATTCCAAACAATCTCCCCCCCCCCAATTTCCGATATTCCTAATACTTCTCAAAATTCTGAATTTAAATTCTAAATTTAGAATTCCAGAAAAATCCCCAAAATCCCCACCTTTTCTCTTTTCTTTATTTTTCTTCCAATCTTCCGTCTCTCCTTTTATTTTTCTCAAAGTCTGTTTCCTCCCTCTTGTTCATCTCTTCCGTTTCTCTCTCTGCTCAGGCCTGTAGCAAACCGAGCCGCTGCCGTCGCCTGTGCCGCCCCGGCCCTCGGCCTCGCTCGCCCGGCCTGTGCCGCCCCGGCCCCGGCCTGCGCCAGCCCGCGTCGCCCCGGCCTCCGCGCCGAGCTCGCCCGCCGAGTGCCGCCCCGGACTCGGTCCGCTGCCCCGCAACTGCCTGCCGCCGCGTTTTCGGCACGTCGCGCCACACGCCCCCACGACGCCGCCATAACCGCGCGAGCCGATGTCGCCATCCACTTCCCCACTCCCTCTCCTGTTTTTCCCTCAAAGCCGCCGTCGCCTGTGCCTCCTCGCCCACACGCAGCGTCGCCGCTCTCTGCCACGCCGCTTCCTGCCCCTGCACGCCGAAGCCGCCGCCCTGCTCCTCGCCCCGGCCGTCACCGCCGGTGCGCCGTCGCCTGCGCCTCCTCCCTGCCGTCGCCGCCGCCCTCTGCTGCTCCCGTCGCCTGCCTCGGCCGGCGCCGCGCCTCCAGCCGTCACCGCCGGTGTCTACAGCCCTTTGGGTCGTGCTGCCGCCGCCCGGCTCTGCCCCAAGCCACCGTTGCCGTCGCCTGCTCTCCAACTGACGGTCTCTGCGTCGTCAACCTCGTCGTCGTCTTCTGCGCCTCCAGCCGCCACCTCCGCTGCTCCTCACCCCGGCCACCACGGCCCGTAGCCATCGAAGGTCATCGTCGCTGCCGTCGGCGTCGTTTTCGCCCGCCGCTGGTGAGCACCACGCCCCCCTGCCTGCCCTCCCTTTTGTTGGTTGTCGCCGTTGTCGTTTGTCCCCGGTGCCCAACTCCTCTTCCCCGTCGCTGTCTTGTCACCGTCATCGCTGCATCCTTCCTGTCGCGCTACCACCGCCCGCCTCAGACCATCGCCGCCGTCGTCCTGTTCCCCAGGCCGTCGCCGGATGACATCGTCCTCTGTGCCCACGCCGCCGCTGTGAGCCACGGCCGAAGTTCCTCCCCTGCTCCTCCTCCTCCTCCTCCTCGTCTTTTCTCCGCCGGCTTCGCCGCCTGCCACCGCTGGACCAGCGTCGCCGCCTCTCTTCCCATCCGTCGTCGCCCGTCCGCATCCAGCGCTACCGCCCCATCTCCTGCACGCGTCGCCCTCGCCCGAGCGCCTGCCGCACCGCCCAACAGCCCGCCGCCGGTGAGCACTCCTTCGGTGTCGGCCCCTGTCTTCCTTCCCTAATCCACCAGCCATCGCCGGGTCTCGCCGTCCTCAGCACTGGCACCTCTGTCCTTTCCCCATCGCCGTCGTCGGCATTACCGTTGCCATCTACACCCGCACCTGTTCCCTCCCCTAATTCGGCGGCCGTCCATCGTCGCCATCCTCCTCCGCTGCACTGCGTCGCCGTCTTGAGCCGTCGTCGTCGTCATCGCATTCTCGTCTCTCCTCGGTCTCGGCTCGCCGACACATCGCTACCGTGCCATCGTCAATCGCTACCGTCGTTGTCGCTCTCCCGGCCGCTGCGCCGGCGTGTCTCCTGTGCTGCGCCTTAGACGGCCGAGCTCGTTTTGGCCCCTCGGCGTGTCACTGTTGCATAGACCCTAGCGTCTCCCCTCCCTTGTGATCCCGGCGTATATGTCTCCAAATCATCCAATCTTCATAAACCGTTGATCGATCTCATCCGTCCGATCCTTTCGAGTCCAATTTGGGTCATTGGACCTCCCTAAATCCAATCACCTCCACACGTCTAAATTCAATCGTCACGTCAATCCTAGCCAGACCATCTCGTCTGCCACCTCAACCCTGATCTCCTCGTCATCGATCTACCTCATCACCATCTCACCTTTCGTGCCACATCGGCATCACCTTAGTCATGACATCGTTTCCTTGTCCGCGAGGCAAACACATCAATCCAGTCCACCGCCTCACCTTTTCCCCTCTATGAACCTAGTCCACAGGATCTGTGTCCATGACAGTAGGCCTCACTCTCTTTCTCCAGTGCCAAAAATAATTCTTTTAGTGTAATCCCGAGAGAATATTCTTGAGAATATTCTTTTTCAATCCATTTCGGATGTATTCCGAATTCAATCTTCCAAAAGCCATATCTTTCCCGTCCGAACTCCGAATTGACCCGTTCTTCTTCCTAATTTCATCTAAAATTATAATCTACTTGTTTGTATAATTTTTATGTACTGTTTATTTGGAGTTTCTTAGGCTTTTTATCGTTTTGCGTGTAGTATACCGTAATCGCTGTTTCGGAGGACCGCGGAGTCTACGGAAGAGTTCGGAAGAGCGATCGAAGATGTTTGGTTGCAAGGCAAGTCACACATTCATCCTTGAGCATGTTGAACCTACTTTGTGAAATATTTTACGATTTATAAATAAATTGCATGTTTTGCCAATTACATGGAATATGGAATAACCTATCCACATACCTGAGACCCGATTCATTTGTTATCCATTCTTTGATAACCTTGGGTGATAATTTGACTAGCTTAGGTCCCATTGGAGGACCTGGCTAGAGATAGGACCTGCTTAGCCATGCTTAGCAACATAGCTCACCTGGGAATTAAATATTAACTTTTTATATGATTCGACTCAATGTCGGAAAAATGGAACCTTGGATAGGCTGTTGTTAAATTACTAAAATTTTGACCCTAAATGGTGGGCTGTGGGTGTATGGTTTCGATTGTCACACCCATGGCAATTAAGGACCGGTTCGCGGGAACCACTTGGGCAACTTCCCGTACTTGCCACAAGCCAGCGTGGGCAACGGCTGGGCTTGAAGCGTTTCTTCTCCCTCTCCTAGGCACCGAAGAAGAGGGTGGGCGTGATGGAGTTGGGTCGGCCCGGGGTAGGGTTGATCGGCTGCCGGATTCACCGTGGCGCAAGGGGGGTAGCCTGGCCAATATGGCGTGCCCTGTCGGCAGGTGCAACCTCAGCGTGGTGTGGATGGTTAGGGAGGGGTTGCGTGAACGGTCCTGTCACAGCCTCGCACAGGACATCGTGGTGATGTACTGGCACACGGGAACGTGTGTGGGGCTGTGTCTTGTGGGTACCAGTTGTACACCTCTGATCAGAGTAAAACTATTCGAATAGCCGCGCCCGCGGTAATGGGCACATTGGCCAAGACTCACCGTGATTAGTCTCACCCTAGATAATTAATCTGGTTTTATCAAACTGGTGTTGTGGAAGGTGTGTGTCCGGTCGGCGTGGTTGAGCTGACCGGGGGTGACCGGTTAGCGTGGTGTAACGCTAGTCGGTGGAGACTGGTGAGTGTGGTTTAACTCTCATCAGTTTCGCCTGGTGGTCGTGGTGTAACTTCCATCAGCGCGGCCTGGTCAATGTGGTTTAGCGTTGGTCAGGAAAAGCTGGTCAGCGTGTTACGTTGTCCGGTGGTGACTGGTTAACGTGGTGTAGCGTTAATCAGTGGAGTCCGGGTAACGTGGTGTAACGGTACCCGGAGGTGTCTGGTGAACGTGGTATAGCGTTCATCAGTGGAGACTGGTTGACGTGGTTTAGCGTCAATCAGTTGGGAATGGTTGGGCCTGGTTAACGTGGTGTAACGTTAATCGGTGGAAAATTAATCTTGTTAAATTTATCAACATTTTACTATTTACGAACTACTACTGTTTACAACTGCTTTTACGCAAATGAGCCACCAGCCTCCCTTTGAAATCCCGTGCACAAATGCATCATTGGTGTGGCTTGTTGAGTACGGTGGGTGGTACTCAGCCTTGCTTTTCCCCCTTTCCAGAAGTGTGGACCTTGGCTTATATCCCAGTTGAGCTTGCCTGTGGCGTGGAGCTGAAGTCACGCTTGTTTCGCCTTTCCGCTGCTGTTTTCTTCCGTGTGAGGACTAAGTGCCTCTTCTGTAAGTATTTACGCTTTATTTATGTTTGGAACTGTTTATTGATTTGTCGTTTTGTGTACCCTGGCTTGATTCCTGGACAGGGATTTTAATACACAAAATAGTCTGGAAATTGGCTAAATTTCTGGGCGTGACAGACCGGCTGTGGGGAGGCGGTCCGACCGCCGCCCCAACTAGAACTTCCTGTCGGTACTGGATCCGACCGGGTGGTGGAGGCGGTCCGACCGCTACCCCAACTAGAACGCCCTGTCGGTACTAGATCCGGCCGGTCCGACCAGGAGGGGGAGTCGGTCCGACCGCGCCCCCCACTACAATTTCGTGTCGGTACTGGATCAGGCCGGTCCGACCGGGTTGGGGAGGCGGTCCGACCGCCACCCCCACTACAACTCACTATCGATACTGGATCGATCCGGTCCGATCGGCCAAGTATTCGCGGTCCGACCGGCACCCGCGTCACAACTCCATAGCTTTGCGCCATCAAATTTAATTGGTGGTCATCCTCCTTGCCATGTAGACCTAACTTTTTTTTGCATATACTCAAACACAATGGTTAGTCCACATTAGCGCTTGTCATCAATTACCGAAATCAACAATGGGGCCTAGATGCTTCAACCCCTTTACTTCGTTTACGCTCGTCGATCAAACAATGTACTCCTCACGATCTACGTTCGCAACAAAACTGATCAAAAACATGAATTTTCAGGTTTCAACCTCACGGCGAAAGTAGATTCCGAGCGGTGACAACCCAGCACACATTAATTGCTTACAAATGTAATGAAATTATCCATCCAACGAGTACAAACGGCACATGAAACGTTTCTAGTTATCGTTATTACATGCCTTAGAGAATTTCAAACGGATATCTGACTAGATATGCAACTACTGTCTACAGCGTAGGTACTTCCCCTTTCTCGCCGCCTCCAGCCTAGCTTCCTTTGCACGCAGTGCCCTCTCCCGCTTCCTCTCCCTCTCTGCCTCACGGGCTTCCTTCTCCTGCCGCTCCTTCTCCTCCTTCCTCTTCTGCTCAACCTCCCACTCTTCTTGCGCCGCCCAACGACGTTCGCAGCGCTTCCTATTCCAATCTTTTAAACTGCAAAGAAACTTTGCGTCCTGTGGATGGATCTCCGTATCTATCCACTGCACAAAGTCGCACAGAGACGGAGGAGGCTTCGGTGCCTTGACATATACAAATTTGTTAGCTCAAATGTTCAAATATTTTGTACTACAAGATAATTCTATTACCTCCACTGGCTTCTTCGCCTTTCCCTTCTTCCCTTGTGGCTTCGGCTTCTCCAGGGAGTACGCATAATTAGCACGCATTCAATACCTTTGCTGGTATATGTAATCCTTCTCACTTATTGCGACTTTGCAATTATCTCCACACCAACATATCGGCGGAGGCACGTCAATCAGAGGTCATAGACGACTGGACATACCGGATGCATCCATAGCAACCTACATTATAACCAAATAAACGCAAGTTATAACTCGCTATGCCAAAAATACCTTATACAACTACATACCTACGGTATACTACACATAACTATAAAAAATTAAATGTCATCGTCCTTATTTCCATCTCCCTAGCATTTCTCCAACTAGTACTACTCATCTAGTAAAAAAAACATAACTTCTCTCATGCGTTTTATCAATGTCCTTAGCCGTTATGCTCAACTTCAATAGATCTACACGTTATGGATCAAACCTAACATTTACTTACCTATAAAATAAATAGTACAATACTACACATACTACATCATTTGATGAATAGAAATAGAAATTACAAAGAGTTATAGAATATTACCTGTAGATGAATCCGTAAACTGGCTGAGCTTCGCCGCTTTCGTTCGCCGTCACTCTCAACTCTTTTTTTTCTGTTATTTTTATGAATTTTTAGGAGGCTTGGAGGGGGTTTTATAGTGAGGTAGTAAAAAATCGCTCTTTGATAGGGCGATTTTTTTTTATAAATGGGCCAATTTGCATGCGGCGCCTAAAAACCGCCCTCTAGGAGGGCGGTAAAGGGGCCGCCTATAAAATGGCCGGCCCCGCGGCCGGCGTTTTGCAGGCGGCCCTCTTGCTGCCCTACTAGAGGGCGGCTTTTCAGCGGCTAGGGGGCCGCCTCTAAAATGGCCGGCCCCGCGGCCGGCGTTTTGCAGGTGGCCCCCTTACCGCCTTGCTAGAGGGCGGTGTTTCGGCAGCCAGGGGGTCGCCTGCAAAAGTACTGATGGCCACCGGCCGCCCAGCCAACGACCGTCAGCCACGTCATTAAATCGTTCTTTGGAAGGACGATTTATTAAAAAAACGTCCTCCCAAAGGGCGTTAGGAGTATGTTTCTGTAAATTTTTGAAATGAAAAATGTAATTTTGTAAATATTTTATTAAAAAATATATAAATAAAAAAAATTCGCCCAAGGCGACGGCGATGAGAATGAGGCCCAAACCCATATGAATGGCCGTAGCTTGCATGCCACGCGGCCCGAGATCAAGCGCAATAGAGAGCGGCCCAACTTCCGCCGCGTCCAGCAGGAGTGAACCGTGTCAAAACTAGATTGGCCCATTATCACCGTGTCCCTCCTGGCCTCCTCGCTGCTCATCTCCTTCCCCACGCGAGTCCACCCAGCGACGCCGCCGCACCCCGCACAACTCTAGTGGAGCAGCAGCGTAGCGAACCCTTCCGCCGCAGAACCCCAGATCCGACCACGCCGCGCCGCCGCCTCCGTCCACCCCGCCGCGGCAGCGATGGTGTACTTCGACTCGTGGGACGAGTTCGTCGGCAAGTCCGTGGAGCTCTTCCGCAACCACCCCAACACCGTACGCCCGCGACCACGATCCTCTCCTCCTCCCCTCCCCTCGTCCGATCCTCCCTCCCGATTCTTCCTACCCGCTCTCGCGATCTAACCCTTCGCTGCGATGTTTGCCTTCAGACCCGCTACGTTGTGAAGTACAGGCACTGCGATGGGAAGCTCGTGCTCAAGGTCACCGACAACCACGAGGTACTCGGATCGAACCTTTTTCCTGGATTTGTTTAGTTTGCCTAGACCACGGGCGCAATGGGGAAATACGCGTTACGGCTTACTAGAATTGATCGACAGAGTTCTGGATTTGTCGATTCCGTTCGTTGATATATGTGACTTCCTGTGGATATATTTCGTTATGTTTTTCTTTTTGTAGATTATCCATTGATTGTGTGATCTGGTTATCTGGATGTGTAGTGCCAGGCGCCGTGAGGACACCCCTTTAGCAGGGTCACTGGGCCAATTACCATGCACATCCTGAAAACGCAAATGGTAGCATCTCTAGTGAGGAAACGTTTAATTTAGGCCCAATATGCAAAGTTTGACTCCATGGAGAACTTGTTATGAAATACAGATTACATACTAAACACTTATTGCATATGAAATTGGAACTTCTGCTGTTTGTCCGAGTTGTTGAAAAGTGTGAAAGGTTAGCAGGCATTTTATGTATTCCATTATAGTTACCCATACCTTTCCATTCTACTTTAACACAAATATCTTTTTGTTTAGGAAGAAAGTACATTTGTGCCTGTTATTATTTTTGTACAGCATCATATGAAGTATGATCTACTTTATTTGATTAATTAATTATTGAAGAGTGAATGTGAAATAGGATATCAAACATATGAATTATACCGTATACACCTGTTTCTCTATATATTCTACTCCAGATTTGCTAACTGTTCTATGCTTGTTTTCTATGACCTGTAACTTCATTTTCTAATAATTCTATGCTGCTTGTTATCTGTGATATATGCTGTTCAACAAGACAAATTTGACAGTATAAAGGATGCCTAACTGCGTTAGTTCTGTGCTCTTCTGGTACTACTAGGAAAGCTGTCAATGTAATAATTCCACAAAAACAAAATCACTGTAGTGTCTATTAACTGCACATTGTGATGCATCAATTTTCAATTTTATTATGATTCATGTGGTTGAACAAGAGGGCTAGGATTTTTTATATCACCATATGAACCCAAGTCAAATGAAATGAGAATATTACACTGAGCTTCTAGTGCAAAACAATGGATATATATACACAAGGAGCTGAAAATCTGATAGAATGTTCCTCAGTTGATGTTGCTGCAGTGTAATTCACTACTACTTGGTACTTTGTAATCCTTTCTGTGTGTAGATGAATGCCTTATCAATTACATTCCACACAACCTAGTAGGTAGCCCTTAATAGCAGTGTGAACTCATTTCATGCTCTAACAGATAATGTTAGAGCTTCTTTTGTTGGCATCTATTTGACTGGCAGGTGTATATTGCATGGGAAAGACACTTTTTAGTTGTACCTACCGACTCCCGGGCAAATACTGTGATTGAGAAGGTGTGGTGACACTAGATTTGGAATTATGATACTACTAAACCATGGGGCCACGAGGCAACTGATATACCCATTATTTTGACAACAACTACAAATTAGGAGCATCGTTAATGTTAGAGAAATTCTAAGAAATGCCATCAACAAGTACTAGATTCCATGTTTTGCCATCGACGAGGGCAAGTTCTAGAAAATGCCATTGTACAAGCCATTTTGTCTAAGAAATGCCATTGCCGTCAGTTTCACATTAACAGCCATTCGTTAAGTGTTGAGAAAAGACCAGTTTACCTCCCAGTCATCATGGTCAAAACTTAAAACCCCTCCCCCACCCACTCCGTTGCCACCTCCCCTTCCTTTCTCATCTGATGGACCAACGCCTCCACTCTGGTGACCTCAGCAGCCGCCACCAATGCCCAGCGCTGCACCACCTCATCTTCCTCCTTCCCAGATTCAGGCTGTGCTACCTCGAGCGCTGCGGCAACGGGTGGATCCGGGAATGGCTACCTCAAGCGTGGCAGCGGCAGGTGGGTTTGGGGCAAGGCGTCGTAGAGCGCAGCAGCTGTGGGCGGATCCGGGCATGGCTCGACGTTGTTGAGCAGTCTCGAGCTCCTCCGGTGCCACCTCATGCCGGGTCGGGCTTGGGGTTGCCCCACGTCATGCGATGCAATGGCCTGCTCGACCATGGCAGTGGTGCAGTAGTAGTGGCGTCTCCTTCCTCCTCTCTGTTTTCTTGCTCTCCTTGCACCGCTGCAGCTGCCAGATCTACGTTGCCGCTGCAGCTGCCCATTTGCCTGGGAAGATTTCCAAAGGTGGTCACGGCCGGTGGTGTCGTGTACCAAGTCGCTTGTGCAAGTTGAGGTGCTGACAAGCTCGTCTCACATACAGCCATTAAAGGCCATGTCACTTGTGCAAGTTGAATGCCATGGCCGGGAGATACCAATCTCTGCTGTTGAGGTCCCGGCCTGTTCACCACTAACAACATGCTGCAGCAGAAAGATTGAGGGCATTCTCAATGAGGATTGGATGGAGACACTGATGAAGACGGGGCACGGCGGTCGACGCGTGCTAGTGGGTGGCAGTGGCAACGATTGAAAGAAGTGGAGGGCACTTTGGACATTTAGAAAAAATGAATCAGGTTAACTGACGGTGATGACATTTCTTAGACATATTGGTTCGTGTGATGGCATTTTCTGGAACTGGTGTTTGTCAATGGCAAAACTTAGAACAAGGTGCTTGTCAATGGCATTTCTTAGAATTTCTCTTAATGTTAGCTTCGTAATGTGTACTTGTGTGGAAAGTGGAGCAATGTTTATGTCTATTCAATGTTATGTTGTGCTCATAGTGATTCCACTTTCATGCTTTGCTGGTATGCTTTTGATTTGTAGGGAAATGGATTGTCATAAATGGGTTTGTTATTCTTTGTTAGTTGCACAAAAGCTTAGCACATGTTTTTTTATTAAGAACGAGAGTAGCAATTACAAGAAAAGCTGCTAGAATGCCAAAGGCCAACTACTGGACGAGGTAAAGGCACTGAAGGATACCCTTGTGGCACTGACCGCCGCTGTTTCCGAGTACAACTTGTATAGTTGATAATTTCGAGCAGTATTAGCCAATTATTTATCTTTAAAAAAATCCAGGGATTGATATTTGGTGTAGGATTCAGAGAATATTATTACATGCTGTTTTTTTCCCTTATTGTAGCAAGTTTGTATTCATGAACTTTAACTGGTAAAACTGTGGAACAAGTTTGATGCATAGCTTATTACTACTACTTGCTTGAAATACTATTTTTTATGTTTTATTGAAGTTTTAGATGTTCTGCTGGAATCCTGCAATGAATGCTTCTATTTATGTTGGTAGCAGCGAATTTGTTATATCATGTGCTGTCTTGTATTTTTATATTCTTGTGTCAGCTGCATATAGCATGATCTATGATTGAAATAAGAACTACTTTGCTGACCCAAATGTATTGAATGCAGTGCTTGAAGTTTAAGACTGATCAAGCTCAGGATGCAAAGAAGATGGAAAAACTGAACACCATCTTTTTTACTCTCATGACCCATGGACCTGATGGTATTTCTATTGTTTTCTCCAGAGCTACAGACATTCTATGTCAGGCCCTAAAATGTTTTACTAATTGAGATTCCTACTATTTCCGTTGTGCAGCTGATATAAGTGATGTTTCGGGGAAGGAACAGGCAGAACAACAGCAACCAAAGAAAGGTCGGGGCAGGAGGCAGTAGTGTATCGGGTCTGTCTTGATTTTGTTCAAAGGAATCATAACTGGAGTGGTGGATGGACATTTTGGCTCTTGTTAGCGCTCTTAATGTTCTGAAGGAAACGTGAGAGATTTGGGGATTATTTTTCTTGGAAAGAACTGAGAAGTCCCTTATTACACTGTGGCCTGGGCGGAAAAACAATCAAATCTTTAACCCCTCTTTTTGTCACACGTCTGGGTTTTTTTACTCGATAAATGTTTCGATATATTCTCTGAAATTCTTCTTATCTTGGCATACTGCGTGCGGAAGCAAGGCAACATGTTGGTCAGTTGATACTGCCGATGTGAAGCAATCTGCATATGCATTCCTGCCAAATTAAAGCCGATAAAATTGGTTGTTTTGCTGTGTCTCCTACTCTCCTCTGTATGCGGATCTGCCCATACATGTGGTTCACAAATATTTGCTTGTTCGCTCTTTCTTGGATTCAGCGCAGCAATAGCATCAGCACGTGCACAGCTGCGAGCTGCTGCGATGCGCAAATTCACCTCTGAATCTTATCTTGAACTCCATGTTGTCACATGACTGAGCCAGGCATCATTTCTACCTAGATAATCCAGTTACTAATCTTTAGTTTGATCAGGTTTCTCTTGATAATCTATTAAAAGGAGGTTAAGGAATGCGGCTGTTAGAGCATGCCCAACAGTTCCCCTAAATTCCAATTTCAAAATTCATTTTAGACTCTCTAATGAGGATTTAGAATTTAAAAATATATTTCTCTTTAGCAAATAGCCTAAAAGTGATTTTCTAAAATAAAAAAAGTAGGCCACCCTAAAACTACCAATAGAAATCTGATCATCCTCATCCCCTTGCACGTGATCCCCCGCGTCGCTACGCTCACCCTCCCTCCGAGCGGCAGATTAGGAGAGTGTGTGAGACCCGACTTGTGGAGAGCAACTTTGATGGAGAAGGGATTTTTAATTTTTAGGCAGGTGATTAGAGGAGTTGTTGGACCCAAGGTTCTGGGATTCAATTACAAAAAGTTTCAGGACCTACCAAAATGGATAAAATTTGGAAATTTTAGACAAAATTTGACCGAATTTGAATCAAAATTTATCAAACATCATAAAGAATGGGCAAAATAAGAGGTCAATGTTGTCTCAGGCCTTACTGAAATAGACAAATTTTGCCAAATCTTGGACGATTCGGTCCGAATCCAAGAACCCTAGTTGGACCCATGTTTTCAACTAAAAGCAACTAATTTTGCGATTGGGAGGAGTTTTAAACTATTGTTGGCCATGCTCTTACGTATCAGCATGGTGCGTGGTTCTGAAATGAGTATGACCTTAAATACAGGCAAGATGTAGTTTTATGCTTCATTAAATTCTGAGAGAAGTAAGGATAGTGCAAGATGGGGGCAATATTTTTCTCATAAAAAAAGAGAGGTGCACTACCGATTCCTAAACTTGTCATGTTGTGTTACTAAGTCTCTAAACTTTCAAATACAGATTAGGTTCCGAAACTTGTTAAAGTGTGTCATCCCATATCTAAAATTACCATGTCCTATTCGGGATCCTATGTAGCCTGACATCGCTACTACATCATCTATTCACTCTCCTCTCACTCCATTTCTTCCCCACTCTGTGCCAACAAGATCTCTTTCCTCTAACATATTCTTCCTCCCTCCTTCCTCTCGCTCGCAGCAGGGAGCGGCTGTTGCTGGCGAGCTCGCGGCTGCCAAACAAGACAAAACAATGAGCACATTGCCTTATGAAGCAGACCATGAGCCCAACATGCTCGATGAGATGACGGAGTAGAAGTGCACTACGAGAAGATAATGACACAAGAGCGATGGGCAAAGTTGGGTGACAAAGAACCTAGCCACCAGGGAAACAACATGGGCCATGAGAGACGCAACACTAGCTGGCTTGGCGTGGCGTTAAAAGGCAAGCCCCGTAGTTATCGACCTCCTTTCTCCTTTAATAGATTTGTCGTGCGATGAGCTTTATGACTACATCTGTCTCCTAGCTTTCTCCTGCATCACCTCAAATCCACAGTTGATTGGAGAGGAGGTGTACCTAGCGAGAGGGATCTTGAGTTGGTAGAGGAGATTGTGACAGATAGGGGTTCAGTGGCGGCGAGCTTGCTGGCAATGGGCGCTCCCTACCGAGAGAGGGAACAAGATTCCCAATATCAAGAAGGTGAAAGAAGAGGAGAGAGAATAGAGATGTGGAGCCATACTAATTTTACATAGGATCCTAAGAGTTTTGACCTAAAATAATATAAACTCTAGGATCTAGATCTGTATTTTTAAAGTTGAGTAACCTAGTTGACAAATAAAAAAGTCTAAGTACTACCGATATATTTTACTCTTTTAATAAAATAAAGTGGTATGTTGGAAATGAGAAAACTTAATTTAGTGGTAATAAAATGAGCTCATAAATGAAGGATACGATCGTGTGCGATTTTGCCAAGAGAGAGAAAAAAAAAACAGAACCGAAAAGGCTTCAGAGCACAGTTCTTTTTTCCGGTCACCGTGTGTTACTTCTGACAGCGCCGGTCAAACAATAGCTCTGAGATTCTTTTCAGCGGACAGAAGCTTTTCGGGAGAAGTCCATATATGCCCGTCTTTTCCTCTCGGAGAACTCCACTACCCACAAAGGTTAAAAAGGCATAATCAACTATGGCCATTCAAGTGTCAACAAGATCGTCATTAGGGATAATGCCTTTGTTTTATGCTGTACTAATACTACAACATCTCTCAGAAAATAGTTTAAAGGTGAGAAAAGAAGGCTAAGAAAATATATCACGTAAAACGAGATGAGCCATTAGTGTATGATTAATTAAATATTAATTATTTTAAATTTGAAAAATAAATTAATATAATTTTTTAAGCAACTTTTACATAGAAAATTTTTTAAAAAATATACTGTTTAGTAGTTAAAAAATATGCTCACGAAAAACAAGTAGTTTTTTCTTTTTCTTATATATTCGAACACAGCCTCAAGTTGGTGCAAATGCTCAAAAGTTTCTCACTCCATGCGAACACTCAGCAGATATCATAAAACCAAAAACTTTGCTGCCATGTTAATTAGCTGCGGCCAAGAGACCGGCCGGTTCCCCCGTTGCTCTTGCCCTCTTTTCACCGCGCCGTTTGCTCTGCTCGTAAAAAGCAGCGAGACGTGCGGTGCGGTGACTGTCCCGAGTAGAATCATGGTCGGACGAACGAGAGGAGTAGAATCATGGTCGGACGAACGAGAGGAGCTTTTTCACCTGTTAAATCCTCGAAAGAGTGGAACAAAAGCTCACCATTCACCAACGGTTCCTGCTAAAATCCACCCGACTTTACAGGACGGCGAGGCGACCTCTTCAGCCAGCAGCAGAGCCATCAACGGCGTGGAGCTAACCCCATCGCCCCCACAGCCAAACAGTAGCAGAAACTCTAGCTCTTTTGACGGCTATTTCCGGCAACGGGCCATGGCACTCGGCCACGTCGACTTACGCAGCCGCTCTATCAATCCACCAGTAAGCTTTAGCACCGAATCCAACATAGACTGTGTTTTTTCATTTAAATTATTAATATGGATTGTTTTTTATTAACATGATAAATTAATATCTTAAAAAATAAATTTCATAAATAGTTTAGAATAAGTGATCAAATCAATGTAATAGAATAAAGTTTTTTAAGAAATTATATTTTTAGAGACGTGGAACAAATAATCCGTTTCAAAAATCTAAAGAAAAAACAGAAAAAAACAACCCATGTAGACAATATCATTGAATATTGGTAATACAAATTATATGTGATGGATCCAAAAATAATTTATAACAAATTGTAAACTACTCTATTTGTCTCTAAAAGAGTGTTGTTTTATCTAGTCTAAGAAAGATTAAGTATGAGGTTAAAAGATCTAAGTCGTGACAAATATTATGTTCTTAATTAATATAGAGAGAAAACAAGAAAACAAAATGAGAAGGAGGAGAAAGTGTTATTGGTTGGATAGTTAAAATGATGAGATATATTAAGGAGATCTAGTGAACCCCACTTAAAAAATATTTTTTAAGGATAAATTATTAGCTTAAAATAACAGAGATGGAGGGAGTAGTATATTGTCGAGCGCTAGTGATACAGGTCATCTAGTACAATGCTACGACTCAGCGGCCAGCCGAAGCAATTGCCCACGAGTGAGCGAAGCCTTGTCATTTTGGCAACATTTTTCAACTCGGTTGTTCATGTCTTCACGTACGCCTGCCTACCGCTTCCAACCGTCCGGCCACCGTCCTTAACCTCCGGCCTACGGTTTCCCTACCAAGAACGGACACACATTTACTGCACCGCATAGATTGGCCTAGCTAGCTTAACTAGCATATGGGTTGCCAACTTGCCATTGCTCCATGTCTTGCCTGGAACTCGGAACAACACAAAAACCTGCAAGCAAACAACGATTCATTGCCTGAAGATAACATAATTACTGACGCCGACCGAGCAGATCCCGTGTTCCCGATATTCTCCTTACATATGCCCACCACCATCATCGTGCATCCATGTGGCCGTGGCAGTACATCACATTACATACACACACATACACTGCATCCGCTTACTGCTGACAAAAACATGGATGAAGCTAGTTGCAACTTGCCAGCCTCCATCCCTCGTCATTGTAGTAGAATTCATTAATCCAAGGCGTATGGATGCATGCATGTCTGTATTTCTGAATGAGATGCAGCAATCCAAAATCCTATCATCTGCATAGCGGTAACATGCATGGATGTGCTAAAAAATGGTAATGTATGTCCACTTCCGGCAAAGCATGTATCACAATAACGTCTCCATGTGTGACGGCCACCGGTGCGTGCTGCACGGGCAGCGGGATGGCGGATCAGCGCGGCTGATCGGCTTATCAAACGGGCGAAGCGAATGCGCGATGATACGCAGTTAAGCGCCGGTGACCGTACGCGGCCTCCTCGCGGCCACCATACGCATACGTGCAGGTGCAAGAACGTCGTGTACGCTGCCCCCACCATGCGGTACCTTATCGTGTGGCACATTGGCAGTACATACGATGCCTCCGGGTCGTCACGTGACATCGCCGGCGCCGGCCGGGGCCCTCCTCTTCCCCTCGATCCGTCACGTCCGGGCTCTGCTTCCGGTCAATCCTGCCGCTCTCGACATTTTTTGGCTTCCTGCACCCTGTCCACAAGAACGTCGCCGTGGTGCACTCGGTGTTGATGTACATTTTGGTTGGATGACACAGTTTGTCAAACTTATGGCTAGACATTTTAATCAAGTTTAGATAGTGTTTGGTTTATTCTTGTGTTTGTGACATGTCATACTTTGTTGTTTATGTCTCCACACGTCATGCTCATAAACAAACTCCATAACTTATTACACTTGGAGCCAATAAATTTGGCGCATGTAAATTGTGGCCTGCGATAAAATGTCAAACAAAATGTAACATCTAACCAAACAGACAATGTGTCAGAACGGCTTCATTTCCTCGTGGCAAATAAAAATGGATATTTCCTTTTCTTTTGTGAAAACTCTATGAGTATCACTAAATACATTGTTCCGGAGGGACTGTTTGCAGCTATTTGTTTTTCTTTTCCTTATTTGTCAATCATGTTTCGTCTTCTAGTTAATACCGACTTGAGAACTTTAAAGCTTTACAACAGAGTTTACAAAAACTAATAAAAAAAGAAAATCATGAAACAACTCCATACATAGAAGGGACGTTGTAAATTTATCACCGTTTTAAATTATTATTGTAAAATTATCATTAGCAAAAATGACACTAAAACTGTTATTTAATTGTCATTCTTATAAAATATAAAAATAACAGTGGTAAATTTGTAAATACCCCTACATAGAAAAAACCTCGAAAAAATGATGAGCAATAGGTGTGAAAGTAGGTCAACAAGAAGTCAAGAGCAGGACGTGGAAACTAGTCTTCTTGTTGCGACGGTCAGCTACCATAAAGACAACACGAAGACAATACAATAGCATAAAGAAATATTATCCTTCTAAGAAATGGCTAGCTGAATAGCTGATTATTTTAGCTCACTCTAGGCTCCCGCCAAAGTGCAGCAGCGTTAGTGAAGACAGCCTTCACAACCACAACTAGAAGGGCTCACAAAAAGGAGAATTGCCTTTGATGGCTGGACAAGCACCTTTGAGCTGTATTACACGACTAAAACAAAGTTTATATTGACTTAGGGATGAAAACTAGACAACCCCTCTTTTCCCTCGCCGATGGCTGGTAGTTCATAGGAGGAAGACGGGAAAACGAGTCAGAAATCCTCGTTGCTCTAAGAAATATTGTATGGCCACTTCATGACATAATCATGAGCTCTCATGGCTCGTCCGGTCACTCTTACCTCTTATTGTGCATTCAAATTGGATCAAGGATATATTCATAAGTTTCATCATAAACTTAATTGATTATTTCCAATTACGTCAATTAATGGTTCAAACCACACTCAAAGTTAAGACATTTTTCATTGGTATATGAATTTTTTAACAAAAAATATAGCATCTCTTGGATGTGAAATCTCTTCTCACCATCACTAGTGTATGAAACAAATGTATGTATTTCAATTAGAGTCGTATCCTATGGTATGGATCATATATCATACATGAATGGAATATGATCGAAATATCAACAGGTCATTTATGAATATGGGGATAAGTGTTTAAGAAATCAACCGTAGATAGTGTGATCCCACCATTAGAGCATCTCTAATAAAATAGCTATCTAAATGATCAAACCAAAATTTAGTCATATAGGAAAAAAAAGACTCTAACAAAGTTGCTATCTGGATGACCAAACCATCCTACTCAATGACCAAATATAGCTATCCAGTTTAGCTAGCCAAACGGTGAACCCCAAGGATTGAAAAAGGGGAAGATTTCTCTCTTCTCTCTCCTTATGAAGTCGCAGTTTCTCTCCTCTCTTGCGTTTCATCCTCTCTGCTGTCGTCCTACCACATCCTCACCACTATCACCTCCCTACCCATCATCCACTCTAATCCGCCATGTCCTCTCTACTGTCGCCTTGCCATGTGCTCGCTGCATCCTCTCCGTCATTGCCCTGCCGTCATCTTGCCACATCCAATCTGCCCGTCATCCACTCCGATCTGTAGCATTCCTAGCGCCGCCGCCATCGTCCATAGTCACTTCCCCTGGTTGATTAGCGCCGCCATCATCCATCGCCATCTTCCTCGGCCTCCCAGCGTTGCCGTCCACCTCGAGCCATTGAGATTTGAAGTATGGCAAATGGTCATTCTGTTGGGGTGCGCAACAATTTTGATTTTTTAATTTTTTGAGTAGCTACAAAGTAAAAATTTGAAGAGCTAAAAATAACTATTCAAACCATTTTATCGAAGATGCTCCATTAAAGACTCCTATGTAATGAGAGAAATACCTTACTGTACATGGCATAGACGGAGGTCACTCTATTTTGTGTTAAAGCAACTCTAACAGTCTTGGCATTTAGATTGCTAAACTAAAATTTGGCAAGTGGGAGAAAAATACCCCTTCCAACAGACTTGGCTGGCCAAATCCACCCTTAGATTGGCCAAAGTTGGCCAGCCAAACCCACTGGCTAAATCCATCCCCTGGCATGGGCCCCACCAATTCTGAGAGGGAGGGGAGCTCGTACCTGCGTCGCCGTCATTGCCGAAGTCGTCCCTGTCTCCCGCATCGGCCAGTCTCCTGTCGCCCGCACCACCGGCTGCCGCCCTGTCGCACCCGTCTCCCGCGTCTCTTGCCCAGCCGGTTGCGCCGCCCCATCGCCTGATCTGGCTGCGCCTGTCTCCCTGGCTGTCGGCCGCCGCCCCGTCTCTCTTCTCCTGCATAGGCCACCGATCGCCTGCGCCGACCGCCGCTATAGAGGAAGAGAAGGAGAGCAGAGAAGAGACTAATATGTCGGGTTTAGAAAATTTAGAGAGCGGAAGATGGAAAGACTGTTGGAGCACACAAAAAAATATGGAAAGAATTTTTTTAAATGGTTGACTAAAATAAATAAATAGAAAGTCAAATTTAAAATGACTATTAAAGATGCTCTTACGCTACTGTACTTTCCCATAACTTGTGCCGCATGGGCTCATGTGGCCCGTCGAAGCCAAAGCAAACTCCAAGTCTCCAGTCTCCAGCAACGTTTGCCGCGGACCAGGTCTACGGAGCCACCGCCGCGACCGCGAGCCCCGCCCCTCTCCTCGTACCGAGCGCCGCAACGTTCCGACGCGCACGCGTCACGCCATCACTGGCTGCCTCCCCAGCATCCCATGTCGCTTTCCCCTTCCCACCACTGCGCACCCTCACATGCCACTAACCCCTCTCCGGCTCTCCCTCCTAGCCTCACTGCCACTCTCAGCTCAGCTCCCCTATTAATTCCTCCCCGACCCAACCGCCGGAGCACAGCACCAACCAACTTAACCACCACCACCACCGCCGTCGATACAAGGCCACTCTCTTGCGGCGCGCTCGGCGGCAATGGCGGCGGCGGGCGGTGCTGTGCTGCTGGTGCTGACACTAGCTGCGGCCGCGACGTCGGTGTGGGGCCAGCACGGCTATGCCGACGCGCTCCACAAGAGCATCCTCTTTTTTGAGGGCCAGCGTTCCGGCCGGCTGCCACCCGACCAGCGCCTCCGCTGGCGCCGTGACTCCGCCCTCAACGACGGCACCACCGCCGGCGTACGGACACTACCGTCTCTCTGTTCTGTTAATGGCATTGCAATATACTCTTGCGCGCGATGACGATGTTGCTGACTGTTTCATGGACTGCCCTGGCGTGCGGCTGCAGGTGGACCTGACGGGAGGGTACTACGACGCCGGCGACAACGTGAAGTTCGGGTTCCCGATGGCGTTCACGGCGACGCTCATGTCGTGGGGGCTGATCGACTTCGGGCGGAGCTTCGGCGCGCACCAGGCGGAGGCGAGGAAGGCGGTGCGGTGGGCGACGGACTACCTAATGAAGGCGACGGCGACGCCCAACACGGTGTACGTCCAGGTCGGCGACGCCTTCCGCGACCACTCCTGCTGGGAGCGCCCCGAGGACATGGACACCCCCCGCACCGTCTACAAGGTCGACCCCACCCACCCCGGCTCCGACGTCGCCGCCGAGACCGCCGCCGCCCTGGCTGCCGGCTCCATCGTCTTCCGCGACGCCGACCCCGCCTACTCCAAGCGCCTCCTCGACCGCGCCATCGAGGTAGTAGAGTTCACTTCACTTCGCTCACTGCCCACTCCACAGTCCACACTCCATTAAAGCTGCCAGTTATTATGGCGCGTAAAAATAATTAAATGCCAGCCTAACGCCGCCGTGAACGTCGTCGCCGGCCGGCCGTTAGTCTTGACGGAAACGTGCAGTTCATTCATTCACAGCAACTACTACTGGTACTATTCCAAGTCACCAGGGCATAAATGATACTTAAATGACTACTAATTGTATGCACGTTTTCTTTATATTACTGGCATTAGCAAGCCAAACAGATTGGTTTTGAGCTGTGATCTCCTACTAGTATTACTCACTCTGCTGCGTCTATCGAAGGTGTTCGAGTTCGCGGACAAGTACAGGGGCCCCTACAGCAGCAGCCTGCACGCGGCCGTGTGCCCCTGCTACTGCGACTACTCCGGGTACAAGGTGCGTAGCCGTTGCCGGCCTCTCCCCTCGTGCGATCCGGGCCGTCCACGATTGATTGATTAACCGAGCGCTGGGTGTTGCGATGATGTGTATTCCAGGACGAGTTGCTGTGGGGCGCGGCGTGGCTGCACAAGGCGTCGCGGCGTCGCGAGTACCGCGAGTACATCAAGCGGAACGAGGTGGTGCTCGGCGCCAGCGAGGCCATCAACGAGTTCGGCTGGGACAACAAGCACGCCGGCATCAACGTCCTCATCTCCAAGGTACCAACTTACGGCACTCCAGTTATTACTCCTATCTTACTAACATTTCTGCCGGTAAGTTAACTGTGCTGCTGACGTGACGAGAGGCGAGGTGAACTCACCCCAACCCAGCAGTGCCGCACGCTGTGATGCTACTATTAGCTAGTCGTTGATTGTTTTCCGCAGTTGAGAGGTACTTGCTGCTCGTGCTAGTAGTAGTAGGCAGCATCGTCAACTTTGCACCTGTGAGACACTCTTATGGTACGCTTAGCTCGTACAGTGAGCCAGGCATGGATGCGTGCCCTGTTTTGGCCTGGAGTGCTCGGTCTCCGCGAAACGATGGCCCCTGCTCTGCCTTGCGCCTGCGCTGCGACGCTGCGGTGGCCAGCGAGCGGGGGCACATGCGACTTACGTCGCGCCTCCGGCTTTTTTCGCCGCTGCGTCTGCACGCCCATGACTACGCGTTTGGGTAGATTTTGCCCATTTCAACAGGAATCGACACGGTTCGCATCAAAATTCTGTAAAGTTTACATAACTTTTGGGCATTCTAAAAGTTGGCTGGTAGGAGTACAAATAGAAACAGGGCATGCACAGGATAACACGAGCACTGCTGGTAAAAAGACGTGCTTGTGCAAAAGCTTAGGTAGGATAGGCCAGGGGGCATGAGCGATGGGAAGCACCTTTTCACGCGCGCTCTGCTGCGCCTTTTGGCCCAACATGTGGGCCAACTGACCCGGCTCGGTTGGCTCGGCTCAATAGCCGCTGCTACTATACCAGCCATTATCACACGTCATGTCTCCCTCTCCTTGCATTATTCCTTCCGTGTGCAAGCGGTTTGTGAGATTTGTGAACACAACGATGTTGCTGCTGCTACCATCACCTGCGTGTGTAGGAGGTATATTTGTATATACAACTTCGTTAGTTGTAGGACGATGTTTGGATTATGTTTTGTCTCGTCTGGTCCGGGTTGTCGACTCCAACCACATCTTCGTCCATAGCAGAGTAGTTTAGTTTGGTTTAGTCCATTGTAGTGTACATTACTGACTATAGTCTACTACATATAATTGTAACATGCTACCTGCAGATAGAACGAGCATATTGTTTTCTTTCTCCTGCTCTACTTGTGTCCATACATCAGCAGAGCATGTGAACTGTAGTTAGATTGATACGATGTGTATTCCCAACTAATCACGCAGGCATTTCCTGACATATCCCGAGTTATACTACTCGTATATGCAATGGTCATGACAGGGATAGAAATGCACATTGTGACACTGTTCTCTGCACACATATGACATAGTACGACACATACCGTGATCCTCTATGTTCTTTTAAAGCATTTGCGGCAATCATTTTGGATTGCTAGCCAGCAGTACATTATACTACAATAACCGTGTTGAGATTCCGACAGCATTAGTGATTGATTACATTATCTAAACCCTGAACGATTGAGTAGCTGAACTACTACTAGTCACTGGACCGTGGGACCAGATTCTGTGGATAGATTAATCAACAAACTAAGCAGTGTCAGACTGTCAGTACACGCTTTTTCAGTAGTAGCTCGGTACTAGAACTGTACTAGGCTACTTAGATTAGTGGATCATCCTCTGGAAAATTATTGATTAGTGGAACGAAGTAGGCGAGCATATTTGTCTCATCAGTGACTCTCTGGCCTTGTGCCCGGCACGTTGCTGTAGCAGGGAATGGGTGCAGTGCGGGGGTGGTGCCTTTTCAGTGCATGCTCACGGGTCTCGTTATCCTGCCTTGCTGACTGCCTAAATCATCCCAAACTAATGGTGTGTGGTAATGGGTGATTAGCCACTAATGATATCTCTCCTGTGCTTCTTCTCCAGGAGGTCCTGATGGGGAAGGACGAGTACTTCCAGTCCTTCCGGGTGAACGCCGACAACTTCATCTGCACCCTCCTCCCCGGCATCTCTAATCATCCCCAGATCCAGTACTCCCCAGGTTTGTCAACTCCTAATATTCAAGCATAATCATCTAATGGACGTAATTAACCATGGCTGATACGCAGGTGGCCTGCTGTTCAAGGTGGGCAACAGCAACATGCAGCACGTGACGTCGCTGTCGTTCCTCCTGCTCGCCTACTCCAACTACCTCAGCCACGCCAACGTCCGCGTCCCGTGCGGCACCTCCTCCGCCTCCCCCGTCCAGCTCCGCCGCGTCGCCAAGCGCCAGGTAAAAGCTCTCACCGCGACACGCAGGCTGCCGCCGCTGCTTTCACCGTGAAATCGACGAGTTTTCTCGTGTTTTCTCGTGTTGCGCTTGCGCAGGTGGACTATATTTTGGGGGATAACCCGCTGCGGATGTCGTACATGGTGGGGTACGGGGCGAGGTACCCGCTGCGGATCCATCACCGGGCGAGCTCGCTGCCGTCGGTGTCGGCGCACCCGGCGCGGATCGGGTGCAAGGCCGGGGCGTCCTACTACGCCAGCGCGGCGCCCAACCCGAACCTCCTGGTGGGCGCCGTGGTTGGCGGGCCGACCAACACCAGCGACGCGTTCCCAGACGCCCGCGCCGTGTTCCAGCAGTCGGAGCCCACCACGTACATCAACGCCCCGCTGCTCGGCCTCCTCGCCTACTTCTCCGCCCACCCCAACCTGGCCCAGTCCGACCTCGCCAACGACTAAAGTTAACGGCCCGCCCAACCAAGAGGCCGTCCCGTTTTGAATTGGGCCCAATTCTACCGATTCATCCTGGGTATTGATGCTAGAGTATTTGTATTGCTGGTGTAGGGTGTGCCGATCCTTTCCTGTAAAAAATGGCAGGAACGGGGATTGGTCGTAGTGTGTTGTTGTACTTGTAGTTGTACCCTAGTATTTTAGCGTATGCTGGATGTGATGTCCTGGTAAAGGAGGAGGGGAGGGCCCCCTCTTTTAGCCACCACCAAGTATCTCTAGGTTCGCATCTACTCCCTTTAGTCACTCCAAACACCTCTGAAGCCACCTCCCGGATGCAGGTTGCCATCTTCTTCCACATGTTGTTTGCGTCGTCTTCTCCATCCCAAGGGCCCTCTTCAATAACCCTTTTCTTAAAAACCTCTGTCGACTCTCCTTTCAATTTCCACCACTTCGTTTTTGCAATCTTAGCTTGTTTGTCCTTACGAACGCGCACCTGGAAGCGCAAGTCAGTCACTAAAAGCTTATGTTGAGAAACCACACACTCTCCAGGTATTACCTTACAATCCAAGCATGCTTGTTTATCCTCTCTTCTTGTGAGGACAAAGTTAATCTGGTTAGAGTGTTGGCCACTACTAAAAGTTACTAAGTGGGATTGTATCTTCCTAAAGAAAGTGTTGGCTACCATCAGGTCAAAAGCTATAGCAAAGTCTAAGACTTCCTCTCCCTCCTGATTCCTACTACCGTACCCAAAACCTCCGTGTGCCGCCTCAAAGCCTGCATTTGTTGCACCTACATGGCCGTTGAGATCTCCACCTATGAAAAGCTTCTCGGTACTAGGTATAGCTCTAACCATACCATCTAAGTCTTTCCAGAACTGTCTCTTATCACTCTCATTGTAGCATACTTGGGGTGCATACGCACTAATTACATTCAAGACCATGTCAGCAATGACAAGCTTGACTAAGATGATCCTATCTCCTTGTCTTCTCACATCCACCACACCGTTCTTGAGGCTCTTGTCAATCAGAACTCCTACCTCATTTCTATTTGCAGTTGTCCCTGTGTATCAAAGCTTGAAGCCAGTATTATCTACCTCCTTCGTTTTCTGATCCTTCCATTTAGTCTCTTGAACGCATAAGATATTGACATGCCTCCTAAACGCTGTATCAACTAACTCTCTCAACTTACCCGTAAGAGACCCTACGTTCCAACTACCTAAACGAATCCTAGTTGGCTCGACTAGACCTCGACTAGCTTCCTTACCCTTCGCACCCGTCGAGTCAGATGTGAAGACCCTTGCTCATTTATCACTACATCCGGGCGCCGATGTAGCGCGCCACTAAGGAAGCGACGATCCGATCCTTGCTCACTTAACACTGTGCCTAGATCATGACACGGCGCGTCACGGGGGTGACGACCCGGCCCTCGCCCATTTAACACCATACCCGGGTTCCGATATGGCGCGTCGCTAAGAGGGTTACGTCCCAACGGTTTTCTTTTGGGTTTCACTCCATCTGATTGGCTAGGTTTTACGTTGGCTCGCCAAGCCTAACACAACCTTTTAGCCTGGAGTATATTGGTACCGATCTATAAGAATAAGGGAGACATTCAAAGTTGCACTAATTATCGAGGAATTAAGTTGATGAGCCATACGATGAAGCTATGGGAGCGAATAATCGAGCATCGCCTAAGAGGAGTGACGCGGGTCTCTATGAATCAATTTGGTTTCATGCCTGGAAGGTCAACCATAGAAGCAATTTTCTTATTAAGACAAGTTATGGAGCGGTATAGGGAGCAGAAGAAGGATCTACACATGGTTTTTATTGATTTAGAGAAGGCCTACGATAAGATACCAAGGAATGTTATGTGGTGGGCTTTGGACAAACATAAAGTTCCAACAAAGTACGTCTCCCTCATTAAGGACATGTACAACAATGTTGTGACTAGTGTTCGAAAAAGTGATGGTGACACATATGACTTCTCGATCAAGATAGGACTACATCAAGGATCAGCTTTGAGCCCTTATCTATTTGCCTTGGTGATGGATGAAGTCACAAGGGACATACAAGGGAAGGTCTCTTGGTGTATGCTTTTCGCGGACGATGTAGTTTTAGCCGATGAAAGCAATTAGCCGATGAAAGCCGAGCGGGAGTAAATAGGAAACTAGAGTTGTGGCGACAGACTCTAGAGTCCAAAGGTTTTAGACTCAGCAGAACTAAAACCGAATATATGGCATGTGACTTCGGCACTGCTAGACATGAGGAGAGGGATGTTAGTTTGTATGGTCAAATAGTACCCAAGAAGGATACCTTTCGATATTTGGGATCAATGCTACAGAGAGATGGAGATATCGATGAAGATGTTAGCCATAGAATCAAAGCGGGGTGGATGAAGTGGCGTCAAGCATCGGATATTCTCTGTGACAAGAGGGTACCACAGAAGCTAAAAGGCAAGTTCTATAGAACGGCGATTAGACCGGCAACGTTGTATGGTGCAGAATGTTGGCCTACAAAAAGACGACATGTTCAGCAGTTGAGTGTTGCGGAAATGCGTATGCTACGTTGGATTTGTGGTCATACAAGAATGGATCGAGTCCGGAACGATGATATACGTGATAGGTTAGGGGTAGCACCAATTGAAGAGAAGCTTGTCCAACACCGGTTGAGATGGTTTGGACATATCCAGCGGAGACCTCCAGAGGCACCAGTGCATAGTGGAATCTTAAGGCGCGATAGTGATGTTAGGAGAGACAGGGGAAGACCAAAATTGACATGGGAGGAGACAATAAAAAGGGACTTGAAAGGATGGAATATACCCAAGGATTTGTCTTTGAATAGGTCTGCTTGGAAAGCAGCCATTTACGTGCCTGAACCTTGTTTTGCGGCTTCTGTTGGGTTTCAACTCTAGCCTACCCCAATTTGCTTGGGACTGAAAGGCTTTGTTGTTGTTGTTGTTGTTGTTGTTGTTGTTGGATGTGATGTCTTATTGGCATTAGATATCCATCTGGCTCTGCAATGCGGTCTGTTCGGCTATCTGCCCTACGCATCCTTGTCATTCGTCAAGTGTCAAGGGGGGCGGAATTAGTGCCAGAATTAAGCTTTAAGCTGGGCATCTGAACGTCGTCCACTAGACATGTCATGTGCAGCAACTGGGTCTTTTTCCGGCTTTTTTGGGTGGTTACTCCTCGCTGGAATCCAAAGCTTGCTTGAAGCAGGCAGCTACATGGTTCATCATTCTGCTTGGTGGCATGGATGAATGGCTGGCTCGAAAGAGCAAAGGTGCATGCTCCGTGCAGGGCCAAAGCGGCGTCGTTGCTCCAATGGAGAAGGCTGTTTCGGCCCGGAGCAGGCGCCATGACCCACTCATCCATGCGAGTCACACTGTCCCTGTTCTCCTCGCTCTTTGGAACACCGGAATTTTACTTGTCTTCGAACCAAAATCGAACTGTTTCTGCTAGGACTATGGAGAGTTATGTACAAAATGATGTGAAATTTCGACGTTTCAAACGGGCTTCAGTGGTACGATGCACGGGTGTTTGATTGGGCATGAGACATTATTCTTCTCCCGTATGGGTGAAGCAGGACATGGGTCCACGTAGGAGAGTGACGGATCAACCCAAGCAGTGCAGATCATCACATGGCAGGATGATTGTGAAACCCGAGATTTGAGCCCTGTTCTGGCACGGTGGTGTATCTTTCTGCTGCAGAAACATATTCAGAAAAAAAATGGACAAACAACTGCTCCAGTACTGCTACTGTGCCTATGCCTGGGATGCTCACGGTGCACTTTGTAAGCTAAGCTACTGCCAACGCTGCAGCAGGGAAACATAGTATAAATCACAACTGCACTTCGTCACTCGCATGCTTGGAGCTAGCAAAGTACCACTACTACTCCATACTTATCACCTTATTTTTCCTTTGTTTACAGCAACGCCACGGAATTGAAGAAACTGCAGTTACTGTACGGTTGTTGCCACTTCACTCACAAGTCACAAGTCGCAACAAATACCTGTACTTAGCCATTTCATCTATGGAGTTGGTGTGAATTTATAAACGAATCATTACAAATTGTTAGTGCATCAACACAACTATAGAGTAGCATCTTAGCGTACATGGCTTTCACTATGTTTTGTTTTATTCCTGTGCAGAATAGATTAGGAGAGGTAAGCAAAACGGGTAGGGCATAAACCAGTTTGTGCTGAGCTACAGGCCCCAAAGCAAAATAGTAATCATTGCAGAAACAAGAAAGGAAGAGAAGAGGACAAGAAAAAAAAAAGAATCCGTGGGAGGAAGAATAAGAAGGGAGACAAAGAAGCTTAAAGAAGCGTTCTCTCCACTTTCACATAATCACCCCTAGACAACCGCTTAATTGCAAGAATGACGCTACCCGGCGCCGCCGCTGCAGATGCCGGTGAGCAGCACCGGCAGCCTCGCCAGCGAAGAGGCGGCGGAGGAGGACGACCCCTCGGCCGCCCTCTGCAGCCGCCACCTCCCCCGCTCTTCGGCAGCAGGCGGCTGCGGCTGCGGTGGGCGCACCCTCCCGTCCTCGAACAGCGCGGTGGCCGCCACGGACGCCGCTGCCTCCCGCTCCGGAGCGCCGCCGCCGACGCCGTCGCAGAGGAAGTCCGCGCCCGCGAGCTGCCTCTCCATGTCGAGGAACTCGCCCAGCGACGTCGGCGGCCCTCCGGCGTCGTCGCGGCAGAGCCGCCACCAGCTCCCGCCGAGGCTGCGGCCGCGGCGCTGGCGCCTCCGCCGCCGCCGCCACCCGCCCGCGCGCCTCCCGTCCTCCTCCTCCTGCTGCTGTTGCGCCGCCAATGAGGTCCTTTCCCTCTCCGGCCCAGCCGGCGCCCTCGCCGCACGACGCTGCCCGCCGCCGAACGCCGACACCCCCATCAGCGTCCCCAGCGTCGTGCTCCGGTCGGGAAAGAACGACCCCGTCGACTACCAAGAAACCAAAAGAAACACCTCCATTGAGGCAAGAAACAGAGCACAAAAATGCAATCACACCCAGGCAAGAACAAGAACTAACACTAACCTCGGTGTCGAGATCGGAGGAGGACGGCGAGGAGTAGTCGGCGGAGGGAGAGGACGGGATCATGTCGGCGTCGAGGTCCATCGGCCTTGCTTGACGGAGGACGAGGAGGCGAGGGACGGTGGCGAAGACCGAAGCGAAGAAGGGTTTATAATTATAAGTAGTTTGGCGCGGCAGTTGGATGGGGTCGGCAGCGTGTGGTGTGGCGCCGTGACGGATTGACGGCGATGTGCGAGGTTTTGGGACCCAGTTTCCTGTGGTGGTGGCTTGTTTTACTACTCATCATCGGCATTGGCTAATGGTACAGACCTCCGTGATCGAACACCCAAGGCCCACATCCTTGGATTTTGGATCTTATTCCTCGTGGTTCGTCCCTCCTCGCAGGCAAAAGGGCCATCGCCATCTATCTATCCAGAAGACTTTCGAGCAAGATCATCAATTCCGTTTCAGTATCGACTGGAATGGTCGGTACATACCATTTCACCATCTAAAACGTTTTGCAAAGAATACCGTTCCAATCACCACTCTAAAATAGTGGCTATTTGACTTATCAAATCAAAATTTGATAAGTTTACATAAAAAATAGACTTTAAAAGACTTGTCTACTTATTTGGTTGACCAAAAGAGTTTTCTAGTTGACCAAACATGGCTAGCTAAATCCACTGGCCATTTGTGGGACCCACGTCAAAAAACCCTACCCTCACGTGAAAAATCGATATTCTCTCTGTAGTTGATGCTGACGCTGATCCCCTGGCCACCGCCGCCCGCCACTGTCGACCCCCGCACTTGTAGCGCCCGTCGTCGCCGGCCCCCGTGCCCGTCGCTGCCAGTATGCCCGCTGGGATTTGGAGAGAGAGAAATGAAAAGGCTTTTGGAGTGTACAGAAAATTTAGCTTGCTATCTGTTTGGCTAGCTAGCCAAATAAGCAAATGACAAGTAAGAAATAGCCACTCTTTTAGAATTGCTTTAAATACCAGTTAATTCTGATCGTTCCGATCAAACTCCGGCCATGCCACTTGTTCCTGTGCTGTTCCACGATGAGTGATCTGATAAATTTGGCTTAGTCGTTTCTTAAACTAGATGGTGTCACACGCTTTGGTGCAAAATATATAGATAAATATTGTTAAAATGATAGATGAATATTTTTAAAATATTGTAGAAATAATATAGGGAATGATAATTTGATATGCTTGTTAAGCTCTATAATCTAACAAATTATAGATGGTGTAGCATACTTGCATAAACTTTATAATAATAATTGCTAGTGGTGGATGATGTGACATGTTTGCATATTGAGCTTTAGGTGGGGTTCGAGAAGGCTTTAGCATGCGGCTTATAAGCCATACATAAAACAAGAAATGTTATTAGCACGTGATTAATTACGTATTAACTATTAGAAACTTGAAAAACGAATCTATTTGATTTTTTAGATACTTTCATACAGAAAACTTTTACAAAAACACACCGTTTAGCAGTTCGGGAAGCGTGCTAACAGAAAAGAGGGAATAAGCACAAGCCACAAGTACATTAGAACAGGGACTTGGAGCCAGTGGGTTCTAACTTTATATAATATATATATATATATATATATATATATATATATATATATATATTATGTTTAATTATAAACTTATTTTATATTATATTTGTCATATTTCTATGAGAAATTACCATTTACATATAATTACATGTAAAAATTTTGAAGAAATATTTTATAACAATATATTAGTATTGTTTTATTAAACACTAGAATGGTACATCAGCATTAGCCGGTGTCCGAACCCTCCATTCCGAGAACCAAATCGAAATGGCCTTCGGAATGGAATGGACAAGCTTATCTGGCACCAATTATATTCTAATAGCGAGTGAGTATTTTTAAAACATGCTTAAAAATCATGGATCGGGAGGCTACCTCCACATGTCATGGAGGTGGTGCATTGTTTGTGTTTTGGAATACATGAATTTTTTTTTCTTGTACATACAATGTAATATATCTATTATACTGTACATAAAAGGAAGGTAAAAGGAGCCATCATGCTCGTTTTAAGAGCCTAAAGATTACTATATTACATGAAGAAATGGAGAAGAATTTATGGAATCGGTCCTAATCAAGCTATAGATTTGATCCAGACAGTTGTATAAGAAATATGATTGTAGTTGGAATTTGAAGCAAAGAGTTGTATATCACATATAATAATTCTACTTTTATAGATTTAATTTAGCTTTGTGCAAAACCAGATGGGAAATTTGGGTAGTTCCTTATAAAATCAACGTGAGAATTGACTACCATGAAGTTTATGAATCAATTAGGTAGGGGATATACAGGTTTTTAGATGCTTAGGTGTTTTAGTAGTTTTTGCGGTGTTCTTGGTGTGCTTTTAGGTTTTTGTTAGATTGGTGTTTTTCAGGGTGAACCCTTTCTTTGGTTGGTGTTGTGCTTCTTTTCTCTACATGACATCGCAGGCTAGATATCAAGGAAAAGTACAGAGCAGATCAAAGTTTTAAACAACTCCAACTGCCCATGTTGTTAGTGTATTGTCAATTTGCAGTACTCCTGAGTCGCGCGGTGGCTCTGATTTCGCTATGGTTTGGACATCATATTTGCCACAACTTATTAGGGTTTGGGATTGTTCGATGCAAACATGTTTTGCGAGTCTTTCCTGTTGACGAGACGTTAGGCCATTGTTGCATAAGGTACGAGTAACACATGATTATGATTGGTTAATACCATAGGAATTAAGATGACCGTGACAAACCGATCAACTGTACCATCACAAATTCATGTTAACAGAAAAGGTTTTTTAAGCAAGGATAACAAGAAGGAAAGAATCTTGAATCCGACAAGGATAACATCTATGTATCTAGAAGAACTAAAACAATTTTGCAACAATTAGCATAGCTACGAGATTCTCCCTACTGTGTTTGGTGTTTTCCTCTGGAAATAGTTTTTAAAATGAGCTTCGAGATTCTGCTGGAGAATTTTCTTCCTAGCTAGTCGCATATGGTAGTACCAAAATTCTGTCAGCCAATGGTCAAGGACGCCTGTGATTTGATATGAAGTGAGAGCAATCATGTGACTAATTGGTGTAAATGACTGCCAATGTGACTAATAATATACTTAATACAAGTGTACCATAATGCTGATAGATAGAGGAATATACATCTGTTCCAAATACTCCTCTTTATTGTCGGACATTATTCGCATATAAATTTTAATCACTTCTTTTAATTAATAAATTTACAAATGTTTCAAAACATACTATATTATTGAAGTAGGTTGTACAATAAATATAAACATGTACTCCTCCTATCTCGAAAAGAAAATAATTGTAACAAATTTTAGACAGATTAGCCCTGACGGCAAATTACCTGAATGCCCCTATTTAATCATGTCTGTTCTGATTGAAATTAGAGATGGCTTTCCAGTTATTGAGGTGCAATAAATGTGCATGCAATTGTTAAATGGAAACAAGAGCCAGTTACTGAAGGGGATAAGCATTAGCACCAAAATTACATGCATAGGCGCCATATTCATCTGCCACCAAAATTAGCCAGCGGCAAAATATACATGCACGTTACAATTAGAATTGGTTGGCGCCTGTTTTTTTAATACACAGATTCACAATTAGCAGGCGGCAAAAAATTTCAAAAAACAACAACACTTCGTCTCCAGTACCCTTGATGTCCTATAAAAGATTGGTGGTGAGCCATATTTTCACATTCACTCTATCAGCTTGTATGCACATCATAAATCTCAAAAGTCACTCATGGCCATAGATCTCAATTTGCCATACGATGAGGGAGTCGAGCCTTGCCTGACCTAAATGAAGCTTTAGCTGATGAGGAAGAAGATCAAAGGAATCTTTTCCAGGATCAAAATGCTGATCAACAAGAACAGATGCATGCAGGTTAGTGTGGTTACCATGATCAATCTTTTTCAATGAATTCATCATCATTTTTGACTTTATGAATGACAAGCTATTATGAGTATATGTTGTGTGCATACAAAATCACAGTTTTTTTTATCCGATTACGTAAATTCAAGAGATTTTGATCTGATTACCAGTTGAGAGTGAGGTTCAGGGAGGGGCCAACCATGCCGTGCATCAATTTGGTCTCAATGTTGATGGGTACCAAGATCAACAAGAAATTCCTCAAGGTCAAATTTATTTTAGATTACTGCTCATGCAACTCATGTTGTTTAGGATTTGACAAGAAAACATTTTTTCTGACTTCAATATAGCACCTGTTGTTAAGGAACAAGGCCAAATCCCTGATATCCTAGGAGATGAACAGGTTGGTGGGGCTGACCATGGTGTGCATTCAATTGATGTAAATGTTGATGACTCTGAGCAACAAGAAGAAAATCAACTAGGTAATGTTTTATAGTATAAATCTAACTATGCAACACAAGGCAGCCTTAAGGTAGAATGATAAAACTCACCGATCTAGGTTCCATCTGATGAATTGCTTAAATATGAAAACCAATTTGAGACTACTTATCTTTATGGTAGTTTTATCAAAGAAGCAAATGGTAAATGCTGTGAAAGTACGAGTATGTTCCATGCATGAATAGTTGGAGATTTGCCACATTTACAGTACTTTGAATGATCTGATTGTCAAAAAAAAAAAACTAACAGTTGTAATTTTATTTTGTAGACGAAGGAGATCTCTTCAACTATGGTCATGAAGACATGGAGGAGGTTTTGCATGATTATGGCGTGTACTCTAATGCTGTGGCCGTTGAATTTGGACATGAGGAGTTGGCCGCTTAGATGAAGAACAAGAGGTACTTGTAAATGAAAATGGTGCACATCGGGCAAAAGATATCACAAAAACACAAAGGCAACAAATATATGCAGAACTGCTTGAGTGTCGTACGCGTGGAAGTTTACGTAGGAATAGTACACACATAGTTGCTGAAAAGTTCCAGATAAGTAGGTATGCAGTGCAGCTTGTTTGGCAACAAGTGAAGCAGTGCCGTGTAGCAGGAATACCAGTTGATGTAAGATAAAAAAATCCTAAGAATTGTGGCCGCAAAAAGATTACAGTATATCTGTCACAGATTGCTAATGTTCCTTTGCATAGAAGAAGCACTATACGTTCTCTAGCAGAAGCAGTAGGTGTGAAGAAAAGCACACTACATAGGTGGTTTAAGCAAGGGATGCTATGACGTCACTCCAATTCACTAAAGCCTTATATTAAGGAATCAAACAAAAAAGAAAGGTTGCGGTAGTGTTTTTCAATGTTAGATCCACGTACTTTGCCAAACAAATCCAATTTCATTCAAATGCAAAACATTATCCACCTAGATAAGTGGTTCAACACAACAAATGTAGGCTCCCGTTTTCATAACAAGAAACCATCGTGTAAATTTATACCATTTCCCTGGACCAAGTAGTTTGTTACACACGAACACAATGCTGATAGCATCAAAAGCACATACACTTAAGTCTAACACAAATTTATTACATCATAATGCCGCAAGAGCACAATAGAGTATCATAGAACTAAAGGGTCCAGATTACAACCAAAAGCAAAAATAGATAAGGCAACAGATACATAGTCAGTGGCAACGCTATTGCCACATGCAACGACCGGGACTAAGACCTACCAGGCATCATCATCTTCAGCAGCCTCCGAATAATGATCATAAAGGTCTTCAGTGGCTTCATCCTCTAACTCTGACGTGGTGAAAATAGCAAGGGTGAGTACAAACGTACTTAGCAAGCCACCACACAAATATGCATTTGCATAGGTAAGACATGGAGTGGCTTGGGCTCTTTTGCGTAAAGTTAGTTTTGCAATTACATTTCACAACCTAAGACCTAGCATTGACTAATCAAGTTTTAATCCATGGTTTATTAATATCAGTGGAGGTTCTGTTCACCATCCAAGTTTATAGCAGGATGGCTTCCCGCCACTGAATCGACATGATTTTCTGGGATCCAACCTGTAACGACCCGCTTTTCTTTTCCCTGTTGTAACTGGTTTTCTGATCTTAATCTTTTCCTATCCCGTCAGCTGTGCCTCCGTTTTCCCTCTCCCCGGCCAGCCGACTACCTTCTCTCTTGTGCCGAGTAGAGTTGCTACTCAGTCCTTGTACCCTGCCCTTA
The DNA here is from genome assembly GCA_003991445.1 of Oryza meyeriana var. granulata. Lineage (NCBI taxonomy): Eukaryota > Viridiplantae > Streptophyta > Magnoliopsida > Poales > Poaceae > Oryza > Oryza meyeriana. The sequence continues at coordinate 331,046 of RYFJ01001267.1, read as the reverse complement.
TCCTTGTCTTACTCGGACCCCTTTGTTGCCGAGTGAGCACTGTGATGTGGCCGACTACCTTGTTGAGACCTGTTGCTTCTTTGTTCTCCGAGTTGCACCCACCCGTTGGACGCCGACTACCGAAGTAGTGAAGAATCAATCTTCACCTAACCGCAGCATCGCTTGGACCAGTGGTCAGTCCGAAGCCCGGTCAGTGAGATTTCTCCAACCTGTCCTAGCCTTGACCTTAATGTCTCATCGCAGCTACAGTGCCTGCCAACTCCTCTGACCAGTTGGACTCCAAAGTCACTTCCTGTCATATCCCTGTCAGTTCATCTTGACTTCCTTGCTCCACCCGTTGCCCAGCTCCACCGTGCCTCAACCTTGCACGTCGGCTATATATATGGCCAACCGTGCCCCCTTCTTCCTTTGTTTTGCAAACCGGCCAGCTCCAGCTCTGCTAAGTCTTCATCCTCTCAAGCTTTGGAGCTCTGTCGCCTGGTTCGCAAGCCTGGTTCAGCCGACTGCCCCCTTTTCTGCAGCCGACTACTTCTTGATCCTTTTTCTTGGTGTTTTACTTCTCCTGCTTATCAGTGTTTCTTTCTGCTTGTTCAGAACTTGAACCGGTGGACGATCCCGAAGCCACCTTCGCCGAAGAAGACCCCTCCTTGGAACAAGGCAAGCCTCTTTGATCATATTGTTTCCCATATATGCAAAACTATGTTGTTTGGAAAATATTATGCATGCTTAGTTTACACCTTTTTAAACTGTTGGCCTCGGTTTGCAAGCGCAACCGATGGACCCGCCCAGTAGTAGCACTTATTTGGTAGGATGTTGCTATATTTCTCCCTTGAAGAGCCCCACAAATGGCACGCTAGCATCCTATCTGAGGATACGATGCCGAGTAAAATGGCTTAGCCCTGCAACGTTGTTTGTCGTTGGGAAAAATGATGGGTTTTACTAAACAGTTTGGAAAACCCGATACCTTGTGTATCGGCGCGTTTTGTGAAATAAAGGAAAGATTTGTGAAAATCTTGATGTACAGAGACAGTGCCTGTGTGGCTTGGCTATGTATTATCATTAAGGATCGTTTCCCATGGCGTAGATTTGTTTGCCAATGATTTGTGAAAAGTGTTTGATGGAAAGGGAACCGTGACCTGAGTTTGCCGAGTAAGCAAACGGAAGGCCTGTGTGGCCAGAAACGGATCTGTGTGGTCCGGGGTGTTAAGCACCATAAACAAGTGTATGAAAAGTAAACAGGATGAAGATCATGCTCCCGGGTTGTAGCCAGGGCAGCAAAGTTTAAGCCCCCGGGTTGTAGCCAGGGCGGCAATTCAGTCTTCGGGTTGTAGCCAGAAGACGGTGATGAGCACGCTCCCGGGTTGTAGCCAGGGCAGCAGTGTTTTAGCTAGCTGGTTGTAGCCAGCCTAGCGGGCATTTAGTGCCATGATCATGCTCCCGGGTTGTAGCCAGGGCAGCGATGATGAGCCCCCGGGTTGTAGCCAGGGCGGCCGATTAGCTAGCTGGTTGTAGCCAGCCTAGCGGGCATTTAGTGCCATGATCATGCTCCCGGGTTGTAGCCAGGGCAGCGATGATGAGCCCCCGGGTTGTAGCCAGGGCGGCCGACTAGCTAGCTGGTTGTAGCCAGTGTAGCGGGCATCAAGTGCCACAGCTGAGATTTGGTTGTAGCCGAGTCTCAGGGTCAACGAGTGGTTGTAGCTACTCGGGAGATAAAGGACCAACAAATGCAAAGTAAAAGATGATAAGAACATGTATGTTTACTCTTGATTCCTTAAGTGGTGAGTTGTTGAAAAGCAACTTGCGGATTGGATGGAGGCGTGAGCCTCTGTCCGCCAACTAAATTTGGAACTCACTAGTGTTTGCAAAGAAAAGAGTTTAATAAGGCAGTCTTTCGCAAATGAAACCCTTAGCTCTTCTTGTCTAACCAACATGGCATCATTCCCGGCTTGCTGAGTACGAAAGTACTCACCTTGTTCATATATATGTATAGTAGGTTTTGGAGTGGAAGACGAAGATCCGACTGCTGCCGAGTTCCTCCAAGACCAGGCCGACTACGAAGACCTCTGAAGGTTTCAAGCCTAGTTCCCAACCGAGCCTGTGGAGTAGTTTTTGTCCAGCTTCCGCCCTGTTCTGCTGTTTCGCTAGTTTACCAGTTGATTATTTTGCCCATCCCGGGTCTGTCCTGGATGGATCCCCTTGTACGTATATGTAAGTACTCTGTTTATGTATTATTGTAACTCTGTGTTGTATCATTGTTGTGCGTACCCGACTACTGATCCTGGGATCGGGTGCCTTATGCACATGGTGGCCTTCCACCTAGTCGGGAGGCGCCACAGCGGTGGTATCAGAGCAAAAGGTTGGCCCTAGGAACGAAACCCCACCCGTGTAGATGTCTTTGAGGATCTTATTTTGAAAACTATACTATTTGCAAAAGACTAGGACTTGTCTGGGTACCTCTCTCTGCTTTGTAGAATTTGAAAATGTTTCTAAACTCTTGGCTATTTCCCTACCTTGGGTTCCTGCGCAAGCTCTTAGGTTCCAGTGCCCCATCTGTCATCTTTTCGTTGAGGCTGGGTTCCCGAGTATATTCCTTGTTCTGCTGCTTGAATCCATCTTGCTAATCTTGTTGCTCCTTCATCTGTTCCATCGGTTGGTTGCCGATATCCTTGCTGAGTCCCTCTTCCTTTGGTTGCCCTTTTCTAGGACCAGATGGCAGAACGTCAGCGCCGTGCCGTCCGTACCCCGGCCCGCTTGGGTTTTGAAGACCAAGGTCCAGTCCGCAACAACCTGCTTACTGCCGCGGAGGAACAAGAAGTGGAGCAGACCCACGATCGGATGTCAGGAAGTGGCCGTGCAGCCGGCCTTGGTACCTTCGACGCTGCAACAGCAAACCCTGGAGGATTGCCTCAACCTCCTCACCTTTCAGCAGACCCCTAGCAGCTTATGGCCATCCAGACCCAGATCTTGCAAGGCATTGCTCTGAATCTGGCCGCAATGCAGCCTCTTCTCCATCAAGCTCGACCAGAACAAGTCAGTAGCCGCTCCAAGCTTGCCGACTTCATGAGGTCCCGTCCAGCCGAGTTCTCGCAGACCGCTGAGCCAATGGAGGCTGACGACTGGCTGAAGGATATGGATAGAAAGCTGAACCTAGTGCAGTGTACACCCACGGAAAAGACCCAGTTTGCTGCACATCAACTTCGTGGTTCCGCAGCTGACTGGTGGGAAAACTACTGTGCTGCCATCAAGATGCGCCAACATCGCCTGGCCCGAGTTTGCGGAAGCCTTCAGAGATGCACATGTCCAGAAGGAGTAATAGACATCAAGAGAGAAGAGTTCAACAACCTAAGCAGGGACATTCCAGCATCAGCGAATACCTGAGCAGGTTCAACCATCTAGCTCGCTATGCACCAGAGGACGTGAACACGGACAAGAAGAAGATCAGAAGGTTTCTGAAAGGGATGAATGTGGCAATGAAGGTCCAGCTTCTTGCCCATGACTTCCCTACCTTCCAGCACATGGTTAACAGAGCCTTAGTGGTTGAAGATGCGAGGAAGGAGATCGACGTTTTTCGCAAGCGCAAGGCTCCCAGATGCAGTCTCGTAGTGGTCCGAGTTCTAGGCCCTATCTCCCAGTCCTTCCGTCAGTTTGCCCCATCCCAGTTTCTAGAGCGGGTGTTTTCGCTCGTCTGTTTCTCGCCCGACTTCTTCTGTTCAGTCCCGACCCCTCAGTGCAAATACCGGTGCAAGTCGCCCTACCTCAGCCGGCCTTCAGCGGAAGAGTATTCCGAGTGCCCGGGAAGCCGATGCTACAACTGCAACGAGTTGGGCCACTTCGCCCGACTGTCCCCAGAAGCAAGACCCTGCAGTCCTGGACGCCCTAACGCCAGCGCTTCAAGAGCCCCTGTGTTCAGTCGAGGACAGCCGACTACACATACTAATGGATCTGCCTCCCGTGCCCCTCCGACCTTTGGACGTGGCCGAGTCAATCATATCCAGTCAGAGACAGCCCGAGAAGCTTCAGATGTGGTAATGGTACGTTTCTTGTCAACTCCGTACCTGCAGTTGTTCTGTTTGATTCTGGAGCATCGCATTCCTTTATTTCTCAATCTTTTGTGGATAAGTATGGTTGGGATGTTCGAGGTCTTAGTATACCCATGGTCATACACTCCCTGGCAAGGAGTTTAGGTCAGACCAATTGCCCTGGAGTTACCTTGGTAATTAAAGGAGTTAGTTTCTCAGCCAACCCCATTGTCCTGGAATCACAAGGCTTGGATTTTGATTCTTGGCATGGACTGGTTAGCTAAGCATAAGGGCCGAATAGACTGTGCAACTAGCACATAACCTGCAGTGCCTTTTGGACAAGAAGTGAAGTTTGCCTCCCTTGGAGACCTAAGAACCGACCCTCCTGAGCTCCATGCAAATAGTCCCTTTGGAAGAAGTGCCGGTGATCAATGAGTACCTGATGTCTTCCAGACAGTTTACCCGGAATGCCCCGGATAGAGAGATTGAATTCTCTATAGAGTTGCTACCCGGCACAGCACCCATATCCAAGAGACCCTATAGAATGGCGGCTAATGAGTTAGCCGAAGTGAAGAAACAGATAGAAGAACTTGAGAGCCTAGGTTTTGTGCGACCTAGCACATCACCTTGGGAGCTCCAGTGCTCCTAGTGGAAAAGAAGGATAAGACCAAGAGGATGTGCGTTGATTATCGCGCACTGAATGGAGTAACCATCAAGAATAAGTATCCTCTACCAAGGATAGATGATCTGTTGACCAGCTGCAAGGAGCTAAAGTTTTCTCTAAGGTTGACTTGAGATCAGGATACCACCAATTGAAGATCAGATCTGAAGATATACCCAAAACAGCTTTCCTGACCCGATATGGATTATATGAGTATACGGTGATGTCCTTCGGACTCACTAATGCTCCAGCTTTCTTCATGAGTCTTATGAATAAGGTATTCATGGAATATCTCGACAAGTTTGTCGTGGTATTTATGGATGATATCCTAATCTTCTCCAAGGACGAGCAAGAACATGTTGGACATTTGAGAATGGTTCTAGGAAAGTTAAGAGAGCACCAGTTGTTTGCCAAGTACTCGAAGTGTGAGTTTTGGCTAGACCGAGTTGCTTTTCTCGGGCATGTGGTCACTGCCCAAGGAGTAGAAGTGGACCCGGGGAAAGTGAGAGACGTGCTTTCTTGGAAATCCCCGACTACGGTCACGGAAGTGAGAAGTTTCCTAGGTTTGGCTGGTTATTATCGGAGATTCATTGAAGGATTTTCAAGGATTGCCAAACCCATGACAGAATTGCTAAAAAAGGAAAAGAGGTTTGAATGGAGTGACGCCTGTGAGAAAGTTTCATGGAGTTAAGGAAAAGGCTGACTACCCACCTGTGTTGATCCTTCCGGATATCAGGAAAGACTTTGAGGTATACTGTGATGCATCCCGACTAGGCATAGGCTGTGTGCTTATGCAGGAAGGAAGAGTGGTTGCGTATGCCTCAAGACAGTTAAGACCCCATGAGCTGAACTACCGACTCATGACCTAGAGTTGTCAGCAGTAGTGCATGCCTTGAAGATATGGCGACACTACCTGGTTGGAAACCGGTGTGAAGTATACACCGATCATAAGAGTCTGAAGTACATCTTCACTCAGACGGAGCTTAATCTCAGACAAAGAAGATGGCTTGAGTTGATTAAGGATTACGACCTTGGAATACATTACCACCCTGGCAGGGCAAATGTTGTTGCCGATGCCTCAGTCGGAAAGTCCATTGTAATGCCATCTTGACCCCGCCCCTTCAACCCGAGCTAAGTCGAGAGCTGGAAAAGCTAAGGATAAATATGGTCAAGCCAGGAACGCTGGCGACTTTGCTGATTCAGCCTACCTTGGAGGACCGGATCAGAGAAGCTCAAAAAGTAGATGAAAAGATTGTATCTCTAAAGGAAAGCATGACCCAGGGAAAAGCCCCCGAGTTCTCCATCGACAGCAAAGGAACTGTTTGGTTTGGGAAACGCATTTGTGTGCCCGACAGAAAGGAAATCCAAGACTTGATCTTGAGAGAAGCCCATGAGTCCGCTTATTCCATCCACCCAGGAAGTACCAAGATGTACAAGGATATTAAGGATCATTACTGGTGGCCTGGAATGAAGCGAGATATTGCCGAGTATGTCGCAGTTTGTGACATTTGCCAAAGGGTTAAAGCAGAGCATCAGAAGCCAGCAGGATTGCTTCAGCCCTTAAGGATACCCGAGTGGAAATGGGAAGAAATAGGAATGGATTTCATCGTTGGATTACCTAAGACCCCGGCAGGACATGATTCCATCTGGGTAATAGTGGATCGACTGACCAAGGTCGCCCACTTTATCCCCGTCAAGACAACCTACCCGGCCAAGAAGCTAGCCGAGCTGTATCTGACCAAGGTTATCTGCCAACATGGAGTCCCAAAGAAGATAGTGTCTGACCGAGGAGCTCAGTTCACCTCCCACTTTTGGCAAAAGTTGCATGAGACAATGGGCACTAACCTAAATTTCAGTACCGCATATCACCCCCAGACGGATGGACAAACCGAGAGAGTCAACCAGATCATGGAAGATATGCTAAGAGCATGTGCCTTGGATTTTGAAGGAACCTGGGATCTCTGTTTGCCTTATGCCGAGTTCTCCTACAATAACAGCTATCAAGCCAGTATCCAGATGGCCCCCAATGAAGCTCTATATGGACGCAAGTGTAGAACCCCACTCTGTTGGACAGACGTAGGAGAAAAGATGGTTTTTGGACCAGACATTTTGAAAGAGGCAGAAGAGCGAGTTAAGGTTATCCGAGAGCGCTTGAAGACAGCCCAAACCCGGCAGAAGAACTATGCAGATAATCGGAGACGAGAGCTCGAGTTTCAGATAGGAGACCATGTGTATCTCCGAGTATCACCCCTACGAGGAACAAAGAGATTTGGAATGGGTGGAAAGCTAGCGCCTCGCTATATCGGACCTTACCCTATTGTCGACAGACGCGGAGTAGTGGCGTATCAACTGAGGTTACCCGAAGAACTCTCTGACGTCCACGACGTGTTCCATGTGTCCCAGTTGAAGAAATGTCTTCGCATCCCAGAAGAGCAAGTTCCGTTGGAAGAGATCAACGTACAACGCAACCTTACATACAAGGAACGCCCTATTCGGATTTTGGAGACAAGGGACAGACATACAAGACGAAAGGCAATCAAATTCTGCAAGGTGCAATGGAGTAATCATTCTGAAAACGAAGCTACATGGGAACGAGAAGATCGCCTTCAAGCTGAGTACCCGGAGCTCTTTGCCGAGTAGCCGAATCTCGGGACGAGATTCTGTTAAGTGGGGGAGGTTTGTAACGACCCGCTTTCCTTTTCCCTGTTGTAACTGGTTTTCTGATCTTAATCTTTTCCTATCCCGTCAGCTGTGCCTCCGTTTTCCCTCTCCCCGGCCAGCCGACTACCTTCTCTCTTGTGCCGAGTAGAGTTGCTACTCAGTCCTTGTACCCTGCCCTTATCCTTGTCTTACTCGGACCCCTTTGCTGCCGAGTGAGCACTGTGATGTGGCCGACTACCTTGTTGAGACTTGTTGCTTCTTTGTTCCCCGAGTTGCACCCACCCGTTGGACGCCGACTACCGAAGTAGTGAAGAATCAATCTTCACCTAACCGCAGCATCGCTTGGACCAGTGGTCAGTCCGAAGCCCGGTCAGTGAGATTTCTCCAACCTGTCCTAGCCTTGACCTTAATGTCTCATCGCAGCTACAGTGCCTGCCAACTCCTCTGACCAGTTGGACTCCAAAGTCACTTCCTGTCATATCCCTGTCAGTTCATCTTGACTTCCTTGCTCCACCCGTTGCCCAGCTCCACCGTGCCTCAACCTTGCACGTCGGCTATATATATGGCCAACCGTGCCCCCTTCTTCCTTTGTTTTGCAAACCGGCCAGCTCCAGCTCTGCTAAGTCTTCATCCTCTCAAGCTTTGGAGCTCTGTCGCCTGGTTCGCAAGCCTGGTTCAGCCGACTGCCCCCTTTTCTGCAGCCGACTACTTCTTGATCCTTTTTCTTGGTGTTTTACTTCTCCTGCTTATCAGTGTTTCTTTCTGCTTGTTCAGAACTTGAACCGGTGGACGATCCCGAAGCCACCTTCGCCGAAGAAGACCCCTCCTTGGAACAAGGCAAGCCTCTTTGATCATATTGTTTCCCATATATGCAAAACTATGTTGTTTGGAAAATATTATGCATGCTTAGTTTACACCTTTTTAAACTGTTGGCCTCGGTTTGCAAGCGCAACCGATGGACCCGCCCAGTAGTAGCACTTATTTGGTAGGATGTTGCTATATTTCTCCCTTGAAGAGCCCCACAAATGGCACGCTAGCATCCTATCTGAGGATACGATGCCGAGTAAAAATGGCTTAGCCCTGCAACGTTGTTTGTCGTTGGGAAAAATGATGGGTTTTACTAACAGTTTGGAAACCCGATACCTTGTGTATCGGCGCGTTTTGTGAAATAAAGGAAAGATTTGTGAAAATCTTGATGTACAGAGACAGTGCCTGTGTGGCTTGGCTATGTATTATCATTAAGGATCGTTTCCCATGGCGTAGATTTGTTTGCCAATGATTTGTGAAAAGTGTTTGATGGAAAGGGAACCGTGACCTGAGTTTGCCGAGTAAGCAAACGGAAGGCCTGTGTGGCCAGAAACGGATCTGTGTGGTCCGGGGTGTTAAGCACCATAAACAAGTGTATGAAAAGTAAACAGGATGAAGATCATGCTCCCGGGTTGTAGCCAGGGCAGCAAAGTTTAAGCCCCCGGGTTGTAGCCAGGGCGGCAATTCAGTCTTCGGGTTGTAGCCAGAAGACGGTGATGAGCACGCTCCCGGGTTGTAGCCAGGGCAGCAGTGTTTTAGCTAGCTGGTTGTAGCCAGCCTAGCGGGCATTTAGTGCCATGATCATGCTCCCGGGTTGTAGCAGGGCAGCGATGATGAGCCCCCGGGTTGTAGCCAGGGCGGCCGATTAGCTAGCTGGTTGTAGCCAGCCTAGCGGGCATTTAGTGCCATGATCATGCTCCGGGTTGTAGCCAGGGCAGCGATGATGAGCCCCCGGGTTGTAGCCAGGGCGGCCGACTAGCTAGCTGGTTGTAGCCAGTGTAGCGGGCATCAAGTGCCACAGCTGAGATTTGGTTGTAGCCGAGTCTCAGGGTCAACGAGTGGTTGTAGCTACTCGGGAGATAAAGGACCAACAAATGCAAAGTAAAAGATGATAAGAACATGTATGTTTACTCTTGATTCCTTAAGTGGTGAGTTGTTGAAAAGCAACTTGCGGATTGGATGGAGGCGTGAGCCTCTGTCCGCCAACTAAATTTGGAACTCACTAGTGTTTGCAAAGAAAAGAGTTTAATAAGGCAGTCTTTCGCAAATGAAACCCTTAGCTCTTCTTGTCTAACCAACATGGCATCATTCCCGGCTTGCTGAGTACGAAAGTACTCACCTTGTTCATATATATGTATAGTAGGTTTTGGAGTGGAAGACGAAGATCCGACTGCTGCCGAGTTCCTCCAAGACCAGGCCGACTACGAAGACCTCTGAAGGTTTCGAGCCTAGTTCCCAACCGAGCCTGTGGAGTAGTTTTTGTCCAGCTTCCGCCCTGTTCTGCTGTTTCGCTAGTTTACCAGTTGATTATTTTGCCCATCCCGGGTCTGTCCTGGATGGATCCCCTTGTACGTATATGTAAGTACTCTGTTTATGTATTATTGTAACTCTGTGTTGTATCATTGTTGTGCGTACCCGACTACTGATCCTGGGATCGGGTGCCTTATGCACATGGTGGCCTTCCACCTAGTCGGGAGGCGCCACACAACCCTTCTCGCTTCTCGAGAAGTTAATCACCTAGTCCAAAACCACATGCATTACCCCAACCCATCATCTTAAGTATTAGAGTCAAGCCAATTGTATAACATGTCCTGGTGCTCCTTAACCATGAGCACGATTATTCGAATAGGTTGATTTACTCACTGCAGTGGATGTACGTTTTACCCGTAATCCGTGACTTGCCCAACAAATGAGCCTAGCCCCAACAAATGAGACTCGTCATGACGAAGCATTTCAATAACCTCACTTTGACAGTACCTGCTCCATGAACTTTAGCCCTCATGCACCCTAGGCATACACGGTTTCTAGCAATGAGAGGTGTTTTGGCGTTCTCGAGAGGGAAAACACACACATTCATTAAGTTGTAATGAAGTTAAATTTAATTTAGGTTACCCACCAAGTAGGTTCCCCACCTATCACACACCTAAGTGAAACCACCACTTCTTGGGTACCGCCTCCGCTCGGTCATTTACTTTGCTAGGTCTATACCCATGCGAGAAGTACGGACGTACTCAGTTCGTTTCATGTATAACTTCATGGCTCGGTCCTTAATTGGCTAGGACGGTCTAACCTTTTCCGGAAACCACCCAATCCACACAACCGCGCCGGTCAAAAACATTGTTTGGTTTTGATTTTATTTCACAATCATTTTATCCATGTCATGGCATCGTGGCGCTCATGTCTCCACATGCCGAAATGCAATTGCCTTCCCTAAGGCAGTTGCCCCAAGAAAAAGAGTGCATTTGAATAATCATGCGAGTAGTGCAACTAATAGCATAGCTAAGTATTGTCATAATTTGACAATAATTTTAAGGAGACAATGTATAACATGGTATTCAATATCAAGGAATGGCATAGCATCAAGTAGGTAGTTCATCATTGCATGCAATTTTATTTACAATCAAAATAATTTCGCAATAGGTTCAACATGTTCAAAGGTAGTGATGACTTTCCTTGCTCGGTGCCCTGGGGTTCCTAATCCTCAATCAAATTAGCAGCTCCTTCGGATTCTAAATTTACAAGCGAGGGATTCAATTTGAATTCAAACCAGACTTCAAATAAATCACTAAAATTGTAAATAATTCGTAAAAATACAAAATTTGTGCCAACAGGTAGATCTTGATTTTATATGAATTTAGGTCCAAGTTGCACTTGAGTCGGAGCTACGGTCTAAAAGTTATGGCCTTCTAAATATTCAAAATTTGAATTAATTCAAACAATTGTGAAAAGATACTGTGCCTAGGCGGCCCAACAGTACAAGGCCCAACCCAGGTGGTGCTGGACTGATAGGTCGGACCGGCCCAGATATAATTATCTATGAATCATATTTCTACAGAAAATACCTGTATCACTAATAGCTGGGACCGACCCTATTGACTCGGGTCAATCCGGTTATTTAAAACCTGGTAGGACCCACTCGTGAGTGACACAAGATTTAAGCATGATTTTAATTAGGTTTTTAACTATGGGTGCCTCACATGTCATAGGTATATTTGGATAATTAATTAGAATGATTACTGTGCACTAATCCAGGGATTAATTCACGGTGGGCCCTAGCTGTCAACCTCACAGCCGAGGGGAGTCGTCGTCTACCTCCCACCCGAGCACGAGAGGCAGCACGACGTGGCGTGGCGTGGCCGGAATGAGCCCGAGGCGGATCGGCGTCGCTGGAAATGGACGTAGCGGGCCTTCGGCGACCCTCCGGCGGTGGTGGCATGGTCTCAAAAGCCTTAGGCTAGCGCGGCGCACTCACATGGCGGAAGCCTGAGCTCAGTGACCACTGGAATCACACGGTGACGGTAAGCTAAGCTTTGAGGCGACACTATGGATGTCATCTAGGGCCTAAATAACTTTGATTACCTATAATAAGTGGCTCGGTGCAGCACCAGGGTGAACTTCCCACGACGATCTCGGCGATGGCGCAGCGGCGCGCAGGCCAGCATGGCCATAGGCCCTAATCGGCCAAAATCGGTGGGGATAAAGCTTCTAGGGGTAACTGAGGTGCTTCGGGTGCGAAGGCTCACCGGGAGATGGTTGGACAATGGAGAATGGCGGTGCGGGGTGGCAGCGGCGGTGAAGCAGAGCAGATCGTCGCCAGCATGCTTGCAGGGTGCTCGATGAAAGGAAACAGCAACAGGATGGCGCCTTGCCCCTCTTCCCTGGTGTCTTTGGGATCCAGTACGCCGGGAACACGCCCCTGATGATTGGCTCTGGCTCCGATGGCACTTAGGGCTGTGCGGCCACACGCCCCACAGGTGTTTGATCTGTGGCGTGGTAGTGACCTGCCCATTCCTTGATTCTATCTGGGGTGTAAATGGGACGAGAGAGAAGGAAGTTGGTCGGGCTTGGGTGAGCTCGGACACAGCTTAAATACGCGAGGGGCGATTAGTTGGCGCTCGATTGGCTACTACCTAGGCAAGAGAGGCTGACGCGGAGTGGTTAATACCAAAGCGACAATGGCGCGGTGGCATAGGGCAGTACGGCTAAGGAGAAGGCATGGGCACACGTAGTTTTCCTGCCTTCGGACGGCGGCGGTTTCCTAGGATGCGACGTTGGCCGACGCAAGCTGATGCGGAGGTAGTTAATGTTTACGGTGACGAGACGCACGATGGTGGCGCACGATGTCCCAGGTCCATCGAGGGATGGTGGCTTGAATGCCGACGCGACAATGGCATGGCGGTGTAGGGTGGCAGGCTATGGGAGGCATGACAATGTGATGGCGAAGGGACGTGCAGAGCTCTGGCAATTCGGGTGGCAGCGAGTTTCGGGGATGGCGGCGCCACGGATATCCGGGGAGGTGATGGCGCTGACGCTGGGCTGAGCTCCCGGCGATGCGACACGGAATTGATGGCCGAGTGACGACATGTAGAGGATTGGCGGCCGCGGATATCCCCGCCGCACGATCTTGGCGGTGAGTAGGGCATGGGTGCAAGGAAAGGCACATTCTGCTCGGACCAATCTAGGGAAGGGCGGCGCATTGGCGGCACGCACAAACTGGCGCAAGCGGACGCAGGTGGGCACAGGTAGGGTTGGTATGGCTCGTGGCGCTGGGGATGGTTCGGCCGCCGACTGAACGGAGAGAGAAAAGGAAAGGGAAGGATCTATCAGCAAAATTGCCAAATTCAGTTTTGAGGAGCTAGATGAATCACAGTTTGGGATTTTCTTCTTTTATTCCCATTCTTAATTCTTTTATCCATTCTTTTGTATTTTTCTCAGCACCAAATATATAATTTGAGTTAAAAATAAAATGGCACTCTATCTAGAGTTCACTAATTTATCATATTGGGATAACACCATTTATAATTAGGTTATACCCTTAATTATTTTTATAAGGTTAGATCTAATTTTGAGAGGTCAAGAAGTTGTTTTGGTTGGCACTAGTCAAATGAGAGACAACCTTGGCATGATGCAATTTTAATAAAAGTTTTTGACGGTTCATAATTTTGGGTCACAATTTATTGGTCGAAATTTTTAGGGTGTGATAACAAAAAAAGGCAAGGAGTTTTTATATGCTTCCAAACGAGGAAGATCCATATAGGATTATGCAAAACAAGAACGTCATTGGTAAAGTGATGTTCTTAGTGGCAATTGCTAGGCCTAGGTATGATGATGAAGAAAACTGCACTTTTGATGGTAAAATTGGCGTATGGCCTTTTATCAGAAGGTAAAATCAGCCCCGTTCCTGGATTTAGGGGCAACTTCTTTCTATCCCTGCCCCTCGATGGTGTGATGGGGCCCCGTGGGGAGGAACTCCCCGAGAATGAATATCATAGAAGCACAAAAAACATAGACCAATCAAAACTTTCACCGAAGTATACAAATTTTATAGACAAACATAATCATGAGTTAAGAATTAAGAGGAATAGCCAAATAAGATGGTCAATTGGCAGATAGCAAATAGCTTACAGGTTCATAACAAATACTTAGTTTGGACTTCATAATTCTAGTGCATAGGCAGCTTAACACCAAGCTGCAATACTACAAATTCAGAAGTGCATAAGTTCACAACCATACTTCCAAGTTAATAATCCACATCACAGGTCTTAGGGTACACATGAAAGATAGCCAAAAGGCTGAAAACGCAAGCATTGCAGACAACTAACCCAGGTCACACTTCATGCCATCTTCACAATCTTTAGAGAGCTCTTGACATTTCCAGCTCAGATTGCCAGGTCCTAGCATGAATTACAAGATATTTAGAAACCCAAGTGAAGATAAAAAAATTGAGTTAAAGTCACATTAATTTCATATGAGTAGTCAACCTGCATCCCTTCCTGAATGTCTTCCAGACATGTCCAGAAACTAGAAAGTTCACCCTTCCCATCACCTACAAAATACAAGCACTTATTAGTTCATTTCATTGTAAAGGATATAAATGAAACAATTGTTTAATTCTGAGCTGAACATAGAAACAACATGAGAATTTACCTTTGTATTTATTTCTAAGCCAATCTTGTGAGCACATTAATACCTACAGCATTTTAGGAGTCAATCTACTTCGGTGTTCACTGAGAACTATACCACTTGTGCTAAATGCAGACACCGAAGCAACAATACTCACTGGAATAGCATAGATATCACATGCTATAACCCTCAAAGTAGGATAGCGTGTCCCTGCCACCTTCCACCAATCCAACACACTGAAATTATTATCCGTTGCTATAACGTAATTGTCACGCCCGGAATTTCCATCTAAAATTCCAAACGCTTACACGTGTATTTAACTCTCGTCTAGGAATTAGTCGAGGCACACAATAACAAGGTTGATAACAAAGTACAAGTCTTTAACTAATAAATTGACGAATGTATAATTATTACAGAGGCAGATGGAACCTCTTAGCCAATAAAGTTCTAAGCAATGAAAAAATAAAACTAGCTTCCGATGCCACCTTTTTAGAGAAGTCTTTAGAGGGGTGTGGAGATAGGCCTTTTTCATCTCATTGCGAAGTTGAAGGCCTGCTCCCTCTATCGCCTAAATCTTTGACTTGGAGGGTTAAGACTTGATGTGGAACAGAAAACGAAAAAGGTTGAAATGGGGATCTATCTCCAGGAAGGCCTCACAGAGGGTGACAAAGATTGAAATATGAAGAATGGTGTTAGGATTGAGATGGTAAAGCTCGCAAGAAGGAAGGGCGAGACCGCGGTCAAAGAAAGAGTCAAAAACCACAGTCTCGTGAGAACCTGGGGAGGGGATTGACTCACCGGCGGCGGGGCGCCAGTTGATGATCTCCTTTGGTTGAAGATTCTTCTTCCTCTCCAAGAGCGCCAGCTTTGTTGTGCAACAATCCGATGTTGGCCAAACTCCGGACGGCATGGGTGGCACCTTCGGCATTGCTGGGGGTGAAGAGCTGGGCGAGGAAGCTTCTTGATGATGGGAATCGATGCTGGGAAGGAGTTTCTCGCGGATTTCTAGAGGGAAGCTCAAGCTATAGGAAACCCTAGCAGTGGTGGAGAGCGCGAAGTTTGGCGCGGGCATGCGGGAGCTAAAACGATTTGGTGAATTGGGGGAGAAAGGGAAATCTTTTCTCTCTCTCCCGTCGTTTTATAGGCCTGCGCCGAGTTAGCGGGTTTGGGCCGGCTTGCTCGATAATAGGCTGTAAGATATGAGTTCCTAAATAGCATGTCCTATTGGGCCGACTGTTGGCTGTATTAAAATCATAGTGCAGGTGCTATTTTAAAGGGACCGATTAAAATAATCGAATATGCTTCATGTTAAGCCTAACTACTGGACACATGTGTTCAGATATCTGAATTATTTACCAGGTATTGGAGATATATCCTTATAAGGATCAATAGGTGGTCTCCATTAAAATTGGAGATGTAGGTATCTCTCAAGAACACCTCACCACATATTGGGTTAAAATCCATGAAGTGGTACTCAGCTTATATGCTTAGCCAAAATTGCCTTGAGCAAAAATATTTCCAGCTGATATGATGCTAAAGAGTCTAATTTCTAAGAAATATACCACTCGGAAAAAGACTTAAAGGTTAAAGATCTTTGACTTTATGTTTAATTGTTTCACAATTAAGCACAAAGTTGGGGGCTATAACTAATTGGTGCGCCTGTTCGACGTATACTATTTATGTTTTTCTATGAAGCCCTTCATAGACTCGTTGCCAGCTGATATGAAGCAGGACTTGGGGAAAATGTACTCGGACAGTGGGTACTCGGGAGTAAGGCACTCGGGAAACCTTCGCCAAGGAGGATGAGCACTTGATGTCAGCTGTGACTCAACTATGAAGGTCTCAGGGGTTACTGTGGAAGACATGGGCCCCGGGTACCTCATGGGAAGATTTGTGGCCACTCGGATAGAGGAAGCGTCTAATCCTGTAATTAAGGATACAATAGGACTCGGTGCATATTACCTTGCATGATAAGGAAAGGGATATAGTTCTAGTCGGGTACGTTGTATTTCTAGAAGGAGATCTCTTGATCGGAGTCCGACTGGGATCCCTATCCTCTCCTCTCCAGTATATAAGGAGAGGTAGGGAGCCCCTCGGGGCAAGACATACAATCTCACTAGAGAAACCTCAAAGGCAATACACAACAGCTGGAAGTAGGGTATTACTTCACCTTGAGGGTCTGAACTAGGATAAATTGTTTCGTGTTTCTTTGCAATCCATCAAGTTTAGGTCTCACGAGTAGCCTCATATTATCATTGCCGATACAAAACATCGACAGGTCCTTAATTGTCATGAGCACTACTAACACCATCATCATTCTAGGTGCTCACAACACACCATTTAGTCATATTTTAGTTGCCCATTAATATTAACCTTACACGACCTCAGTCGTGAATGGAAATTATTTCATGTGAGTCAACCTTTAAATAATAACCCTTAAGTTATTCTATAATTTCTAAACACAGCTAAGCAAAGTTTTAGAATTATTCTAGCTAACCAATAAATTAAGCTAGCTAATCACATTAATACCATAGGTACAATGACAGGTAATCAAAGCAACCGGGTTGTAAACCAAGGTTAGGGTTTTCCCTCCCGATGACATCACTACATGTTTGAATAAAAATAGGAATTTAAATAATTGGATCAATATGCTCAAAGGGTTTTGGGTCTATGTGATTTGCCTTGCTGCTCTGCAAAGTCTTCCGAACCTTCCTCAACGTAAACAGACTCCTTCAGAACATCGGAAACTAAAGGCAAATAACAAAATAAGCAAAAAACAGTACATGAGCACAAAGTAACAGCACATGTGGATATTTTTAATGGATAGATCTTGATTTTTAAAGAATTTAGAGACTTGAATGACCTCAATCCGAGTTCGTATGAATTAGTTATAATTTTTAGAAGTTTAAGCTGATTAAAACCATATACAGAAATTATTACAGCAATAATGACGCAATAATGAATTAATTTTGAAAGGAAAAGGGGTTTTATTGCGTCATTGGAGCCTGGTTCACCATAGACCGAGTTCACTGAAGCGGTCTACGGAAACCGACGGTTGAGATGCATCGACTCGGGATCAGACGGCCTGGATGGATCCCAATCTCGGGCACCCGGATGGACGACACATGGCACCCAGCTGGCAGCCAAGGGGACGGGGCGGTGATGGGGCGGCTGACGGTGAGGTGAGGTGGACGACCGGCGATGGCGATGGCTTGGACGGTGGAGCTTGCCGATGATCCAGGGCACTATGGTGGCTACGGGTGGTACCAAAACGAAGAGCTTGACAAGGTGATCATACCCCGGGGTCACACAGTGGCGAACAACGAAGAATGGTCACCGGCGACGAGAAAGAATGGTGGAGGCCTTCGGGTCCTCAGCGACGATGGTGTTCCGGCAGTGGATGGCAGCTGCGGACCGGTGGACGAGGTGCAGCGCCTCCGGGCGATCACGACCAAAGTGACAACGAGGGGTGGCGATGACTTGAGCAGCGGCGCGGTGAAGTGATCTACCTAGGCTTTGGGCTCCTCGAGAGGCAGCAGGCTAGGGCAAAAGCGGCGGCGCACAAAGGGGAGGACGGGGATACTTATAGGGCCGTGGATTGGGCAAGTCCGAGGTGGACACGGTGGCTAGGACGGTGGCAAAGTCGGGCGGCGGTGGGTTTCTGAGATGCGCATGTGTTCGAGCCCAATTCAGGGTTGTTTTGCTCCGGGTTTGTTGGGGATAGATAGAGGACAAGATGGGGGGGGGGGGGGGAACCCCACTCAATTCGGGAAGGCCCCGAGCAGGGTGGCCAGATTCTCGGCTTCAGCCCGAGCTAGACGAAGATCCTGACGGTGGGGTCCACTTGTCAGCGAGAGAGGAAAAAGAAAGAGAGAAACTGAGGGATGGGCCGGCTGGGCTTCGGCATGGGAGAGGAGAGAGAGAGGGGATGGCGCTAGGCCGGATTCGGTTTGGTGGCCAGGGGAGGGTTTTTAAAACCTTTTTATTTTTATTAATTCACTGAAATGGTTTTCCAATTGCTAAAAATACTTCCCTAACTCAATTAATTCCCAGAAAATTCCAGGGACTAAAAGAGCCAATGAAATATTTCATAAAGTTTTATCTAGCCTATTTTTATATTGAAATTTGTTAAAGATTTTTATTAATCTCTTCTTTAAGCTTTTAAATAATTTCTAAAAATTGTATTTCCACACGTATTATTTAAATAGGTAATTTTAGGGGTGTGAGAAACCTACCCCCCTAAACAAAATCTCGTCCCCGAGATTCAGAAGAGCTAGCAAAGAGGTGTGGATGGGCAGACTTCAACTCGTCCTCTCGTTGCCAGGTAGCTTCGTCCTCTGAATGGTTGCTCCATTGAGCCTTGCAAAAGCGTGTTACTCGATTCCTGGTCCTCCTCTCACTGGTCTCTAAGATACAAACTGGTTTCTCCACATAAGTCAGATCCTCCTGGATCTCGATCTGTTCTGGGTCAGCTTCCTCTGTAGGCACTCGGAGGCATTTCTTTCATAGTTATTAGGACCGGACCGGACATTGAACCGGCGAGGCCATCGGTTCACTGGTTCACTGGTCCAACCGTTAAGAACCGGTTGAACCGCTGGTTCGATAGTTTTAGACCGGATGAATTGAACCGGTTATGAAATATATTGAACCGGAGCTATATATATAGTCGATTTATAGAAAAAAAATAAGCACATATAATCTCAGCAACTGCACTTAAAAATTATTGTGGCACTCAAAAATATTTTGGTGTGAGAAGCTCATCTGTGAGTGAATGATGGTTATGGAAGCTAGAATTTCAATTGTCATTTTTGGGGAAACATTTTTAGTGAGGGAGACTCACGCGGCATTGCCCGAAGAAGAGGAAGAGCACGCAGCGGCCACAGCGCACCGGCCGAGCGAACACCAGTCTCCGCCAGCGCGGCACCGGGCTGCACGTCACCGCCACTGGGTAAGCCGGCGACCTTTCCAGGCCGGCATACCAGAGACCGGCAGGAGGGACCTCGCCACTGCTGCGGCTACTGGAGAACACAAGGCGCACGGCGAAGACGGCGACGCGAGCCTCGACCAGACCTTGGACGCCAGCATCACGTGCACTAGCGACGGTGGTAGGGGATCAGCGTGGCACCCTCAACCGGGAAGGAGTAGAGCAAAGAGGAGGGGTTTCTAGAAGCTTCCGCGCATCGGAGGAAGGAGACGAGGCGAGGCGAGGCGAGAGAGTCTGCCGCCGCCGCCGCCGCCGTGAGCCTGCGCCTCCGCGGCCGCCGCCGTGCGCCTGCGCCTTGCCGCCGTGCGCCTGTGCCTCCGCCGCCGCCGCACGTGCCCCTTGCCGCCGCCGCCGCCGTGCACCCGCTGCAGCGCCTGTGCCGCCGCCGCTGCCGCCGTGCCTTGCCGCTGCCGTGCGCCCGCTGCAACGCCTGCGCTGCCGCCGCTGCCGCCGTTCGCCTGCGCCTCCGCCGCCGCCGCGCGTGCACCTTGCCGCCGCCGCCGCCGCCGCCACCGTGTGCCCGCTGCAGCGCCTGCGCCTCCGCCGCCGCCGCTGCCGCCGTGCGCCTGCGCTTGCGCCTCCGCCGCGCGTGTGCCTACACCGCCGCCGTCGCCGGCCGCTGCACCTTGCCGCCGCTGCCACCGCCGTGCGCCCGCTAGACCTTGCCGCCGCCGCCGATCTATTTTGCCACAGAAGCAACGCACTACGCAGGCGCAGGCAAGACCGCAAGACCCTAAAAACTAGGCATTTACGATTTTGCCCCTCCCTGAGTTGTGTGATCCTAAAAAAATTGGGGGTAACAACGTCCACAAACAAAAACCGGCCGGTTCCAATAAAACCGCCCGGTTCAGCGGTTTCGTAAAAAACCGGCCGGTTCAACTGGTTTTTAATGGTTTGATTGCATGGGCGGTCTTTTAAGTGAACCGAGCCGCTATACTCTCCGGTTCCGGTTTTTTCCGGTCGGACCGCCGGTCCGGTCCGGTCCGGATAACTGTGATTTCTTTAACTGTGAGACATGGAACACATCATGAATTCCTGCCATAGCCTAGGGTAACTCTAACTGGTATGTGACCTCACCCTTGCGACTCAGAATCTTGTATGGTCCCACAAAGCAGGGTGCCAATTTTCCCTTGGTTTGAAAACGATGAACTCCTTGAAGTGGCGTGACTCAAAGGTACACGTAATTTTCTTCTTCAAAACTCAGATCTCTTCGACGATTATCAGCATAACTCTTCTGATGGGACTGAGCCACCCGTAATCTTTCTTGTATAACCTTTACTTTCTCCTCAGCTTCCCTCAAAATGTTGGTCCCGAAAACTTGACGCTCTCCAGTTTGATCCCACAGGAGTGGGGTGCATCACTTCCAACCGTATAGGGCTTCGTATGAAGACATCTAAAGACTGGCTTGATAACTATTGTTGTAAGAAAACTCCGCATAGGGCAAGCTCTTGTCCCAACTCCCACCGAAGTCTAGGGCACAAGTTCTTAACATGTCTTCTAAGATCTGATTGACCCTTTCTGTCTGACCATCTCTTTGAGGGTGATAGGCAGTGCTAAAGTTCAAACAGGTTCCCATCTCCTCCTGGAGTTTCTACCAGAACTTTGAGGTAAACTAACTTCCCCTATCTGATACGATCTTCTTAGGCACACCATGTAAACACACAATTCTTGCCATATATAGTTTTGCTAGCTTACTGCCAGAGTAAGTAGTCTTAACTGCGATGAAGTGTGTAACCTTGGTAAGCCTGTCGACCACTACCTAGATAGAATCATGTCTCAATGAAGTCTTGGGCAACCTGGTGATAAAATCTATTCCTATTTCTTCCCATTTCCATTCAGGTATCTTTAATGACTGCAACAACCCTGCTGGTCTCTGGTGTTTTGCCTTCACTCGCTGACACACATCACAAACGGCGACGTATTCGGCTATGTCTCGTCTCGTACTGGCCCATCAAAACTTTTCCTTAAGATCTTGGTACATCTTGGAACTGCCAGGATGAATAGAATACTGGGTGTCGTGAGCTTCTTTCATGATAGTATCTTTCAACTCCTTGTTATCTGGCACACATATCCGTTCTCCCAACCATACTGTTCCTTGTTCATCTTCCGAAAATCCATTGGCCTTTCCTCTTCTCATGTTATTTTTGATCTCCTGGATGCCTCGCTCATTGATTTGAGCTTCTCTAACTTGGTCTATGAGCGTGGGACATGCCTCCAACACAGCTAGGAAACCTTTCTTGACAATTCCCAAACTTAACCGCTCAAATTATGCACATAACTCCCAAGGCAACTGTCGTCCTTCTGAAACATGGCAATAACTCTTCCTACTGAGGGCGTCTGCCACAACATTGGCCTTTCCTGGTGTCACACCCTAAAAATCATTGATTTAAATATTACATTTGGTAATGCAATTTTTAGAAATTATTTAAAAGCTTAAAGAAGAGGTTAATAAAAATCCTTAACAAGTTTCAATATAAAAATGGGCCAGATAAAATTTTGTTAAATATTTCTTTGGCTCTTTTAGTCCTTGGAATTTTTTGGGAATTAATTGAGCTAGGGAAGTATTTTTAGTAATTGGAAAACCATTTTAGTGAATTAATAAAAAGAAAAAGGTTTTGAAAATCCTCTCTAGCCCACTGTGCCGAATCCGGCCCAGCGCCATCCTCTCTCTCTCCCCTCCTGCGCCGAAGCCCAGCCGGCCCATCTCTCTGTTTCTCTTTTTCCTTTTTTTTCTCCCGCTGATAGGTGGACCCCATCTGTCAGGGCCTTCGTCTAGCTCGGGCCGAGGCCGAGCTTTGCCGCCGCCGTGCCGCGTGAAATCCGGCCGCGTCGGTTGAGTGCCACGTGAAATCCGGCCGCGCTGGCCACCTTTCCGCTGCCTATCCCCTACAAATCCGGAGCAAATCGACCCCGAATCAGGTTCAAACGCGTGCGCGACTCGGAAACCCGCCACCGCCCGACTTTGCCGCCGCCCTAGCCACCATATCCAACCCCGGACTTGCCCAACCTGAGACCCTATAAGTACCCCCATCCTCCCCTTTGCACGCCGCCACATTTACCCTAGCCAATCGCCTCCTGTGGAGCCCTAATCCCTGGTAGATCGCCTCGATCGCCTCGCCGCCGCCGTCATCGACTTCAACCGCGCCTCGTTGTTGCTTCAGTCGTGATCACCCGGAGGAGCTGCACCTTGTCCGCCGGTCCGCGGTCGCTCTCCATCGTTGGAACACCATTGTCGCTGAAGACCCAAAGGCCATCCGCCGCTCTTTCTTGTCACCGGTGACCATTCGCCGCCGTGTGACCTCGGGGTAGGTTTGCCTCATCGCGCTCTACGTTTTGGTGTAGCCTGCAGCCGACGTAGTGCCCGGGATCACCGGCGAGCTCCGCTATCCGAGCTGTCGCCATCGCTGGTCGTCCACGTCCGCCGCCGCATCAGCCGCCCTGTCCCCCGTGGCTGCCAGCTGGGTGCCATGTGGCAGCCATCCAAGCACCCGAGATTGGGATCAATCTCGGCCGTTCGATCCCGATCTACTATGCACCTTCAATCTCGGCCGTCGGTTTCTGTGGACCGTTTCAGTGAACTCGGTCTATGGTGGACCGGACTCTGATGACGCAATGAAGCCCTTTTTCCCTTTCAAAATTTATTCATTATTGCCTCATTAATGCTTTAATAATTTCTGTATATGGTTTTAATCGGCTTAAACTTCTAAAAATCATAACTAATTCATACGAACTCGGATCGAGGTCGTTCAAGTCTCTAAATTTTTTAAAAATCAAGATCTACCTATTAAAAATATCCACATGTTCTGTTATTTTGTGCTTATGTACTATTTTTTATTTTTTTATTTATCTTTAGTTTCCGACGTTCCGGAGGAGTCAGTTTATGTTGAAGAAGGTTCGAAAGACTTCGCAGAGCAGCAAGGCAAGTCACACAGATCCAAAACCCTTTGAGCATGTTGATCCGATGATTTAAATTCCTGTTTTTATTCAAACGTGCATTTATTTTATAATGTCATTGGAAGGGGAAAACACTGATCTTTGTTTACTGCTCGGTTGCTTTGATAACCTGTCATGTACCTATGGGATTAATATGACTAGCTAGCTCAATTTAATGGTTAGCTAGAATAATTCTAGGACTTTGCTTAGCGATGCTTAGAAATTGTAGAATGACTTAAGGGCTATTATTTTAAAGGTTGACTCACATGAAATAATGGTTCCATTCACGACCAAGGTCGTGCAAGGTTAATTTTAATGGGCAACTAAAAGATGACTAAATGGTGGGTTATGAGCACATGGATTGGTGATGTTGTTAGTAGTGCTCATGACGACTAAGGACTGGTTCACGAGCTACTATTGTGAAATATTTACCGTACTAACCATAGGCCAGCATGGGCAATGGCTGGACCTGTAGTGTAGCATGTCCTAGTAGGAGACACCATGGTATATTTAGTTGATATGTGGTAGTATCAATAAATCCACAGTGGCAGTGCCAATAAGTCCATATTTGGGAGCCAAGAGTTTCTCTAGCCTGGAGGTTGGGCCACCTCTACTGGGGACTTGGCCGGTGGTTATTATGTTAGACGTGTTATACGAAGAGTCCTGTCACAACTCCTTTCCGAGGTATCATGGTGGTACCAAGGCACATGGTGATATGTTGTGGAGCTGTGTCTTGTGGGTAAAGTTGTACACCTCTAGCCAGAGTAAAACTATTCGAATAGCCGTGCCCGCGGTTATGGGCGAGCCTAACAATGTTTTTTGGTGATTAGTCCCATTTATTATTTAAAGGTTAATAATGTGATATGATGGTAAAACCAGCTCCAGGTTGGGGTGGTTTGGGCCTGTACAGCCAGGTAGGCTGTACAGTGTTGGTTTAATATTGATTCATTGTTCTATTGTTTTATTACTCTCTTAAATGTTTATTTAAATGCTGTTTATGCAATTTAGCCCTATATGCTATCCTTTGTTATCCTGTGCACTTGCATATTTATTGTGTCGCTTGTTGAGTATTCCATGTACTCGCCTTGCCATACCAAATCATCAGAAGAGGAGTTCTATAGTGATGATGGAGATCTGGAGGACTAGGCCGGGTTCGGGTCAAGGTGCCTGTGGAGCTTGGAGTCGTCATCTTCACTAGTTTATTTTCGTTGCTAGAACTTGTTTGGTTGAGAGGTTCCATCTGCCTATGTAATAATTATACATTCGTCAACTTATTCGGTAAAGACTTGTACTTTGTTGTCAACTTTGTTATTGTATGCCTCGGCTGATTCCTAGACAAGGGTTAAATACACATGTAAGCGTTTGGAATTTTGGATGGAAATTCCGGGCGTGACAAGTTGGTATCAGAGCCTCCTTGACCATAGGACCAGCCAAATGGTGACCCATAGAAGCCCTCTAAAACTTTTTTGTTCGAACTGCTCTTTCCCCTTTCTCTCCTAAAATCAAGTTAGCAATTATCTGGAAAATTTGTTGGTCTAAAACCCCTTTTACCGAAAACAAAATAATTTAAAATAACTTTATTTCTGCATTCTGTTTTCACTTTATGTATTTAATTAATACCGTACATCCATTACTGTACTGATTATGCACTGTTTATTTTTCTAGCACTGCTCCATCTGGGTTTTGAAGAAAAAAACAAACAAATCCACTACTAAAAAATTTTTCTGTTTGGCAAAAAAAATCATTTTTAGTTATTTTTCTTCCTCGGTTTATGTTACCTTCTTTCAAATTTCTCTATTCCTTTTCTTTTGTTTCAGTTAAACTTGTTTTGTTAACTTAATCAAAAGTTTTGCCTTTCTCTTCACATTCCATAGATGTCGAACTGCGAGCCTATGCATCTATTTGGAGTCGGAGGTTTCGTCAAGGAGCTACGAGACATCGCTTTTGCCATAGGTTTCAACCCTACCCCCAAGTACAAACAAGTCACTCATAATCCGGTTGAAGAAAAGTGCCATGTTTGGTTGATGATCTCAAGTGACCGTGAAGGAGTCCTATCCATGATCTTTGGAGCCAAAGGAAGGAACTTTGAACACGCATGTCACGAAGTGGCATTGGAGGCCATTGGGGAACTTCGCCATAGCTATGCCGTTCACTTGAGAGACACTGCTTATCATTACCATCCGTCCCGGACCCACAATGATGAGTACAACAGCTACCAGAGCCCTGAGGCCGATAACAGTGCTACCACGCAATGCTTAGTGAGGATGTTAAGTGCCAAGGACAACGCACGTGCGGATGTTGTGATAGCAGCTCATGACTGGGAGAAAGAGAACCGCACCAAGATCTGCAGGCTGCAAAACAAGTTGGATCGCTTGGAGAGGGAGCTGGCACTGGCCAAAGGAGAAGCACCCCCTGGAGGAGTCAAGATCGACACCACTGCAAGGAAGATTGAGAAGAAGCTAGATCTTCTACAATGCATAGACCAGGAGAAGGCCTCATTTGCTTCCCATCAGCTGCATGGCCCTGCATCAGAGTGGTGGGACCACTTTCGAGCTAACAGAGCTGAAGGCCAACCTATCACTTGGGCTGAATTCGTAGCAGCCTTCAAGAAGACGCACATTCCTACGGGAGTGGTGGCCCTAATGAAGCGGGAGTTCCGGGCACATAAGCAAGGAAACCGGTCGGTGACTGAGTTCCTCTATGAGTTCAATCGTCTTGCCCGTTACACACCTGAAGACGTTAGCACGAACACCGAGCGATAGGAGAAGTTTTTGGAAGGATTAAATGATGAGCTCTCCGTCCAACTGATCTTAGGGGACTACTCAGATTTTCAGAAGCTCATCGACAAGGCCATCCGACAGGAAGATAAACACAATCAGATGGAACAGAGAAAGTGCAAGATCGCCAGCATTCACGCTCAATAGTCTAGTAGTCAGAGGCCGCGTGTGGCGGTACCCGCTCAGACCCATCCTGGAGGATCATCGGTTGCACCCTGCCCCCAACGCCAGCTCTACAACAACAATACTGGCAATGGTGTTGTGGCCAATCGTCCTTCCCCTCGCCCGGCTGCTGCACCTGCACAGAGCCAGCTGGTCATCAAGGAATAAGGAGGCAAGACCTTGGTGCTATAACTGCAATGAACCAGAGCATTTCTCAAATCAATGCCTGAAGCCCAAGCGCCAGGGACCCAAGCCAGCCGCGCCAGGACAAAGCAACCCCAATATGCCCAAGACTTGGGTCAATCATGTTACAACCAAGGAAGCCCAAGTCGCTCCAGATGTGGTTCTGGGTACGTTCCCTGTTAACTCAGTTCTTGCCATAGTACCTTTTGATTCTGGTGCTACCCATTCGTTCTTATCTGAGAATTTTGTGGGAAAGAATGGGATAAGGGTAGAAAAGTTGGCTAACCCAATGATGATATGCACCCCTTGGAACCAAATGCCGTCCACCTTTTATAGCCCCTCTGCCATCATAGATATCCAAGGGGTCCCATTTCTAGCCAATCTGATTCTATTACAATCCAGAGACCTAGATGTCATCCTAGGGATGGACTAGCTAACCAGACATAGAGGAATGATAAACTGTGCTACTAGGGAAGTCACCTTAACCAGTAACCATGGGCAGAAGGTGATATTCCGTACTCCATCGGTCGAACCCCCGAGAGTGATTCTCAACCAGGCTACCCTAGAAGAAATCCAGAGTTTTCTTGGCCTTGTGGGATACTACCGCAGGTTCATAGAGAACTTCTCGAAGACTGCCAAGCCAATGACTCGGTTGCTTCAGAAGGTTGTTGTCGATGCTTTGTATCGGCAATAATAATATGGGGCTACTCATGAGACCTAAACTTGATGGATTGCAAAGGAACGTGAAACAATTTATCCTGGTTCAGGCCCTCCAGGTGAGGCAATACCCTACTTCCAGTTGTGGTGTATTGTCTTTGAGGTTTCTCTGGTGAGATTCTATATGTCGATCTCTCTTGCCCTAGGGGGCTCCTTACCTCCCCTTATATACTGGGGACATAAGGTTACATGGTAGGTATCCCAGTCGGACTTGACCAAGGGATTTCCTTTTAGGAGTACAAAGTAACCAGCTAGGTCTATACCCTTTCCCTTGTTGTACAAGGTAACTTATGCTGAGTCCTATTATATTCCAAAATACATGATTAGGCCCATCCTCTATCCAAGTGGCCACAAAGCTGTCCATGAGGTACCTAGGGCCCATGGCTCACACAGTAGCCCTCGAGACCTTTATAATTGAGTCACAGCTGATGCCGAGTGCTCATCCTCCATGGTGAAGATTTTCCGAGTGTCTTGCTCCCGAGTACCCGGTGTCCGAGTACCTCTTCTCCAAGTCTTGCTTCATATCAACTAGCAACGAGGCTATGAAGGGCTTCATAGAAAAATATGAATAGGCACACCTATTAGGTGTAGCCCCCGACTTTGTGCTTAATTGTGAAACAATTAAACATAAAATCAAAGATCTTTAACCTTTAAGTCTTTCCCGAGTGCTATATTTCGCAAAAATTGGACTCTTCAGCATCATGTCAGCTGGAAATATTTTTGCTCAATGCCACTTTGGCTAAGCATGTAAGCCGAGTACCATTTCATGGATTTTAACCCAATATATGGCTAGGTGTACTTGAGAGATATTTGCATCCCCAATTTCAATGGAGACTAACTATTGATCCTTATAAGGATATATCCTTAATACCTTGTCAAATAATTCAGATATCTAAACACACGTGTCCAGCAATTAGGTTTAACATGAAGCATATCTGATTATTTTAATCGGCTACTTGTTGACGCTGAAAACCACCGGGGGTCGTCCGACGTCTGAGGTGACACGCGAAGGCCTGGGAGATTTGCTTCACTCCAGTGCAGGTCCTAAAAGTTTGAGGTTCGTAGGCGTGCCAGTCAATTTGACCCTGCAATTGACAAGGAGAAAAGATGTTAAGTTCGTGAGCCAATCGGCTAGAAGCCGGCTTGGGCTCATCTCATCGGCCGATAGCCGATACGCACTGTAGCACTTATACATCGGCTAAAAACCGATGACGGCGAGAATAATAACATAATAATAATCAAGTATAGTGCTAGCCGATCATCGAAGGGATGCTCAAAAATCGGCTATGAACTTGGTAAAATAAACTAGCAGAATGTATGAGTACAATAAACTCAAAGGACTTCAACCGATCATAGTTTAAAGTTACTGAAGGTACTGCCTGCGCTCGTGCCCGGGCCCTGGTTCGCATCGGCCCTCGTGATCTTCATCCGCTGTCCATGTCCGTGCCCGTGCCCGGGTCCTTAACTGAGGTCGTGCCCGGGAACTTTTTTGTGCTTGCACTTGGATCGGTGGAGTAAACCAATCGGCTAGCCCTTAGCCGATCGTAACAGTAACGTAGGCAAGAATATATAACAAAGCAAGAAGCATATAATCGGCTGTATTTAAAAAGAGATAACTTATCGGCTAAGCACTCCGATAACAACATCGCATAAAACCCATCGGCTTATTAAGAATAACATTATTATTCAGTCTAGTAGATCGGACCCAACCGTTGCAGCACATACTGATAACAATGAGATCTCGATAGGCCGATAGATCTAATGCAATCGTGATGTGTATGATAACTTATCGGCTATACACTCCGATAAGACGCTTGCGCATAAAGTATCGACCTAGCAGGACCGATTTATCACTAGCAGTTTAGTAGGTCGGACCTAACCGATGCAGCACAAACTGATGATAAACCACTCCCAGTAAGCCGATACGATCTACGCACGCGTGATGTGATATACCTAATCAATCTATGAGATCAAACTGAACTGATGCAGCCATAGATAAAGTAAATATATCGTGGTAAGCCGACTACCATAAACCGACTAGAATATCGGACCTAACCGAGGAAGTCCTGGCCGATAGGTAGCCGGGGTGATGAGACTTACCCTCTCGCAGGAGTTCGGACCTAACCGATGCAGCCCGGCTCGAGAAGCAGGATCCCGTCGGAAGGGTGGCGATGCGCCGAATTTGTATTGATCTGTTTGATGATTTACAAGGTCCCCGGGCACACGTATATATACCCCGAGTTACATGAGTCCTTATAGGACACGGTATATGATTTCCTAACTATAACTGAACGCTAACAAATCCTGACCGGACACGAGGTCAGGTTTCCTAAAGATAAACACTTGCCTAATTAATATGTACAGTAAACAACTGCCAAATAGCGGTCTTCACGGCTCCCTCCCGGAATCGGTCTCTTCTGGATCAATTTCCACCAGTTGACTGCAATTTCCCTTTTGACCGAACCTGACACAGGGCCCTACCAAATTTTGGCGTTAACACATGCCCCCCAATTTCGGAGTTCTCCTATAGGATTTCGAAATTCTTTCATTTTGGGCCTCCAGATTTCTTCCATACCGAGGCGGCCCAAGGTAGCCCACTTGCCATAATTGTTTGAAACAGTACCAACGGCCTCGATTCCCGCTCGGCATCATATCTTTATAAAACGCTTCGTCTCCCCATCCCTTTTTTACGCTTTCACATCACCAGAGCACCACCGCTTCATCTTCCAAAACTCCGTCAAGCTCCAGCGCATCCAGACGAATCGTCGCAGCCCCTTTCTTCAGCCGTCGACCCCTTCATCTTTCCCTACTCTTGCGATGGCATCAGCATCAGCAGTCCCTGAGGTAATCTTTTTGTCCGATTGTTTTCTTCCGATCTTTAGCCCATACGAATCCGATCTGCTATGTTCTTTACCCGTTTCTCGTCGTGTTCTTGTTTACTATAGCATCTTAGAGCCCAGATCTTGATTCCGGCTGCCGATTACCCCAGTTTTTTCTATCATGGCCCCATGGGTAGCAAAGACCCCACCGATTTTATATGCGCCGAGACCCAGCGTATCCCCTTCAAGAACTCGGCCATGCGAGTCAGTGACTGGACCAATAGTTTCAGGTCATGGCCGAGCCAACTGCCTGGATGGAGGGACTGGTACATCAGAGTATCGGCTGTGAAAAGAACTATCTGGGACGAATCTCATATCGGCCACTGCATCAATCTCTCCCTGGCCGATATGGAAAGAAACAAACCTCTGCTCGCATCGGCCTCATATTTCTGGTCCGATGCCCTTAACGCCTTCCTGTTTGGGCACGGGCCGATGACTCCCACCTTGCTGGATGTGACCATGCTCACCTGTCTTGACACAACGAGCTATATCGACCCCTTCAAGCTCCGCTTCAAACCTTCTCATCGGCTCCAGGCAAAGAACATCGGCGGTTGGTCCAGGTACATATCTCTTCATAATAAGGGAATTGGATCGGTTGATGATCGGGAACATGCTGCTTTTCTGAACTTATGGCTGGAGCGGTTTGTTTTTGGTGGCGCAACTCTTGGTCCGACAATCAACATGCAGTGTTTGGCAGAGTGCTTGGTTGATCGGAAACAGATCCCCTTGGGTCAATTCCTCCTTGGTGCTACCTATCACCTGCTTCACCAAGTGGCGACCAAGCTATCGGCATTGGGTACTTATCCTTGGGGGTAGCTTTATTCAAATCCTGGAAATCAATACATATACTCAATTTTCCATTCTTCTTCTCCACCGGGACGATATTAGAAACCCACTCAGCATATCGGCATGGTCTTATAAAATTGGCATCATATAACCTTGTGATCTCTGCTTTGATCGGCTCGTGTAACTCTGCCTTGAATCTTCTCGGAGCCTGCTTGAATGGCCGATACCCTGGTTTAATGGGCAGCCGATGTTCAACAATCGATCGGCTTAATCCTGGCATCTCATGGTACTCCCAGGCGAAACAATCCCGATACTCCTTTAATAGCGCTATAAATTCCTCTCGAAGTTTAGGACTTAGTTTTTTTGCTTATGTACGTCGGCCTTGACTTATCTCCCGGTCCTATGTCAATTTCCTCCAACTCATCGGCCGACGTAAATCCTTGCCCCAGTTTCCCCTCGAAGTCTTCAATAGAGCCCATCAGAGTAATAATTCAGAGCCGACTTGCTGGATCGGCTGTATCCCCTGGTTAGTGACCTTTAAGTAGTCTCCTTCCCATATTTTTCCGGATAAGCAGTCAACACCATCGGCTTCCCAGACTGGTAGATCGGTCATTGCAATGTTGGTTGACCGATCCGCCAAGACCACTTCGACTTGATCTCCCTGCCACTGTATCAGACATTGATGCATTGTCGAAGGCACGCAACAGTTCGCGTGAATCCAGTCCCTGCCGAGAAGTAAACTGTACGACCCCTTTCCGTCAATGATGAAAAACGTGGTGGGCAATGTCTTATTCCCCACTGTCAATTCCACGTTTAATACGCCTTTTGCTTCTGATGAGTTCCCACCGAAGTCTTTTAGCACCATATTCGTTTTGATCAGATCTTCGGCAATTTTCCCCAATTTTCGGAATGTGGCATGAGGCATGAGATTTACTGCCGCTCCCCCGTCAACCAACATTTTTGTCATCGGCTTCCCATTCACATAGCCCTTGATATATAACGGTTTTAGATGCCGATGCTCTGACTCTTCAGGTTTATCAAATATGGCCCGATCGGGTTGCAGCGTCAGTTGAGCGAAAATCTCCTCATCGCCTTCTTCATCTGATGAAAGTGCTTTATATTCCCGAGGTAGAAAGAACACCATGTTTGTTGGGGCCGATTGATCAACTTCATCATCTTTTCCCTTCACGCGCCAAACTTGTTTAGTTTTCTTGTGGAGATGATCGGCCTCTTCTTGATCTTGATTCTGTTCTTCCTGCTGCTCTCGGTGTCGTAGACGCTGTGCCCTTCTCTTCTGATTTTTCGTGAATATCCCACTAGGACACCATTGAGGATTCTGGATTTGTTTCTCACGTACTCCCTCTTCATCCTCTTCAAAGAACTCTTCATGAACCGGTCCTAATCGGCTATGAACCGACGCTCTTTTTCCAAGCGACCGATCCTGTGAATAATTCTGCTGCTGATCATGCCGATTCCCCATATCACTGCACTCGGGGCAATCTTCAACTGATGGCAATCTCATCCCTTGATCCCAGCAGAACCGGAAGAACGGGCAGTCCCAATGCGGATTATATCTTTCTGGCTCATCCCTCCGTTCCTCATATCTTGAATATTTCTCTATCATGTCCGATGAAGTAATCCTTGATTTATACCTGATACCTCGCTTCATCGGCCCGATTCCTTGACGATGACTCCACATAGACCATATTTATGGGGAACGGGTGTCCATCAATCTTCATCGGCTTCTTGTCTTCAAATTTGATTCTGCCCTGCTCAACAGCCGACTGTATTTGTTGCCGAAAAACCTTGCACTTGTTAGTATGATGCGATATGGTATTGTGCCACTTGCAATATCTGTTCTTCTTTAATTCTTCGGCTGATGGAATAACATGATTTGGCGGTAGTTGTATCTGCTTTTCCTATAATAGTAAGTCAAAGATTTTATCGGCTTTACTAATATCGAAATCATACCGCTCCTCCTTGCCGACATCTTTGACCCATGGGCATGATACTGATTTCTTGTTCCTGGCCCACTCCGCCAATCCAACCTCAGCATCGGATTCCTCATCGTCTGAGTCCGATGAATAAACCTGTACTTGAGCAACCCTCCTCTGGTACTTATCCCTTTTCGCCTCTTGAAATCGGCTTTCATGAGCCGACACCTTCTGTACTAGGTGTGCCAGGGACTCGAACTCTTGCGAAGAAAATCTCTCCTTAATCGGCGCCAAGAGACCTTGGAAAGCCAGATCGGCCAGATGCCCATCGCTCAGGTTCAAACTATAACATCGGTTTCTGATATCCCGAAATCGCTGAACGTATTCCGGTACTGTTTCATCGGGTCGTTGCTTAACCGATGTCAAATCTGACAGTCTCAACTCATGGATTCCAGCGAAGAAATACTTGTGAAACTGTTTCTCCAGATCGGCCCACCCCCGAACAGAATTCGGTGGTAATGAAGAAAACCACGTAAAAGCCGATCCCGATAGTGATAAGGGAAAAAACCTAACCCTCAGAGCCTCTTCAGCCGATGCCTCTCCGCACTGTGCCAGGAATCGACTGACATGTTCTACTGTAGATGTGTTGTCCTGCCCTGAGAATTTAGAAAAATTCGGGACCCTGTATCGGTGTGGTAATGGAACCCTTTCGAACCATTCAGGATATGGATGCCGATACATGAATGCTTGTTCCTTGGGCTTGATCCCGAACTGTTCCCTTACTATTTCAGCGACCCTAGTTGATAATTCTTCTTCCCTCAAGTTGTCTTGTTGATACTGCACGGGTGGAGTTTGTTGCCGATCCCGTCTATTATATTCCCTCTGGTAAGTGCCTGGATCGGCCCCGCCTCCTGGGTAATTTTGCTGATATCCTCCATAATAAGCAGTCCGATGGTATCCGGCAGGAATATCCTGTTGCCCCCTAGCCTGGTTCTGTGTAAACATGTTCTCTGGTACATCTCTGCCGATGTTGTAAACAACTTGATTTGGTTCGGTCTTTGGTGGGAGGTAAACAGGACCCCGAGCAGGCTCTTGAATAATTGATCCATCCACCGCCTTCTTTATCAGATTATGAAGTGTGTTCACCAGAACTCCTGACTGATTGATAAGCGCGTGATGAACTGCTTCATTTACCATCTCTTGTAAGGGTTTTACCGGTGGACTCTCAGGTGGTGTACGGCTCGATTCTCCAACTAGTACTGGCTTCGGAAACTGGGATTTTTGAATCGGCCCTTGCCTTGTCATGCTGAAGGATTCCAAACACAGCTTCCGAAAGTTGGTCATAGTTTGCTCAATTTCCTGTTTTGGTCTTCTGTCAAATCTTCCATGCTGACCGGAATTATGTTGTCTGTTTTGACTTCCTTCCCGGCCATGTTGCAGGTCTGATTGTTGAAACTTGGCATTGAAACTTCGGGTTGAAACTTCGTGTCCCACCAGGCGTGCCAAAAGCGTGTTGACGCCGAAAACCACCGGGGGTCGTCCGACGTCTGAGGTGACACGCGAAGGCCTGGGAGATTTGCTTCACTCCAGTGCGGGTCCTAAAAGTTTGAGGTTCGTAGGCGTGCCAGTCAATTTGACCCTGCAATTGACAAGGAGAAAAGATGTTAAGTTCGTGAGCCAATCGGCTAGAAGCCGGCTTGGGCTCATCTCATCGGCCGATAGCCGATACGCACTGTAGCACTTATATATCGGCTAAAAACCGATGACGGCGAGAATAATAACATAATAATAATCAAGTATAGTGCTAGCCGATCATCGAAGGGATGCTCAAAAATCGGCTATGAACTTGGTAAAATAAACTAGCAGAATGTATGAGTACAATAAACTCAAAGGACTTCAACCGATCATAGTTTAAAGTTACTGAAGGTACTGCCTGCGCTCGTGCCCGGGCCCTGGTTCGCATCGGCCCTCGTGATCTTCATCCGCTGTCCATGTCCGTGCCCGTGCCCGGGTCCTTAACTGAGGTCGTGCCCGGGAACTTTTTTGTGCTTGCACTTGGATCGGTGGAGTAAACCAATCGGCTAGCCCTTAGCCGATCGTAACAGTAACGTAGGCAAGAATATATAACAAAGCAAGAAGCATATAATCGGCTGTATTTAAAAAGAGATAACTTATCGGCTAAGCACTCCGATAACAACATCGCATAAAACCCATCGGCTTATTAAGAATAACATTATTATTCAGTCTAGTAGATCGGACCCAACCGTTGCAGCACATACTGATAACAATGAGATCTCGATAGGCCGATAGATCTAATGCAATCGTGATGTGTATGATAACTTATCGGCTATACACTCCGATAAGACGCTTGCGCATAAAGTATCGACCTAGCAGGACCGATTTATCACTAGCAGTTTAGTAGGTCGGACCTAACCGATGCAGCACAAACTGATGATAAACCACTCCCAGTAAGCCGATACGATCTACGCACGCGTGATGTGATATACCTAATCAATCTATGAGATCAAACTGAACTGATGCAGCCATAGATAAAGTAAATATATCGTGGTAAGCCGACTACCATAAACCGACTAGAATATCGGACCTAACCGAGGAAGTCCTGGCCGATAGGTAGCCGGGGTGACGAGACTTACCCTCTCGCAGGAGTTCGGACCTAACCGATGCAGCCCGGCTCGAGAAGCAGGATCCCGTCGGAAGGGTGGCGATGCGCCGAATTTGTATTGATCTGTTTGATGATTTACAAGGTCCCCGGGCACACGTATATATACCCCGAGTTACATGAGTCCTTATAGGACACGGTATATGATTTCCTAACTATAACTGAACGCTAACAAATCCTGACCGGACACGAGATCAGGTTTCCTAAAGATAAACACTTGCCTAATTAATATGTACAGTAAACAACTGCCAAATAGCGGTCTTCACGGCTCCCTCCCGGAATCGGTCTCTTCTGGATCAATTTCCACCAGTTGACTGCAATTTCCCTTTTGACCGAACCTGACACAGGGCCCTACCAAATTTTGGCCTTAACACTACTGTTAAAGAGCATCTGCACTGTGATTTTAACACAGCTAGCCGTCGGCCTAATAGGACATGCTATTTAGAAACTCATATCTTACGGCCCATTACTAAGCAAGCTGGCCCAGACCAGCTACCCAGCGCAGGCCTATAAAGCGGTGGGAGAGAAAAGATTCCCTTTTCTCCCCCAAATCACCAAACGCTTCATCTTCCCACAAACGCGCCAAACTTCGCACTCTTCGCTCCGCCTAGGGTTTTCTGTTGCTCGCGCTCCCCTCCTGGAATCCATAGGGATCTCCTCCTCTACATCGATTCCCATCTTCCAGAAGCTTTTCCCCACAGTTTCATCCCCCAACAATGCTGAAAGCCCCATTTGACATCCCTAGCATGTTGTCCGGGTCGTGGCCAACATCCGGCACCTGCTCAACGAAGCTTGCTCTTCTGGAGAAGAAGTGCCTCCAGCCAAAGGAACTCATCAATTGGCGCCCTGCTATTGGTGAGTCGACCCCTTCTCTAGGTCCCCATGAACTCGTGGTTTTCGCTTCTTTCTTCAACCGTGGATGCGCTCTTCCCGTTTTCGATTTCCTTTGCAGTCTCCTTGACTACTACAAGATCGAGCTCACCCAACTCAACCTCAATTCCATCCTTCAAATCTCCATCTTCGTGACTCTCTGCGAAGCCTTCCTGGGGATCGATCCCCATTTCAATCTTTTCCGCTTCCTTTTCCATGTCAAGCCACAACGCTCCAAATCTAAGATCCAGGTGATAGGGGGAGTAGGCCTTCAACTCCGCAATGAGATGAAGAAGGCCTACTTGCATGTTCCCCTAAAGACCTCACTGAAAGGGTGGCATCAGGAGTGGTTTTATTGCTCCAATCTTGAGCCCTTCTTGCCGCCCTTTTCTGGATATCCCCCCATGTTACTAGAGAGCTGGACTGCTCTGCCGTCGTAGACGGAGATGGTCCAGGTGTAGCTGCTGTTGGAGAAGATAGACGCCTTGAAGAACATAGGGCTAACTGGGCCCTAGGTGGCCAGGACCCTCTAGAATCGTCGGATTCAACCCCTGAAGGCTAGGATTCACCTTGGCTACGATTATGAGGGGAAGAAGGATTCAACTCGGGAATGCACTGACTTCGTCAACAAGGATGTCGTCACCGACACCTTTCTTGGCTACTTGTTGATGTTTGGTATCGGCAACAATAATATGGGGGCTACTTGTGATACCTAAACTTGATGGATAGCAAAGGAACATGAAACAATTTATCCTGGTTCAGGCCCTCGAGGTGAGGTAATACCCTACTTTCAGCTGTGTTGTATTGCCTTTGAGGTGTCTCTGGTGAGATTCTGTTCTGCTCCAGGGGGCTCCTTGCCTCGCCCTATATATTGAGGAGGTAAGGTTACAAGGCAGGAATCCGAGTTAACTTGACCAAGGGATTTCCTTCTAGGAATACAATGTACCCGACCAGGAATCGAACATGTTTTCCATTTTTCGTACCTCCTGACAATAAGTCGCCATGTTATCGTCCAGACACGTCCAGTCTTTCATGATCTGGTTCAAAACGAGTTGAGAATCCCTGCGCACTACCAGTTAGCCAATGCCAAGTGATATAGTGATGCGGAACCCGTGGATGAGTGCCTCATACTCGGTGACGTTGTGGGATGCTAGAAAGTGGATTTGAAGGATGTATTTCAATTTTTCTCCGGTGGGTGACGTCAGGAAGATGCCAACCCCTGCTCTGCCAATCCGCAGAGAATCTTCGAAGTACATCGTCGAATATTCAAGCTTGTCCGTTGGTATAGCCGTCTGAACCTCTATCCACTTGGCCACGAAGTCGGCAAGTGCTTGTGACTTGATTGCTGTCCTAGGTTGAAAGACAATGTCAAACGCCATCAGCTCGAGCTCCCATTTAGCGATTCTGCCAGTGGCCTCGCGATTGTAGAGGACATCCGCGAGTGCATACGATATGACGATTGTGACTTGATGCGATTTGAAATAGTGCACTAACTTCCGGACAATTATAAGTAAACCATAGAGCAGCTTCTGGACTTGGGGATATCTTATCTTGGGGTCGGCTAGGACTTTGCTGACGAAGTAGACTGGCCTCTATACTTGTTGTATATGTCCAGGCTCTGCCCGTTCTATAACCAAGACCGTGTTGACTACCTGAGAGGTTGCTGCCAGATATAATATGAGTGGTTCTTGGGGCATAGGTAATGCCAACGCGGGTGGTGATGTGAAGAACTTCTTGAAGTCTTCAAAGGCTTGCTGGGCTTCTAGCATTCATTGAGAATTGTCGATTTTCTTCAGTAATTTGAAAAAGGGCATGCCCCGTTCGCCGAGTCGGGGAACGAATCGGCTGAGTGCCACCATGCAGCCAATCAGCTTCTGTACGTCCTTTTGGCTAGTCGGGGGTGCCATGTTCATGATAGCATTGACTTTTTCTGGATTAGCCTCGATGCCTTGTAGTGATATAATGAAGCCGAGTAATTTTTCCGAGGGTACTCCGAAGGCGCACTTCTCCGGGTTCAACTTCATCATGAATCTCCGAAGGCTTTGAAAAGTTTCTTCTAAGTCGGCGATGAGGTCTTCCTTGACTTTGGTCTTGATTACAACATCATTGACATATGCCTCCACATTACGCCCGAGTTGAGTGTAAAGACACCGCTGGATAGCACATTGATACGTTGCGCCCGCATTTTTCAACCCAAACGGCATAGTAATAGACCTCTTTGATGAACCGAATAGCATGATAAAAGAAGTCTTTAGGCAGTCCTCCTCCTTTAGACTGATTTGATGATATCCTGAGTAACAGCCGAGAAAATTGAGGAACTCGCACCCCGTAGTGGAGTCAACCACTTGATCTATCCTAGGTAGACCAAATGGATCCTTGGGGCATGCCTCGTTTAAGTCGGTATAGTTGACGCACATGCACCATTTACCCTTTTTTTTCCAGACCAGGACTAGGTTTGCCAGCTAATCCGGGTGATAGACCTCTTTGATGAACCTGGTTGCAAGGAGTTTGGTTATCTCCTCCCAAATAGCATCTTTGCAGTCTTGTGCGAAGCGCCGTGGTTGTTGTTTGACTGGCTTGGCATCCGGCTTGACATTGAGGGAATGCTCGATCACCTCCCTTGGTACACCAGGCATGTTGGAAGGTTTCCAAGCAAATATATCCCTGTTCACCTGGAGGAAGGTGACGAGCGCGTCTTCCTATTTGGGGTCGAGTCCGGTCCCGACAAGCTCAGTCTTGGTGGGATCAGAAGGGTCCAGGGGATCTTCTTCGTATCTGAATCCGCCAAAATTCCTGACTTTGCTGCTTTCCTAGCCGGAACTTGATCGTCCTCGATTGTAGGTGTTGCAGTTAGTCGGATATTGTTTCGTCCGACTGCTGCCTCTTGAGACTAGGCCAACTCGCAGCTCTCCTTGTCATAGGTGAAGGCTTGCTTAACATCATTGTGCAAGGAAAGCACTCCTGCTAGTCTTGGCATCTTGAGCACCATGTATGTATAATGGGGCACCGCCATGAACTTGGCTAGTGCTGGCCGTCCGAGTATGGCGTGATACGTGGTCTCGAAGTCGGTAACTTCGAAGCAGATGTTCTCGGTGCGGAAATTCTCCCGCATGCCAAAAGTAACTAACAGAGTGATCTGTCTGAGTGGAGTGGAAGAGAGGCCGAGGATTAGCCCGTGGAAGGGAGCAGTACTCGACCGTAGCTCGGATCGAGGGATCTTCATCTCGTCGAGCGTTTTGGTGAACAATATGTTGAGAGCGCTTCCTCCATCGATGAGAACCTTCCTCAATTTGATACTCTTGATGACCGGATCTAGGACGAGTAGGTAACGCCCTGGATGCGGGACTCGGTCGAGGTGATCTGCGCGGTCAAATGTAATTGCCGTCTCTGACCAGCATAGGTATTGGGGGCATCTGTTGAGACTGAGTTGACTTCTCGGGCTGTTAGTTTTTGTTTTCTCTTGGACTTGTAAGCAGACGGCCCTCCGAAGATGTGGTTGAGCTCAGCCTGGGGATCTTGGTAGTCACCGACTGCGCCCGAATCTGGCCGAAGCGAACTTCTTGAGCATGAAGTAGTTCTTAGCCGCATGCTTTTCCTTTGGGTGGAAAGGGCATGCCCCGTTTATGACTTTTTGGTAATTGTCCATCCTTGAGGGTCGTGGCTGATTGTGCTCAACGGCCACTACAACGTTGTTTGATTTATGTTTGCAGTTGCCAGACTTAGTCGGGGCTGTATCGTCTATGTCTTTCTTTTCCTTCTGTCGGGGCTCCTTCTTGCCTTGCAAAGCCTCGGCAACAGCGTCGGCCGAGATGGCGTATTTGTTGGCTGTGTCGAATAGAGCCTTGATAGAACTCGGAGGCTTCCGAGTGAACATGGCGATGAACGGGATGTCCTTCACTCCCTTGCGGAAGGCAGCGATGACGACTTCGTCCTTGATCTTTGGTACCGAGTTACTCTTCTCAAAAAACCTCTTGATAAAGTCACGGAGGGACTCGTTCTTCCTTTGGTGATATTGATATAAGTCATACTCGGAAGATGGCTTCTCGTATGTTCCTTGGAAGTTGGCAATAAAACACTCTTGGAGTTCTCCCCAGGAGCCGATTGATCGCTTGGGAAGGCCAGTTAGCCATGTTCTCACCAAGTCAGCTAAGATGACTGGGAGATAGTTAGCCATGGCCTTATGATCGCCTCCGGCTGCATGGATCGCCAAAGTGTAGACCGTGAGCCAGGACTCGGGGTTAGTCTTCCCATCATACTTTTCAATTCTTGTCGGCTTGAAGCCCGATGGCCAGTCAACTTGTTGTAGCTCGTGGGTGAACGCCGGTACTCCAACCGTGTGTGGGCTCCGACTCTGACTATGGCGATGAAATCGCTCGTGGTGGAGGCCGAAGCGCTCATGCTCGTCTTCCAGTCGGCGGCGCTCGTCTTCCTCGCGCTCTCGACGTCGGGCATTGATGTCTTGGCGGAGGCCCACCGTAGTCGTCCTCAGGCATCCTGGTTGTCACGGCGGTCGTCATGGTGCCGCCTTCGATCATTATTCTGTTTGCTGAGTGACGTATGATGAGACTCTGAGTGATGCTGACTGGGGCCAGCTGTACGACGCCGTGCTGAGGTAGATGAGATCGCTGTGTCTGAAGTCATCTTGTTCGACGGTATGAAGGTATCTCCGGATTGTTGTCGCTGCTGGTAGGCCGCAGCGGTGATCGTAGCATTGATCCTTGCGATGGTCGGGGTGGCCTAGTGGTCGGGCCCAAACTGCAAGGTGTCGAGTAACGCGGCAGCGGCCATGACGTTCTGTTGTGGGGTCACGAAGACGTCATGGTCTCCTACTTGGGTTTGGTGGATCTCCTGTTGTGCAGTCCGCCTAGCCTTGCGCAGGTTGTCATTACGAGTGTCGTGCTTGGCCTGCTAGCGTTGTGCATCTTCCTCCTCATGTTCACGTAGTCGGCGAGCCTCCTCCTCTTGCTGATCGTGTAGTCGGCGTGCGTCTTGAGTGGGACTTGAGCCCTTGGATGTCATAAAGACTTCACGTGGTGGGGAGAAGCTTGCCGAGCTGCTATCCAACTAGGAGCCGAAGTCAGAGTAGTTGAGGGGTGTAATTATGACTCCAACCTCCCTAGATCTGATCTCGAGCGGCTCTAGGCCGTATCCGAGTCGAACCTTGGGGGATTGGATCTGCCGCGTTGGAGTGAGATTAAAATTGTCCGCAGCATTGTTGAGTCCAAATGGGAGGTTGATGATCTCCTCCTTTCTTAGCCCAATCTCGGCTGGCTCGAGGCCGAGTCCGAGTCGAACACCGAAAGAAAGAGTTGTCCCGAGACTCGCAAATCTCGAGGATTGCTGCAGCATGTCATCGAAGATTGCTGTAGCATTGAGTAGGCCGACTGGCGTGGAGTCGGCTTGGTTTTTGGCCAATCGGATCAAGTCCAAGTCGGATAGGGTGAGGTCGCCAAATTTGTCGGTGACGAAGTTGAGGCTTCCGAAGCTGATGGTCTACCCGGGGAAGAACTTGACACTGTCGACTCCGGTGGTTGGATCCATCAGGCTTGATGAAGATGATCTCGACGAAGCCCCTACATGGCACACCAACTGTCGATGTTTGGTATCGACAATAATAATATGGGGCTACTCGTGAGACCTAAACTTGATGAATTGCAAAGGAACACGAAACAATTTATCCTGGTTCAGGCCCTCGAGGTGAGGTAATATCCTACTTCCAGCTATGGTGTATTACCTTTGAGGTTTCTCTGGTGAGATTCTGTTCTGCCCTAGGGGGCTACTTGCCTCGCCTTATATATTGAGGAGGTACAGTTACAAGGTAGGAATCCTAGTCGGACTTGACCAAGGGATTTCCTTCTAGGAATACAACGTACCCGACTAGGACTATATCCCTTTTCTTATCGTACAAGGTAATATTCACCGAGTCCTATCATATCCCTAATTACAGAATTAGGCCTATCCTCTATCCGAGTGGCCAGAATGCTTCTCATGAGGTACCCGGGGCCCATGGCCTCCACATTACTTCATCAATAGAGTCGTCGAGACTCTGGATGCCGAGAAAGCCCCCAAGCCGTACTGCAAAGTCAGGCCCTGGCCGGCGGTAATATCTCGTTTTCTTATTATCTTTGATGCTTGTCTGCGATGAACAGCATGAACACTGTCCAATTGGATTTGCCTTAATGTGCGATACTTGCAGGAATTTGCCGAGTTTTCTTCGAACCCTCCTGGCCGATTGGCCAGTGGGTCTAGAAAGCTGCCGGCCAGCCCCTCAGCAGTCTAACCCAGCCCCAAGAGGACTGGAAAGCAACTCATGACGGACCAGACCAAGAAGAAGTGCATGCCGAGTAAGGCATCAGGTGGCCCAATGATCAAGGACCCCAGCAACACAACCCCTGGACCGACCAGCCCTAGGATCGCATCGCCGACAACCCCTTTGCCCCAGTCAGCTGCACCTGATGCGGTGCCGACTTGGCCAAGTTCTACTCCACCTACTGCCGCACCCCAGAGCCCGACAATTGGTGGCGCAATGCCGCCGAGTTGGCCTTCGGGCCCCTCACCAACTACCTCCACCCCTAGTGCACAGGGGTGAAAATTCAAGACTTCCAAAAGGTATGAAATCCCCAATCTTCAGAAAATCTTGAGTTTATCTTGCAATATCTTGATTGTAGTTTGATCTCGCAGGAAGCCAAGTGATGCTGATCCCAAAGGGACAGCGCCACCGACCCCCGTAGCTGCCTCTGCCCCGACTAAGGCTGAACTCGCAGAGCCCCGGCCTAAACCGAGTGCCGTCCCAGCCCCCGAGGTTGAGACAACCCACTTAGCCAGGCCACAAACTTCGCCCAGCGGGGATACCACAGCTGACGTCTTGGTAGTCGAGCCCATCGAAGAGCCAGCACCGCCAGTAGATCCAAGACCCAGGGCTCCCTCTCCTCCGCTCTCCTCATCCTCAGAAGACGATGACCTCCCTAGGCTCAAAGCTCCTTCGCCAAACTTCCCCGGGTGTTCTATTGGGTCACCCCGGAAGGAGACGAACAAACTTTTGAGCTGAACGACGAAGCTCCCCAGAGGGAGCAAGTCAAGCTGATGGAAGCTGCCATCTCAGCGTCGAGGAGCATCCAGGTACATGGTCTTGACTAGATGTGTCTGCTAATTAGCGGTTCATGGAATCTTCTGCTATCGTAGCTTGCCTTGTCTGATTATGACCTGATTCATACAACAAGTAGTTGGTCGATCTGAGAGGATGGGCAAAGTTCTTGCCCAACTTGCCCCTCAGCTTGCTCAACACAACCAGCTCTAGGCCACCAAGGATGAACTGGAGAGGACTAGCAAGGAGAGGGAAGACTGGCTGAAGAACTCGGTGAACAAGCTCTGGGAGAAAATAGGAACCAGTAGAGGTATGTTTCCCTTTTTGTCAGAGTAACTCCAGACAACCTTTTCTGTGTTCTTGATCTTCAACTTTGTTCGGCTCTAGCTCTAGAGACGAATCTGAACAATCAGTCTCTTGAGATTGAACGCCTGAAGAAAGAGCTAAAGGAGCTCGAGAAGTCAAAATCCAATGTCGACACCAAGTACGTGTCACGCCCTGAAAATCGTTTTAATTAAAAATTATTTTTGGGTAAATGGAAATACAAGAATACACTGGAAAATTTTGTCTGTAAAAGTGTTTGAATAAAATTTTGAAATTTCCAATATTAAAAATCCTAAGTTGAAAATTTTAAATAAATACTTGGATGCTTTTATATTCCTAGGGTTTTTGTCGGAATATTTTAAGCGTTTAAGTAGTTATAAGAATAAACCCTTTCTGTTTCGTGGTGGCATTTATTTCTAGTAAATTCCCCGCGATTTAATAAGCTCTCTGAAATTTTCTCGGAATTCTCGGAGCTCCAGAATTAATTTTAATGGGACAAAGATCATTTCTATAATTAGATAAATCTATAATAAAATCCCTGTCTTTTCCCCTGTTCGGGTCGTTCCAGTTCAGTCCTTTGAAGTCTCCCGTTCATGATGAACTCTGACTCTCTTTTCTTTTAGGGTTTCGTGTCGCTCCCAGAACCCTAAAACCCCCTCGACGTTCCGATTCTTGAAATATACCGATGTTCCAAGCGATCGAATGTTTCCTGAACTATTCCCCCGTTCTCGACTCCCAAAATATTCCCCATATTTTGGAAGTTCATTTATTCCTTTTCCTAAACCCCGTGAAATATATTCCTCGAATATCCTAATTTCTCGGTCGATGCAAAATACCCTCCATTTTTCCCCAAGTTCCTAATTCCATAAATATTC
Source organism: Oryza meyeriana var. granulata (assembly GCA_003991445.1). Lineage (NCBI taxonomy): Eukaryota > Viridiplantae > Streptophyta > Magnoliopsida > Poales > Poaceae > Oryza > Oryza meyeriana. Next base: position 286,587 of record RYFJ01001267.1, on the reverse strand, counting down.
CTAATTTTTCCTAATTTCAGAATATTCCTGCTAACTCCTTCCAATATTCTAGAAATTCCCAAAATATTCTTATACTTGGAGGGTTCCAAAAATTTCGGTGAATCTCCTCGATTCCAAAGAAATATTTCGATTTCCAAAAGTGTTTCGACGTTTTTGATTTTCCAAATATATATATACGCCAACGTTCGCGACCCTCCAAAATTCTGAACAATTTCCCAATTTCCGATATTCCTAATATTTCTTGAAATTCTAAAATTTAAATTCTAAATTTGGAGAATTTCCCAAAAAATCCCCAAAAATCCTCACCTTTTCTCCTTTTCTCTTTTCTTTTTCTTCCAATTTTCCCTTTCCCCTTTTATTTTTCTCTCCTTTCTGGTTTCCTCCCTCCTGTTCATCTTCTTCTTCCCTGCTTCTCTCTCTCGGGCCTGCCCCTGCTCGCCCAGCCCACGCCGCCCCGGCCCCGGCCGCGCCGCCATGCTCCCATGCCGCCCCGGACCCTGTCCCCTCCACCTCTCGTCTCCATCTCCCCCACTTCCCTGAGAAGCGGCGCTGGATCGCGCCCATGTCGCCGTGACGACCGTGCCCACTCCCGCCCCAAATCCTCCTCCTCAGCCATGATTCCGCCTCCCCATGCCCATAAATAGCTCTCCCGAGCTCCCCTCTCTCGTTTCCCCCGCTGCTAGCTCCCTGCCGCCACCGCTTGCACGCGCCGCCACGTCGTGCGCTGCCCCGTTCCCCTCTGTTCTAGCCGCCACCACCGCGCCGACGCCGCCGTTGGGTCGTCGCCAACGTCGTCTCCTCGCCGCGGGTGAGTGCCTGGTCCTCTTCCCACTGACGCCCCATTCCTTCCCTCTTAGTGCCTCTCAGCTCGGGAAACAGCCATTCGGTCTCGTCCTCTCCGCACACCACCGGACGTTGCCGCCCCTTGCCGACCTCGGCGGGTCTCCGTGCTGCAGCCGTGTCGCCGTCGTTCTGCTATGTCGTCCTGCCCCACTGGACGCCGTCGTTGCGCCGTGGACCGCCGTTGCCGTCGCCTGCTCCCTAACCACCAGTCGCTGTGTCGTCAACATCGTCGTCGTCCTCTGCGCCTCTTGCCGCCGCCTGCCACTGTCTCCGTCCACCCTTTGCCGCCGCCCGAGCCGCCCTAACAGCATCGCCCCACGCCCGTCACCGTGTTGCAGCAAGTTGTCGCCAGCCGTCGCTCCTGCTCTACTGCCTCCCCGCGTGAGCTGCCACCGTTGCTGCGCCTTGCGCCCTTGCACACGCGCCGTGCGCCGCCTCCTCCCGCCTGCGCATCGCCTGCAGCACCGCCGCCGCTCCTGCTGTTGCCTGCAGCGCCACCATTGCTGCGCCGCCTCATCCCACCCCTGCTCTGCTCCCCATCTGCTGCCGCCGCTGCCCACACTCCGACGCCGTTCCGTCGTCGGCCGTCGCTAGAAGGCCTCAAGCCACCGTCGGCGTCGTCGATTTCGCCAGCTGCTGGTGAGCCCGACCGCCGTTACTGCCGACTCCTTCCCTTTTCCCCTCCTCTTTGTAGTCGGAACCCATTTCCCCTTTGGCGCATCGTCAGTGCGCCGTCAACGCCGTCGCCGATCTGCGTCCATGTCACCCATCTGCCTTCACTGGTGCGCCGCCGTCGTCCACCACGTCGTGGTCGATCACCGTCGTTGCCACCCCACTGATCGGTCGTTGCTGTCACCTAGACATTTTTCCCCGTGTTGCCGCTTATGGCCGACGGTCCCCGATGCCGTGCTGCTGTCGAACGTCATCCCGGCGTCACCATCCTCTGCCGCTTAGTGCCATCGTCTGCCGAATGCCGTGGCCGAGCCTCTCTATGTGCTACCACCACAGGAGTTGGACGCGTGTCACCATCGTGCGGGCCACCTCCTGTGTCTCCTTCCTCCGCGACTGATGTGTGAATCCTCTCTATAGTAAGTGGGCCCATAAACTACGATCTAATTTAATCCCGTCCGTAGAATTCTCAAAAACTCAGTCGTAGCCATCCAAGACACATAAAATCTCAGTCCGATCATGGCCGAAGGATTTCTTCGAGATTCACCCTACCCGACGGATCGTCCTGACCCAATCCGCCTAAGTTACTAGATCCACATAAAATGCCAAACCAATCTCGGCCGTTTAAATCCATCAAGATCGAATCCCAGCCGTTGACTCTTTTTAATCCGCCAGTACCCTGTCAGCCCTAGCCCAATCCACCACTCTAGCTATTCCTCAAAACTGTGAACCATGACAGTGCCACTCTTTCTCCAATGCCAAAAATAATTCTTTTAATTTAATCCCGAGAGAATATTCCGGAGAATATTCTTTTCGGATTTATTCTGAATTCAATATTCCAGAAGCCATATCTTTTCCGTCCGAACTCCGTTTCGACACGTTCTTCCTCCTAAATTCATCTAAAATCATGCTTTACTTGTTTATGTAATTTTTATGTACTATTTATGTAGACACCCGGTTTTCTGCACTATAAGAGGTAATTGGTACGACAACGCGAAATATCTAGTTGGATGGGATCTCAAGAGAAAGCCAAATAAAACTATAACCATCCAATCTCATCGCAGCCTTGTCATACAAATCACCAAATATAATGCAAAACAACCGAACACCAGACTAAGAACACAAGAGATATTTAGAAGAATAGTTACACCAGTCCACACGGCGAGATATGCCCGTCAAACCACACGAAGGTGGCGACCAAACACGATACATATCTCTGAGGACATGGTCTACGGTTGAACTACTCTCCATGTATCTCAACTGTTCTAAGCCTATACTCATGCAGACTAGCCCTAGGAAAATTGCTAGTCCACACTTTCATCTCTAGCAATGGTATACAAACATAGTGTATACATTTATAAGTGAAATAAACTTAGATACAACTAAGATTACATAGACCAAAAGACCAAAATAATATGTGTCGGAGGATGGAACCCGACGGCGGGAAGTCAGGAGACCCCCCTTTTGAGATTCGGCCAGGGGAGTAGTTCTCAGGCGGAGCCGGCTTCGGGTGGAAGAAGATGAATCAGCGCTCAGGACAGAAACAGAGGGGCCCGAGCTGGAGACGGGAAGGTCCGGACCATCCGAATCGGGTCCGGACTGTCCGAATCGTAGTATCTCGTGGGGAAGACGATGAACAGCACGGGATTTATACAGGTTCGGGCCGCCGGAGCGTAAAACCCTACTCCTGTGTGTATGCTATGAGGTGGATGAATGTGGTATGGTGGTTACAAAGTGAAGCTAGCTCACGGCCGGAGCCGAAGAAGAAGTGCAATTTCTAGAGAATGAGCTCGGGAGCAAAGAGTTAGAGAGAGCTCAGTTCTGAGTCCCAGAGAGTTCTCCCCTAAAAGTGGCATGGATCCTCCTTTATAGGCGAGGGGAGTCCACAGTGCCAGAATACAGAGAGAGAGCTTTTCCGGTGAGCTCTCCTGTGCACACGTCTGCCTACGACGCCCATGCCGGAGCTGTTGCTGCTGTGGGCGGCTGGAGCACATGCATGCCAGCAGCCGCCTGTTGCGCCACGCCTGGAGGAGCCTGTCGGGTGCTGCGGGCGGCTGGTCTGGTCGCCTGGTGCGCCACGCCTGGAGGAGCCCCTGTCGGGTGGGCGGCTGGTCTGGTCGCCTGGTGCGCCACGCCTGGAGGAGCCCCTGTCGGGTGCTGCGGGCGGCTGGTCTGGTCGCCTGGTTACTACACACGCCCGGAGGCGGCGCCTCCGGGCACGGGCGACACTCGCCCGGGGCCGGAGGAGGCGCTCCCGGACGGCCCGCTCCCGGGCGGCACTCGCCCGGGGCCGGAGGCGGCGCTCCCGGGCGGCACTCGCCCGGGGCCGGAGGAGGCGCTCGCGGACGGCCCGCTCCCAGGCGGCACTCGCCCGGGGCCGCGGGCGACACATCCGGGCACGGACGACCGGCGGGAGACACGGCCTCCCTGCCGGCCGCCGGTCGTGCAGGACATGTCCCCCGGAGGAGCCGATGTGGCCGGAGATCCACGCGTCCCCGCAGGCTGTGGGACCCCCAGTCCCATTTCGCCGACAGTGGCCCCTGGCCCTGTTGCTCGGCCGGAACCGCTCCGGGCAGAAACGGGGCTACGTCTTTGAAGAATCGAGGGGACGCTGGGTCCGCCTGGTTCGCCGTGAACTGGTGAAGTTTGATGACTTGTTGCGTAGTCTTGTAGAGCCGATGTCTGACGAGGAGTTCGAGGGAGACGTCAACTCCCTCCTGACGCCACCGGCCATGTCCCCGAGCGCTGCCGTCCCGGGGAGCGCAGCGATGCCACGGGAGAAGGCTGCTGGGTGTTTGAAAAAGGGTGGCGTGGCTCCGAGAGCACAACCCCTGGGCCCGAAGCCTTGTCAGCCCCCGGGCAGGGAATTGGCGCCGGAAGTGATTCTGGGATAGGGCCCGAGCACAGCCGGTCCCGGAAACGCCTTCCCCGGGTGTGGTCACCTCGGGCCCCGGGTCCCGGGAACGTTCCCTTGGCGCAGGTCGACCGGGAGGCCGGGGCCTACCGGAAGCGTGCGGTCGACTTTCGAGTCCGTGGCGCGTGGGGATGGAAAGGGAGGCCGAGGCCTCCCGGAAGCGCGCGGCCGATTTTGAGGCCGTGGCCGACGCCGCAGCCACGGCGGCGGGGTTCTTCGAGCGGGGGGAGCACTTCGAGAATCCGGGGACCGACGAGTCCGGCGAAAACGCCGGTTTCCTTCCGACGCCATACGCGGGTGCCTTCGGGGCCCGGGGGCCCTCCATGCCCCCGAGCGTTTCCCTTCCGACGCTGCCCGGTGCCGCTTTCGGGGCCCGGTCAGAAGTGCGGCGGCAACCGCGCCCCGTGCGATCCGAGCCTCTCGTGCTTGCGCTCCGGTTTTGCCTGTCTTGTAAAGAGAGATATTTGCATATATATATACCTGACGACGTTTATATTTTCGTACCTTGGCTTATTGTATTGTTCGGAGGTCGCTGGTGTTCGGGAGAGGAGCTCAGACTCGCTTCCCTCGCGAGCCTCGAGGCCGGGAAAAGGCATGCGCTCGGGACCCGGGGGCCCCGGCCAGCGCTAAAGATATGTATCCGGGACCCGGGGGCCCCGGACTGAAATACGGTTTTGATATAAGCCGGGTTCCGGGGGCCCGGGCTTGAATATGGGATGTGAGACGACCCTCCGGATGCATTCTCGCCGGGGCGGTGCTGTCCGGGCTATCGCGCCCTATTCCGGGTGTCGCGTTCCTAGGCTTGCGCTCGCCTTGGCGATGCCGCCCTGGTTCGGCTCCTCGGTGTCAGGCCCGGGGCGCGGATTCGGGAATCCGTGCCTCGGCTCAAGTATGTGCCCGGGACCCGGGGCCCCGGGCGGTAGTGCAGCTTGATATGTATGGTCGTTACGTGCCCAGGTACGGAGGCCCGGGTAAGGACATGGATCATATTGGGAGGGCCTCCCCGGACCCGCCCTTGCCGAGGCGATGCTGTTCGGGTACTCGCGCCCCGTGGGGGTCGTTTTCGGGCTCGGCTTCCCTTGCGAGAGTGCGAGCTCTTGACTCCGGGAGGAGATCCTCGACCGGGAGCGGTCTGCCCGGACTCGCGCTCGACAGAGCGGCGTGGTCCGGATTATTACATCGGGGCCCGGAGGCCCCAGACTGAGTCGGGATGAGCAGCCCGGACTCGCCATCGCGTCCGATGGGGCCCGGGCCGTCGTACCCTATGTGCGTCAGGGGCCCAGAGGCCCCGGACTGAGTCGGGACGGACCGCCCGGGTTGGCCATCGCGTCTGATGGAGTCCGGGCAGTCGTACCCTATGGGCGTCGGGGGCCCAGAGGCCCCGGACTAAGTCGGGACGGACCGCCCGGGTTCGCCATCGCGTCTGATGGAGTCCGGGCAGTCGTGCCCTATGGGCGTCGGGGGCCCTGAGGCCCCGGACTGAGTCGGGACGGACCGCCCGGGTTCGCCATCGCGTCCGATGGAGTCCGGGCAGTCGTACCCTATGTGCGTCAGGGGCCCAGAGGCCCCGGACTGAGTCGGGACGGACCGCCCGGGTTCGCCATCGCGTCTGATGGAGTCCGGGTAGTCGTACCCTATGGGCGTCGGGGGCCCAGAGGCCCCGGACTGAGTCGGGACGGACTGCCCGGGTTCGCCATCGCGTCTGATGGAGTCCGGGCAGTCGTACCCTATGGGCGTCGGGGGCCCAGAGGCCCCGGACTGAGTCGGACGGACCGCCCGGGTTCGCCATCGCGTCTGATGGAGTCCGGCAGTCGTACCCTATGGCGTCGGGGGCCCTGAGGCCCCGGACTGAGTCGGGACGGACCGCCCGGGTTCGCCATCGCGTCCGATGGAGTCCGGGCAGTCGTACCCTATGGGCGTCGGGGGCCCTGAGGCCCCGGACTGAGTCGGGACGGACCGCCCGGGTTCGCCATCGCGTCTGATGGAGTCCGGGCAGTCGTACCCTATGGCAAAGGAAAGGGGAAGACTTTCTCTAATAAAGGGGGAGAGATTTTCATTAAACCAAAAGCCGACCAAAGAACCAGAACCGGTATAGTCGACGCTTCCCGGGAGCCAGGCTCCGACCGGGGCTAGATACGCACCCGGGAGCCAAGGGCTTCGACCGGGGCTTAATATGCGCGCCCGGGAGCCAAGGGCTTCGACCGGGCTCGGCCTACTGCCGCTCCTCGAGGCGTTTGGCCAAGCGTTCGACGGTGCGGCACTCCGTCAGGTCGTGCCGGTCCGTCTGGTGGAAGGCGCACCATCCCCGGGCCATTTCCGGCGGCGGCGGCGCACGTGCGGCCCTTTGCCGCTTACCGCCGCCGTCGTCGTCCTCGTGGGCGATGTCGCCCCAGGGGCTGGCCGCAGCGGCCAAGGCGGAGCTCTCAGCGGCCGTCTTGGCTTTCTGGTGCTTCCTCCTGTCCCGGCGCGAGGCGGAACGCGAGGACTCGCCGGCTCCTGCATGATTGCTGGCGGTAATCAGGCGATGGGCCGTACCTACGAGGTCGGCGACTTCACCGAGCCACCGCCTTTCCCGGCCGCTGCCCCCGGTGGAAGCCGGGGGGTGGCGCAGGAGAGCCTTCGCCGCCAGGAGGGCTTCCTGCGGCGTCGCCGGCTGGATGTCTTGATGGTGGCGCGCCTGTTTGCGCCTCACGAATGAGACCGTGGCGGACCCAGCCGGGCACTTACCGGCTCCCTCAGCGGAGGGAGGTGCCGAGGCCGCTCGGCCAGGCCGCCACTGGGTGAAGTCGGCCCGTGCAGCGCGCACCGCGCGCCCCCAGGAAGACGTGGGGGAATGCGGTGAGCTAGCCAGAGGGCTAGCATTGTCCGGCGGGGTGAAGCCACCGGATTCGTCGTCGGAATCCTGCTGATGATGATGGGCGGTCGCCATGGAGCACGCCGGTGCTGCCGGCGTACCACCTGAAAAGGAAACTCCCCCTACCTGGCGCGCCAGCTGTCGGAGGATGGAACCCGACGGCGGGAAGTCAGGAGACCCCCCTTTTGAGATTCGGCCAGGGGAGTAGTTCTCAGGCGGAGCCGGCTTCGGGTGGAAGAAGATGAATCAGCGCTCAGGACAGAAACAGAGGGGCCCGAGCTGGAGACGGGAAGGTCCGGACCATCCGAATCGGGTCCGGACTGTCCGAATCGTAGTATCTCGTGGGGAAGACGATGAACAGCACGAGATTTATACAGGTTCGGGCCGCCGGAGCGTAAAACCCTACTCCTGTGTGTATGCTATGAGGTGGATGAATGTGGTATGGTGGTTACAAAGTGAAGCTAGCTCACGGCCGGAGCCGAAGAAGAAGTGCAGTTTCTAGAGAATGAGCTCGGGAGCAAAGAGTTAGAGAGAGCTCAGTTCTGAGTCCCAGAGAGTTCTCCCCTAAAAGTGGCATGGATCCTCCTTTATAGGCGAGGGGAGTCCACAGTGCCAGAATACAGAGAGAGAGCTTTTTCCGGTGAGCTCTCCTGTGCACACGTCTGCCTACGACGCCCATGCCGGAGCTGTTGCTGCTGTGGGCGCTGGAGCACATGCATGCCAGCAGCCGCCTGTTGCGCCACGCCTGGAGGAGCCTGTCGGTGCTGCGGGGCGCTGGTCTGGTCGCCTGGTGCGCCACGCCTGGAGGAGCCCCTGTCGGGTGGGCGGCTGGTCTGGTCGCCTGGTGCGCCACGCCTGGAGGACCCCCTGTCGGTGCTGCGGGCGGCTGGTCTGGTCGCCTGTTACTACACACGCCCGGAGGCGGCGCCTCCGGGCACGGGCGACACTCGCCCGGGCCGGAGGAGGCGCTCCCGGACGGCCCGCTCCCGGGCGGCACTCGCCCGGGGCCGGAGGCGGCGCTCCCGGCGGCACTCGCCCGGGCCGGAGGAGGCGCTCGCGACGGCCCGCTCCCAGCGGCACTCGCCCGGGGCCGCGGGCGACACATCCGGGCACGGACGACCGGCGGGAGACACGGCCTCCCTGCCGGCCGCCGGTCGTGCAGGACATGTCCCCCGGAGGAGCCGATGTGGCCGGAGATCCACGCGTCCCCGCAGGCTGTGGGACCCCCAGTCCCATTTCGCCGACAATATGATTCAGCGAAAGCTTGTCTACCCATACCACAGGCAATCCGACTAGGGGTACACCCCTTAAAAAATCAATCCTGAAGAAGCAATGAATTCCCGTAGCACTCAACCTACAGTAAAGATTAATAATAGCACAAGCAAGAGTCAGTACATTACCGAAATAATGTACTGGCAATGACAATCCTATATGCTACATGCGAGCTCTAAAATCAAGGAAATGACTATTTGTAGGTTCAGTTTTGTATAAAGCTAATTTTGGTTCACAATTATTTGCAACGGTATTTAATAAAACAGTAGAAACATGTTTGATAAGTAAGGAAGTGATCAACATAATAATTTTCCGCTTGCTGCCCTCCTCGGCAACAAGCCACCATAAGCATTATCATAAGCATAATAATTCTCAAAAGTCACCAATCCTCATCCCAATTTCATAAACACATTTAAAAGCATAAGTCTATACTCAATGGACACAACCATGCCGCTCATGACCGTGAGCACGGCTAACCGATTAGTTTTGACTCTGCAGAGTTTGTACATCGTTACCCACATGATGTGATAGAAGCCCAACGGCTACACTCTAGTTTGTCTGGTACCCGTCGGTACCACCACACTCTGCACATTGAATGCGGTCTAGAGGTCACAACACAGCTTTTACATTACCTAACATTTAGCCTTGCACTAGCACGAGGTGCATTACTCTGCATCGGGTTGCAAACCGATGCCGTGGCTGGCGGGCCCACGCCTTAAACCCAGCGCCGTGGGAATCTGCCTTCTCGGCTCCCCACGAGGCACATAACGTTGTATTGGACAAACTTAGACGCCTACGCCATGAGGTGATCATAGTCCCTCATGGTTCACATAGGTAGCTCCTCTAAATAGCCATATAGTACAGTCGTAGGCACTGCCCCTACTACTCAGCCTACCAAAATGCAAGGCTAAACATTAAATAACTTAATCCGCTATGGCTATCCCATAACTAGCGCATGTGGTTGTACTGTTTAACATGAGAATATGACACTGAGTTCGGTCCTTAATCGACCTAGGCAAACCCTCACCCTATCGGTGTGCAACTATTCCATATGCACACCACTTGCTGCCCAAGTCTAAAATCAGGTTTTTCACCATTTTAGTTCACAAATAACCAGAGGCTTCACCTCTGTCCAGAAGTTATAAAACTCTCAAAATCTCATTTATAAAGTGATCACAATCTATTCTAGCATATCTCTAAGCATGGCTAAGCATAAGCAAGTGTATTGACTTAATATAGATCCCATGAGTATAAACCAAGTACTTTAATCAAGCCTAAGGTTACAAACAGTAAGGAATACAATGTTCTAAGGTGGATCATGCAACTAATAGGTTATAACTACCATTTACCACAATTCAAATACTGTTATTCACAAATACGCATGTAATTTTACAAACAACACATTTCATCCCCCAAAACATAGGATTCAATTTGTTCAAGGAGGAGGGGAGAATACTTGCCTTACTCTCGAGTACTCGGAGTCCAACTATTTCACTCCTTCACCGATATCGAATTCGTTCTCTAGAAAGAAAATAACGTATGATCGAATAAATAGCAAATAATGCAGAAAATATGAAATGCTCTAATATGCATGATATTTATGCCTTAGGTTGCTACTGGTCTAAAGTGAATTTAGGTGAAGGAATTTCTATTTTATTACGTTCTGTTTGAGAGTTATGAATTTTACGAGTTCTATACGAAAATACGTTAGAATACGGTATAAGGTCAACGTTGAAGTTATTCTGATATGTGTGAAATTTACACAGTGGCTAGGTACTGGTTTTAGATGAATTGTGGTGAAGAAGTTTCCATTTTATTGACTTCTTTTTAAGAGATATTAATTTTTTCCAAGTTCTAGACGTGTATACGTACTTATACATGTATTTTAGTATGCATGGGTTTTAGGGCTAGGTATTTATGAAATTTAACCTTTTGATATCTGAGAGGAATGTGGTGTGGACTTATTGTAATTTGGGTGTATTTTACTTAGAGTAAAAATGGAGTTTATATGATTTTTAGAAATCATTTTACCTCTTTTTACTCTATACAAAACATTTATCCTTTGTATAAATCCTAAAGATGGTTCTCATACTAATTTAGCAAGTCTCCAGCTTTCCCAAAATAAATAGCAAAATATTTTGAAGTTATCAGAAGTGGTTTCATATTATTTGGAGTTGATATGAATTTCTTATGCATTTTAGAAGTCAATACATATTATGTATTCTAATTTATGTATTTACCTATTACAAGTTTCATATGAGTGTCTTTTATGTAAATGAATTTTAGTTTTAGTTCACTTCAGAAAAGGCCAATATTTCATGAATTTACTAAACCTTGATTTAAGGTAAAGATGAAATAACTAAATTTGCATATGAGTTATGTATTGTATTATTTATATTATTTTTGAGAAATTTTAGTTACTGGTTCTTCCAATTTCAAGCAATAGGAATAAAGTTCATAATTTTGTGATTCCAGGAAAATTTGATTCATCCAATTTAGAGTTAAAATGAATTTGTTATGGATTTTACAAGTTTACTCATTTTTCTGTTGTAAAATAAATCCTCTAATCATTTTCCTTATTGTTTCTCCTTTTCTCTTATTTCTGCCCAGCCGGGCCCACACGCCAGCGAACCAGAACAGGGGAGGCGCAAGGCAGAGCAGAGGCGCGCGCGACCCGACGAGGTTCACGGCGGTGCCGGCGGCGAACGACGGGGTTTCGGACGACCCGGCCAAAAGAGAAAGTGAAGAGGAGATCGGGCCGAAGCTATGGGTAGTCTTCTTGCCATCTCGGGTGACCGGAATCTCGCCGGCGGCGAGCTCCAGCGGCGGCTCCTTTCGGGTCGACGGGGTGAATCGGCCTACGAGCATATTTCGGTCCAGCCAATGCATGCATACGATATTAGAGGACTCCAGGGAGCTTACCCAGCAACATGCCGAGGCTGGGAGCTCCGGTGGGGTGGTGGCGATGGAGAAACGGCACGGTGGCGATGGAAACTCCACGGGTTCATGACGGCGGATTGCTCCAGTTGAACTGCGGCCAAGGGAAGATGTCTATAACGTTAGAGGTCTCCTAGAGATGGTGTCTAAGCGAGGAATCGAACAGAGGCTAACCAGAGGGGACAAATCGACGGCGGCGGCAGGCGGCCGGACTTGGGGAAAACGGAGGCCGATCTCGAGTCTCACGGCACCTTGTCTTGATTCCTTCGGTCATCTAGCTCCTGGAGGCGAGGCGACAACTTTGGCGCACTGGCTCGGCTTGCGGCGTCTTGGATAGGCCGGAACGACGACGGAGTCACGGCGGCGGTCCAGCGGAGCAGAGAGTGCACGGCAGCGACTCCAGCCGGCAAGTCCTAGGGCGAGGCAATACAAAAATGGATCGGTTAGGGGATGGTGATGACATTCCTGCGGTCGAGAACGAGCAAGGCTCACCGTGGTTGAGTTGGTTTGGATCGAACCGCTGCCGGCGTCGGGGAAGATGAAGCTGCGGCTGGCTTTTCCGAGGTGGAAGTCTATGGTTTCTCTGGAGAACACGATGTGGTTGAGGAGGAGATGTCCATGGCGGATTTTCACTGCAAATGGGGAAACTTGACGTGGAGCAGGTCGGCCGTGGTGGCTCTGGGCAGTGTCGACGCGTGGAGGCTACCGTGGCATGTTCCTGGGCGTGGTGCTGAGCTTAAGCGGTGTCTCTGGCTGGCTGGTGGGTCCAGGAGTCTGTGGGGCCCACATGGCAGTGAAGAATGAGAGAGAAGTCATCTAGAAGCTGTCTTGCTGGCTGTCAAGCATGCAGTCTTTACTCAGGTGTTTTACTAAGTTACCAAGGGGTATAAATCTGGGTAAACTTACTGTGGGCAGTAGGTGGTATTGGCTAGCTCTGTGCCAAAATTCAGAGTTGTGGGACTTGTGGATTTCTCTGGAGAAAATGGCAAAGTTCGGCCAAAAAGCAGTTTCTGCTGTGCACTAGTCTGAGTCAGTGAGCTTTGTCCCATTATTTCATGTTCAAGTTTTCTGAAGATTGTACTGAAATTTTTACTGTAATTATTTCACAATCTAATCCAGGTTCTGGTAAATTTTGGTGAGAAGTTGATTGATGGATTATTTCTGGAAAAAATGTCAATTAGACTGTCTGCAGGGAAAATGTTCTCTGCCTTGCTGAATCCAAAACATTTGTTTGGGACACTTATTGAATCGATAAAATTTGGTGAAAATTACTGGAGATAGAGGAGAATGTGATTAACTTTCTGACCAAATTTCATTGCTAGAAGTGATCTGGTTTATCTTTGGTGAATTTGCAAATTAGGCATGGTGATCCTGTTTTTCCTGCAGTCTAAATTAATTCTCTAGAGCATTGCACTTATCATTTTATGTGTTTTCTTTGGGAGATAAATTAAACCAAAATTCCTGGTGTTAGGGATCATGTTGGCACACACTTTGGCAAAAGGGCTCTGTCTAATTATTCTTCATTTTCATTTGGTGAATTTTAGAAGTATACCTATTCATCTTTAGCTAGCTTCCTAGTTTTGCTGATATGAGGGATTTGATTGAAGTATTTATTGAAGTGATGAAATCATGTAAAATTTACAGTGGATTGATTAGGTGGGATAGTGTTTACAGGAATTTTTCCATGCTTTTATGTTTGACCGATCGTTTTTAGAAATTCCTTAGGCTATACAAATGCATATGCATCCTATTATGGAAATGCACTTTAAGATCAAAAACAATTCAAAAGAAAGCCTGCACATGAAATGGTAATTACTTTATTTACCTCCATATTTTTATGTCAAACTTTTATCTATACATATTTATTCATATTACCTTTTATTTTTTATATTGTGACTTAGGGTAAGTCTATAAATAAATTAAAGATGTTAACTATAAAAGTTTTAGCGTTTCCTTTTCTAAGAAATTTACTTTAGTAGTTTACCTTTGATTATTGCTCCCTGGTTTGGAAATTATAGAGTTTTACTCTCGAGGTCTTTTTGTTAATTTGTTTTTGGTTAGAATTTCGAAAGTCGAAATTCTGGTATGTTACAATTTATTTGGAGTTTCGTAGGTTTTTTATTGTTTTGCGTATAGTCGCGTATAATCGCTGTTTCGGAGGACTGCGGAGTTTACGGAAGAGTTCGGAAGAGCAATCGAAGACGTTTTGTCGTAAGGCAAGTCACACATTCATCCTTGAGCATGTTGAACCTACTTTGTGAAACATTTTACGATTTATAAATAAATTGCATGTTTTGCCAATTACATGGAATATGGGACAATCTATCCGTTTGCTTGAGACCCTGTTTATTTGTTATCCATTCCTTGATAACTTTGGGTGATAATTTGACTAGCTTATGTCTCATTTGGTGACACAGCTAGAGATAGGACCTACTTAGCCATGCTTAGTACCACTAGACCACTGAAGGGATAATCACATTATTTCTATATTTGGTAACCTGATGAGCCGCGTGCTTGAGATGTTTGACCATGGTGATTGGTTGTAACTAATCAACTAAAATGTGATCAAATGGTGGCCTGTGGGTGCATGGTTTTGCATGTCGCACCCATGGCAATTAAGGACCGGTTCGCGGGAACCCCTTGGGCAGATACTTGTGCTTTCCACAAGCTAGCGTGGGCAACGGCTGGGCTTGTAGCGTCTCTTCTCCCTCTCCTAGGCACCGATGGTGAGGATGGGCATGATGGAGTTGGGTCGGCTCGGGGTAGGGTTGATCGGCTTCCAGATCTATTGTGGCGCAAGGGGGGTAGCCTGGCCAAAATGGTGTGCCCTGTCGGCAGGTGCAACCTCAGCATGGTGTGGATGGTTAGGGAGAGGTTGCGTGAACGGTCCTGTCAGAGCCTCTCACGGGGTATCGTGGTGATGTACCGGCACACGGGAACGTGTGTGGGGCCGTGTCTTGTGGGTACAGTTGTACACCTCTGATCAGAGTAAATCTATTCAAATAGTCGCGCCCGCGGACATGGGTGGTTGGCCAAGACTCACCGTGATTAGTCTCACCTTTCTTTAATTAGCTTGACTTAATGGAACCGGTATAGTTCAGGCGGATGGTTTGGGCCTGATCAACGTGGGGTAGCGTTGTTCAGTGATGGATTAAGACTGATTAATGTAACAACTGCTTTACCTATTTTATAACTACCACTGTTTACAACTGCCTTTACACAAATGAGCCACCAGCCTCCCTTTGGAAATCCCGTGCACAAATGCATCATTGGTGTGGTTTGCTGAGTATGGTGGGTGGTACTCAGTCTTGCTGTGTCCCCCTTTTCAGAAGAGGAGCCCTTGGCTTATACCCCAGTTAAGCTTGTCTGTGGAGTGGAGCTGAAGACATGCTAGTTTCGCCTTTCCGCTGCTGTTTTCTACTGTGTAAGGACTAAGTGCCTCTTCTGTAAGTATTTACACTTTATTTACGTTTGGATCTATTTATTGATTTATCATTTTGTGTACCCTGGCTTGATTCCTGGATAGGGATTTTAATACACAAAATAGTCTAGAAATTGGCTAAATTTTTGGGCATGACAGTACGCAAGTAAGTTGTATATTTGCTCTTGTACTCTACCTGACTAGATATCCAAATTTGCTGATGCTTCTTCTCTGTGTGAGCAGCCTTCAAAGCCAATTCACAGATCCAATTCGTCGTCTTTACTGAGGAGATAAAGGTGATAAAGGAATCGCGGAATATCATAGTGGATTCCGCAAGGACTTTATTGCATATCATGCAGCTAGGCTTGGCCGGACCCAGCTCTAGTTTCATCTCCCAGGTGGCACAGCGTCTTGAAGAGGCAGCAGCCCTTCTGAAGAAGTACTCTTTTGAGCGCGTCGCCATGGGTATCGCCCAAGCACTAGCCATGACAAAGTCTCTCTATCCCCGAGTAGATATCGAGGCAGTCGGTGAGGGCTTCACCGAGGACACTACCCTAGAGTAGGGTTTGGAACTGGTTAGCCAGGTTAGGCCTACCGCTGAGGCAATCGCCGAGGATCTGCCAATGTGATAATGAACTTTTTAAGCAGTAGGTGTTTGACAAAACAATGTGTAAAAACTGTAAATGCTTTTGCCGTTTGTTATAATTTCTTGCTGAGTACTTGTTCTATTTTAGCCAACATTAGTTTTACCCGACTAGCTAATTTGTGCCGAGTGAGCTAGACCAACTTTAAAAAGCGTTCACCCCATGGGACTATACTTGCCAGAGGCTAGCATAATCATTATAAAACTTCATGACTTAAACCAAACAAGTTCGAACTTTTGTAAATAACAGAAGACATGTTACCATCATGTAGCCCCCGCCTCACTACACAGTTGAAACAAGCGGCATAGTGAGTCAGAGTAAGAAACTTTATTTATATATAAAAAAGGAGTACAATACTCAGGTATAGAAAAGACGTACATGTTCTATGTTCCATGAGTTGTTGACTAGGACACCGTCGTCTGTCTTCAGTCGGTAGGCACCCGGACGTGCCACCTCAGCGATAATGAACGGCCTCTCCTATAAGGGAGACAGTTTGTGCCTGTCTTTGGTGGTTTGAATTTTCCTCAAAACGAGATCTCTCACCGAAAAGGCGCGGCCACGAACATTACGACTGTGATAACGACGCAGGCCTTGTAGGTACTTCGCCAACTGGATAGTTGCGGTGTCCCTTGCTTCTTTCAATTGATCTAACTCGACCAGTCGGTCTTCATTTGACTTGTCTTCTGAGTGAGCCCAAACTCTCAGAGAGCCGAACTCCAACTCAGTTGGTAACATAGCCTCAGCACCATAGACTAGGAAGAAAGGGGATTTCCGTATTGCCCGACTAATCGTGGTTCGTAGAGACCAAAGAACGGTTGGGAGCTCTTGCACCCACCGCCCTGCATATGGTTGTAGTTGGTCAAAGACTCTAGTCTTGATACCTTGTAAGACCATGCCGTTTGCACGCTCAACCTGCCCATTGCTCCGTGGGTGTGCCACAGAAGCATAACAGATATTAATGCCAAAATCGTCATAGAAATCTTGAAAAACGCCGCTAGTGAACTAAGTGTCGTTGTCCGTTATAATGCGGTTGGGAACTCCAAATCGGTATATAATACTCATGATGAAGTCTTTTGTCCTTGCTGCTGTTATGGTAGCAATGGGTTTTGCCTCAATCCACTTTGTGAACTTATCCACTGCGACAAACAAGTGTGTGAACCCCTTGGCGCTTTTTTGAACAGCCCGACCATGTCAAGCCCCCAAACTGCGAAGGGCTAAGATATTGGAATTGTTTGTAATTCTTGGGCTGGTAGATGTGTTTGTCGAGCAAAGAACTGACATCCCTCGCATGTTTGAACTATGTCTTTAGCGTCAGTAACTACAGTCGGCCAGAAGAATCCTTGCCTGTAAGCCTTTCCGACTAACGTCCTTGATGCAGCATGGTTGCCACAGATGTCTGAGTGGATGGACTATAGAATCTGCTTGCCTTCCTCGGATGTGACACATCGCATGGGGACTCCGGATGCGCCTCGGTGATAGAGGTCTTCTCCAACTATAAAAAAACATTTGTTTCAATGTTTGATCCGCTCGGCTTCGCTGCGATCTTCTAGGAGCTCGTCTTTCATGAGGAATCTGATGATTGGAGTCCACCAATCTTGAGAGATGATTAGCACTTCTTTTATTGCCAGGGTAGGTTCAGCCCCCGACTACTCTGGGACAGGTTTTTGCTTGACTGGTGGCTCCAACAATTGCTCGACAAAAATTCCAGTCGAGACCATTTCTCGCTTGGATCCCATGTTGGCTAATTTGTCTGCGACTTCATTGTACTGGCGCAGAACATGTGTAATCTCCAGCCCGTCAAACTTGTTTTTCAGCTTCCGTACTTCTTAGCAATACACCGCCATGTTGTTGTCCAGACACGTCCATTTTTCATGACTTGGTTTACCATGAGTTGAGAGTCCCCGCGAACTACTAGTCGGCGGATGCCGAGTGATATGGCGATGCGGAGCCCGTGGATAAGTGCCTCGTACTCAACAACATTGTGAGATGCTGGAAAATGTATTTGAAGGTCATATTTGAGTTTCTCTCCAGAGGGTCACATCAGGACGACGCCGATCCGTAGAGAATCGTCGAAGTAGATCGTCCAGTATTCGAGCATTTCAGCTGGTGTGGCCGTCTAAACTTCTATCCACTCGGCCACGAAGTTGGCAAGTGCTTGGGACTTGATTGTTGTCCTTGGCTAGAAGACAATATCAAACGCCATCAACTCGAGCGCCCATTTAGCGATTCTTCCAGTGGCTTCACGATTGTGTAGGACGTCCCCGAGTGGATACGATGTGACTATTGTAACCTAATGCGACTGAAAATAGTGCACCAACTTCCGGACAGTTATGAGCAGACCATATAGCAGCTTCTGGACTTGGGGTATCTCATCTTGGATTCGCCTAGGATTTCACTGACAAAGTAAACTGGCCTTTGAACTTTTTGGATATGGCCTGGCTCTGCCCGCGCGACTACCAACACCGTGCTGACTACCTGTGTAGTTGCCGCCAGATACAGCATGAGTGGCTCCTGGGGTATTGGGGACGCCAACACGAGTGGTGATGTGAGTAACTTCTTGAAGTCTTCGAAGACTTGTTGGGCTTCTGGCGTCCATTAAAAATTATCAACTTTCTTCAGTAATTTGAAAAAGGGCATACCCCGTTCGCCAAGT
Source organism: Oryza meyeriana var. granulata (assembly GCA_003991445.1). NCBI lineage: Eukaryota > Viridiplantae > Streptophyta > Magnoliopsida > Poales > Poaceae > Oryza > Oryza meyeriana. The sequence continues at coordinate 268,380 of RYFJ01001267.1, read as the reverse complement.
TGGGACACGAATCGGCTGAGTGCCATCATGCAGCCGATCAGTTTCTGTACGTCCTTCTAGCTAGTCGGGGGCGCCATGTTCATTATTGCGTTGATTTTCTCTGGATTTGACTCGATGTCGCGTTGTGAAACAATGAAGTCGAGTAGCTTTCCTAATGGTACTCCGAAGACATACTTTTCCGGGTTCAACTTCATCTTGAATCTCCGAAGGCTTTGAAAAGTTTCTTTCAAGTCGGCGATGAGGTTTTCCAGACCAGGAATGGGTTTGGCAGCCAATCCGGGTAATAGACCTCTTTGATGAACCCGGCTGCTAGGAGCTTGGTTATCTCCTCCCGAATAGCATCTTTGCGTCTTCCTATTTGGGGTCGAGTCCGGTCCCGACAAGCGCAGTCTTGGTGGGGTCGGAAGGGTCCAGGGGGATCTCCTTCGTCTCTGAGTCCACTGAAATTCCCGACTTGGCTGCTTTCTTTGCTGGAACTTGATCATCCTCGTTTGTAGTTGTTGCGGCTAGTCGGATATTGTTTCGTCTGACTGCCGCTTTGTGAGACTGGGTTAACTCGCAACTCTCCTTGTCGCAGGTGAAGGCATGCTTAACATCGCTGTGCAGGGAGAGTACTCTTGCTGGTCCTGGCATCTTGAGCACCATATATGTGTAATAGGGTACTGCCATGAATTTGGCTAGTGTAGGCCGTCCGAGTATGGCGTGGTACGCGGTCTCGAAGTCGGCCATCTCGAAGTAGATGTTTTTTGTGCAGAAATTTTCCCGCGTGCCGAATGTTACCGATAGAGTGATCTGTCTGAGTGGGGTTGAAGAGAGGCTAGGGATTACCCCATGGAAGGGAGCTGTACTTGGTTGCAGCTCAGATCGTGGTATCTTCATCTCGTCGAGCGTCTTGGCGAACAAGATGTTGAGTGCACTTCCATCATCAATGAGAACCTTCTTTAACTTGATGCTCCTGATGACCGGGTCCACGACAAGTGGGTAGCGCCCTAGATGAGTTACTCGATCGGGGTGATCCGTGCGATTGAAGGTGATTGCCATTTCTGACCAGCGCGGATATTGGGGGGCGTCTGACGAGACCGAGTTCACCTCTCGGGCGGTTAGCTTCTGTTTGCGCTTGGACTCCGAATATGTGATTGAGCTCAGCCTGGGGAACCCATCGAAGCTGACGACTGGATCAAAGATGTGGAAAGAAAACTAAACATTGTCCAATGCACCCGAGTGGAAAAAGCTCTCTACGCTGCACACCAATTAAGAGGACCTGCAGCAATTGGTGGGACAACTACTGTACCGTCCATCATGATTCTACAAAAATCACTTGGATAGAGTTTGCTGAAGCCTTCCGTTCAGCTCACATTCCAGAAAGCACTATCGAGATAAAGAAAGAAGAATTTGCGAAGATCAAGCAAGGATCCTCCTGCATCAACGAGTACCTCAGCCGTTTCAACAAGTTAGCCCGATATGTGCCAGAAGATGTTGACATCAATGCAAAGAAGATCAGAAGGTTCTTAAAAGGAATGAACGCCAACCTGTGAGTTTAGCTATTGGCTCATGACTTCCCCACATTCCAGCACATGATCAACAAGGCCCTACTACAAGAAGATGCAGAGAAAGAACTAGAAGATTATAGGAAGCGCAAGGTATCACCAACAGAGTTCCATGCCAGAGATGGACAGATGCAAAGAACGCACTCGCCTGCACAGTACTACACCAGAACACCTCAGAATCCCAAGACCACCAGCTCAGTTCCTTGTCCAACTAAATCAATACCAAGTTAGCAGTCTACCAGAAGCTACAGTGGCAACTCAGGACGAAGCAGCTCAGTTTCCCAGATAGGACACTCTGGACAGAAGATTGGAGTCAAATGTTTCAACTGCCACGAGATTGGACACTACTCACGTGAATGCTAAGAATCGTTCCGTGACACTCCAGTCCTACGTGTCAACCAAAGCATCTGCCTAGGGAAATGCAAGACGGCAAAGCAGCGGATCAGTCTCTCAAGCTTCACCAGCCGCCAGACATGGACGTCTAAACCACGTGCAAGCAGAACCAAATGAAGAAGTCGAGTATCTCGAGAACGTGGAAGAAGAAGGTGAAGAACAAGTCATCCCCAAAGAAGAAGAACCACAGCAGAATTGACCACCCCAGCTAAGCGGAGCAGCTGACAGTCCAAAGCAAGGTTTACAAGTCAACAAGAAGAAAGATTTGAAGTGACAGAAGTAGCGAAGAAGTCTGAAGTTTCCCTTTTTGTGCTCTTTTCTCTATCCGCCTTTGAATCTTGAGGACAAGATTTTTGTAAGGGAGGTAGGTTTGTAACGCCCCGCTTTCAATGAGACGTTCAACTCTATTTTACTAAAATCTACCCACGAAAATTTTGATCTTTGTGTGTTGTGTCGTAAGCCATGCCTGGATCTTAGTTTGTCTTCCTTATCCTTGATCTTGAAATCCATCCTCTCGAAACCTCTGTTCCAAAATAATCTCTGAGCTCGAATCGTCGTATTCGAACTTCGCTCCTTAAACCCTATCGGCTTTCTCCCTCGATGTTCAAACCAAAACCCTAGTATCTGTCCCATTGTTCTAAATCGAAACCCTAAAGATATCCCCTTGATCCTATCACTAAAATCCCCTTGTCTCCTCTCTCCGTTGAACTCTAACAGAACCCTGAGCTAACCTGAGAATCACATCTTGTGGAGGCCATGGGCCCCGGGTACCTCATGAGAAGCTTTGTGGTCATTCGGATAGAGGATGGGGCTAATCCTGTAATTAGGCATACAACAGGACTCGGTGCATATTACCTTGTATGATAAGGAAAGGGATATAGTTCTAGTCGAGTACGTTGTATTCCTAGAAGGAGATCCCTTGGTCGGAGTCCGACTGGGATTCCTATCATATAACCTCTCCTCTCCAGTATATAAGGAGAGATAGGGTCACCAAAGTTGTTGGTGATGAAGTGGAGGCTCCCGAAGCTGATTGTTTGCCCGGGAAAGAACTTGATGCCATCGACTCCGGTGACAGGATCCATCAGGCTTGATGAAGATGATCTCAACGAAGCCCCTACCCGACGCGCTAACTGTCGATACTTTGTATCGGCAATAATAATATGGGGCTACTCATGAGACCTAAACTTGATGGATTGCAAAGGAATACGAAACAATTTATCTTGGTTCAGGCCCTCAAGGTGTGTTAATACCCTACTTCTAGCTGTGGTGTATTGCCTTTGAGGTTTCTCTAGTGAGATTCTGTATGTCGATCTGACGACCTCTCTTGCTCCAGGAGGCTCCTTACCTCCCCTTATATACTGGGGAGATAAGGTTACATGGTAAATATCCTAGTCGGACTTGACCAAGGGATTTCCTTTTAGGAGTACAACGTAACCGGCTAGGTCTATACCGTTTCCCTTGTCATACAAGGTAACTTATGCCGAGTCCCATTGTATTCCTAAATACACAATTAGGCCCATCCTCTATCCGAGTGGCCACAAAGCTTTCCATGAGGTAACCGGGGCCCATGGCCTCCATAGATGTCAAATTCCAGTGGTCAACTGAGTATGAGCAGAGCTTCCAAGAGTTGAAGAAGCACCTGGTGTTGCACCGGTGTTGACTTTACCAGACCCCAGAAAGGATTTCCATGTATATTGTGATGCATCCCGACAAGGTTTAGGGTGCGTTCTGATGCAAGATGGAAGGGTGGTTGCTAACGTGTCTCGTCAATTGCGGCCTCATGAGAAAAACTACCCTAACCATGATTTGGAACTGACCGCTGTAGTTCATGCATTGAAGATATGGCGTCACTACCTTATTGGTAATTGTACAGAGATGTATACGAACCACAAGAGTTTGAAGTATATCTTCACTCAGCCGGACCTAAACTTGTGATATTGGAATTCATTATCACCCAGGAAAGGCCAATGTTGTGGCAGACGCCCTCAGTAGGAAGAGTTATTGCAATACTTCAGAAGGACGACAGTTGCCTTGGGGGTTATGTGAAGAATTCAAGCGGTTAAGTTTGGGAATTGTCAAGAAAGGTTTCGTAGCAGTGTTGGAGGCACGTCCCACGCTCATAGACCAAGTTAGAGAAGCTCAAATCAATGATCGAGACATCCAAGAGATCAAGAAGAATATGAGAAGAGGAACAAGGAACCGTATGGTTGGGAGAACAGATATGTGTGCCAGATAACAAGGAGTTGAAAGATACTATCATGAAAGAAGCTCACGACACTCAGTATTCTATTCATCCCAGCAGTACCAAGATGTACCAGGATCTTAAGGAAAAGTTTTGGTGGGCCAATATGAGACGAGAGATAGCCAAGTACGTCGCCGTCTGTGATGTGTGTCAACGAGTGAAGGCAGAACACCAGAGACCAGCAGGATTGTTGCAACCATTGAAGGTACCTGAGTGGAAATGGGAAGAAATAGGAAAGGATTTTATCACTGGGTTGCCCAAGACTTCATTGGGATATGATTCTATCTGGGTACTGGTCGACAGGCTTACCAAGGTTGCCCACTTCATCGCAGTTAAGACTACTTACTCTGGTAGTAAGCTAGCAGAATTATGACTACTTACTCTGGTAGTAAGCTAGCAGAATTATACATGGAAAGAATTCTGTGTTTACACGGGGTGCCTAAGAAGATCGTATCTAATAGAGGAAGTCAATTTACCTAGAAGTTCTGGCAGAAACTCCAGGAGGAGATGGGTACCCGTTTGAACTTTAGCACTGCTTACCACCCACAAATGGACAGTCAGACAGAACGGGTCAATCAGATCCTAGAAGACATGTTAAGAGCATGTGCCCTAGACTTTGGTGGGAGTTGGGACAAGAGCTTTCCCTATGCGGAGTTTTCCTACAACAATAGTTATCAAGCCAGTCTTCAGATGGCCCCGTATGAAGCCCTATATGGTCAGAAGTGTAGCACTCCGCTCTTGTGGGATCAAACTGGAGAACGTCAAGTTTTCGGGACCGACATTTTGAGGGAAGCTGAGGAGAAAGTAAAGATTATACAAGAAAGATTATGGGTGGCTCAGTCCCATCAGAAGAGTTATGCTGATAATCGCCGAAGGGATCTGAGTTTTGAAGGAGATTACATGTACCGTCGAGTCATGCCACTTCGAGGGGTTCATCGTTTTCAAATCAAGGGAAAATTGGCACCACGCTTTGTGGGACCATATAAGATTCTTAGTCGCAAGGGCGAGGTCGCATACCAGTTGGAGTTACCCCAGGCTATGGTAGGGATTCATGATGTGTTCCACGTCTCACAGTTAAAGAAATGCCTTCGGGTGCCTACAGAGGAAATTGACCCAGAACAAATCGAGATCCAGGAGGATCTGACTTATATGGTAAAACTGGTTCGCATCTTGGAGACCAGTGAGAGAAGGACTAGGAATCGAGTAACCCACTTTTGCAAGGTTCAATGGAGCAACCATTCAAAGGACAATGCTACCCTGGAGCGAGAGGACGAGTTGAAGTCTGCCCATCCACACCTCTTCGCCAGCTCTTCCAAATCGTGGGGATGAGATTCTGTTTAAGGGGGTAGCTTTGTCACACCCTAAAAATCATTGATTTAAATAATACATTTGGTAATGCAATTTATAGAAATTATTTAAAAGCTTAAAGAAGAGGTTAATGAAAATCCTTAACAAGTTTCAATATAAAAATGGGCCAGATAAAATTTTGTTAAATACTTCTTTGGCTCTTTTAGTCGCTGGAATTTTTTGGGAATTAATTGAGCTAGGTAAGTATTTTTAGTAATTGGAAAACCATTTCAGCGAATTAATAAAAAGAAAAAGGTTTTGAAAATCCAATCCAGGCCACTGGGCTGAATCCAGCCCAGCGCCATCCTCTCACTCTCTTTGTTTTTCTTTTTCTTTTTCTTTTTCTTTCTTCCGCTGACAGGTGGACCTCACCTATCAGGGCCTTCGTCTAGCTCGAGCCAAGGCGAGCTTTGCCGCCGCCGTGCCGCACAAAATTCGGCCATGTCGGTTGAGTGCGTCCCAAATTGAGTGGGGGGGGGGGGGTTTTCTCCCTTTCCTTTCCACTGCCTATCCCCTACAAATCCGGAGCAAATTGACCCCGAATCGGGCTCAAACGCGTGCGCGACTCGGAAACCTGTCTGTCGATGTTTTACACCGGCAATATGAATATGGGGCTACTCGGCGGATGGAAACTCGGTGGATTGCAACGGAACACAGAGAGATTTTATACTGGTTCAGGCCCTCGATGTGAGGTAATACCCTACGTCCAGTGGTGGTGGTATTCCTTTGAGGATTTGTGTCGATCAATGATCTCGTGCCCTCAGGGGGCGCCCTGCCTCCCCTTATATACTGGGGGACAGGGGTACAAGGTAGGAATCCCAGCCGGATACGGCCAAGGGATTTCTTTCTTAGAGATACATCTTACCTGACTAAGACTGTATATTTCTTATTGTACAAGGCAAAGTCTGCTGGGTGCTACTATATCTCTAATTACAAGTCTTGGCCCATCCTCCATCCGAGTGGCCCATATGCTTGTGATGAGGTACCCGGGGCCCATGGCCTCCACAGTAGCCCCTGAGACCTTCATAGTTGAGTCGCAGCTGATGCCGAGTGCTCATCCTCCACGGTGAAGATTGCCTGAGGGCATTGCTCCCGAGTACTCTTTGTCCGAGTGCTTCTTCCCGAGTCCTGCTTCATATCAGCTAGCAGCGAGGCTATAAAGGGCTTTATGTAGATGTATGAATAGTGTGCGCCGAATAGGCGCACCTATTAGGTGTAGCCCCCAACTTTGTGCTTAATTGTGAAAACAATTAAACATAAAGTCAAAGATCTTCAACCTTATAGTCTTTCCCGAGTAGTATACTACTGGTATATGAGACTCTTCGGTGTCATGTCAACCGGAATGTTATTTATAGTCTTGCCGAGTAGCATGCCACTTGTATATGGAACTCTTCAGCTTCATGTCAGCCAAAAAAAGGGGTTTATAGTCTTTCCCGAGTGGTGTCCCACTCGGAAGTTAGACTCCTCAGCATCATGTCAGCTGGAAAAAATATTTATAGTCTCTTCCGAGTAGTGCACTACTCGAAAGTTAGACTCTTCAGCGTCATGTCGGCTAGAGTAATGTTGCTCATGGCAACTGTTGGCCAAGCATGTAGGCCGAGTACCACTTCATGAAAATAAATCCATTGCGTGGTCAGGTGTACTTGAGAAATACCTGGTGGATAAAACAGATACCCAAACATTTATGTTTAGCAATTAGGCCTTCATGAAGCATATCTGTTCACCTCATCGATTTCTGTTAGTAGCCCCTGTACTGCGATTTTAACACAGCCAGCGTACGGCCCATATTGAGCATGCCACTGTAGAAATTCATGTCTTGGTGGCCCAGTACCGACTGTGTAAGCCCAAGCCCATTAGTCGGCACAGGCTCTATAAAGGCTAGGGGAGAGAGAAAAGATTCCTCTATCTTCCCCAAGCGACCAATCGTTTCGTCTTCCTAGCTCCGCGCCGAAATTTCGCCTCCCGCTCCGCTAGCGTTCGCCATTGCTTGCTCCTCCCCATCGAAGCTCGAGCAATTTCGCTTTCCTTTGTCCATCCCCAGCCCCCGACCACATTTCCCCAAAATTTCCTATCCCCCCAGCCATGCCGAAGGTTCCAGATTGCGTTGGGGCGTCGAACGAGGGGTGGCCGACCTCGGATTGCAGCTGGTTGAAGCTGGGAAGGCTGGAGAAGTCGCTATGGCTGCAAAGCCATGACATTATCCGCTGGCGCCAGGCTGAGGGTGAGTCGGTTCCAAATCCCCAAATCGGCGAAACTGTTGTTTTTGCCTCTTTCTTTGATCGGGGTTTGTTTCTTCCATCCTCTGTGTTCCTCCGCCGTCTTCTTAGCTTCTACGGATTAGAGTTGGTGAATTTGAATCCCAACTCGATTTTGCAAATCTCTATCTTCGTGACTCTTTGTGAATGCTATTTGGGTGTAGAGCCCCATTTTAATTTCTTTAGGCACTTATTCCACATCAAGCCCCAACCCTCCAAGAATAGAGTCCAGGTGATTGGGGGGCTGGCCTTCAGTTGAGGAGTGAGATGAAGAAAGTATATATCAATCTTCCTTTGAAATCCTCCTTGAAAGGTTGGCATAAGGAGTGGTTCTACTGTTTTGATCTGGAACCCTCCCTGCCTCCATTCACCGGCTTGCCGCTGGCGGTCTCGCCCAGTTGGTCATCGGATCCAACCTTTGAAGAAATGGGCCAGGTGCATCAGTTGCTGGCAAGGTTGGAGAAATTCAAGAAAGCCGGCCTGACCGGCCCCTGGGTCACCAAGCGCTTCCTGACTCGGCGCATCCGGCCACTGAAGCTAAGGAGCGGCTGGGATTACCAAGGGAAGAATGACCCTGACCGAGAAAGTCAAGAGGTGATTGACCAGCAAAAAGTGACCAAAATATTGTTCACTTATTTCTCCAATGGGGTGATCGAAACCGAGGATGCAGAGCACTCCATCGCGGCTTATGGCCAAAACCAGCCTCGTCCCGAGGTAACTCTTGCTTCTCTTCTGTGATGAATGTTTGTAGACATGTATCCATAGTTGCTCAGCGTCGTGCAATGTATACTGTTGAATCGTTTGCAGTGGTGCAAGGAGTTTGATGACGACTCCCATCCGTTGTCAGGCACAAAATCAAAGAAAAGGCCGAGAAGTCCTTCTGCCGCCTAGCCCGACTCCAAGAGAGCGGGAAAGAAACCCACTGCAAATCGGTGCAAGGAGAAGGTTGTGAAGCTGAGTGCCGCAGCCGGGAGTTTAAAGATAAGGGACCTCGCCGGCACAGCACCCAGGCCATCGAGTCCCAGACCGGGACCGGCGCGGTCGAGCTCAACATTATCGAGCCCAACCCATGTGTAGCCGAGTACAAGATCGACCCCAGCGCTGCCGAGTAGCCGAGCGCCCCAACCGACCACACCGTGAACGGGGCTGACCAAGACAGAAATGCCGCCGCCGACTGCCGCGCCCTCAGGCCCGACAGCCAGCAGCCCTCTAGTGCCGCCCTCTGGATCTCCCGGACAGAAGCTCAAGTTCTCAAGAGGTAGGCCATTCTGGGTCTTCTGAAAATCATGTTCAGCATTGTAGCGCCTTGATGTTTGACTCGTTACGCTGGAAGCGGGCCGACATTGATCTTAAGGAGACCCCGCCGACTACCCCTGCTGTCGAGCCTGCCCCAGCCAATCCAGCGCCGGCGAGCACTCCTGCTGAGCCGGCGGCGGTCCCAGTTATGGAAACTGAGACCGTCTCGACTGCAGGGCCGCCAAGCCTGGCCGACCAAGGGGTGGTTCCTAAAGCCGCTGTTCCGGTCCCTGAGCCGAAGCCCGTTGTCGAAGCCGTCGCTACAGCGCCTGAGCCAGCGCCTGATGTTGAAGCCACCGCTGCAGCTCCTGAGCCAGCCCCCGAGACCTTGGAGGCCGCCGAGTTGGGGGCTAGGAGTCCATCGCCATCCTGGTCGTCGTTGTCGTCCTCGGCGCTGTCCCTTCCTTCAGACAGACCCGACCTCCCTAGGATTGAGGCCCCTCTGCGCAAGTTCCCGAGGACATTCCGCTGGACGGCACCCGACGGAACTACGCGGAGCTACAAGGTTGATGAGGTGGCAGCGGAAAAGGAGTGTGAAGACCTGCTTCGTGCCACAATCGCCGCGTCCCAGGGGATTCAGGTATGACTTCCGTTGTATTGGAATCTCGGTAATGTGTCTTGACACCTGACTCTGCTTTGACTTGTTACTCCCCAAGTAGAAGATTGTTGATCGCTCGGAGAAATTGCATGAGGTGCTGACCCGAATCGCCCCCCAACTCCAAGAATTGGACCAACTCCGGGCCTTGAAAGCCGAAGTCGAAGGGGGCAGCCAGGAGAGGGAATCTTGGCTGAGGAAGGCTGTCACCCAGCTCAGGAGTGAGAATTGGGACCAAGCCAAGGAGATAAGAGGTGAGCCTCCAGAACACTTCTTCCTGACCAAATCCTTAATATATTTCTCCAGCTGTGTTATTTCCCGACTGCCCAGTTGTGTCTTGACTGCAATGTCGAGTTCTTGACTAATCTGTCGTGCAGCCCTCGAAGCTGAGTTGAAGACCCGAATGGAGGGAGAAGAAGAGCTGAAGGAGGCCGAGAGAGCCAGGGCCGAACTTGAAAAAGACAAGGCCGACCTGACAACAGCCAATACCGAGCTTGAGCGAGAGAAGGCCAAGTTGAAGGAGGCCAACGCCAAGCTCGAGAAGGAAAAAACCGAATTGGAGAAGACCATAGCCAGATGGGAGGCTGACTACGACAATAAGTCTCCCTTTTGACAATGATCTTAACCAATCCATTAATTACTCCATCTGCAGCTTTACCTAACAATTTTACTTATCGGTGAACCCGGGTAGCTGCTAGAGCCAATTCCCAAGCCCAATTTCAGGCTTACACAGAGGAGATAAGGGTCGTCAAGGAGTCACAGGAGGCCCGCCTCGGATCCGTGAAAGGGCTCCTTGACATCATGGATCCTCGCCCCGTGGGAACCAACAGCAGCTCGATCGCCCAAGTGGAGGCGCGCCTTGAGGATGCACCAAGTGCCCTGAAGTGGTACTCGGATGAGCATGTCATTGTCGGCGTAGTCCGAACCCTGGCAATGACCAAGTCCATCTACCCAAGGGCAGATGTTGAAGCCATCGGGGAGGGGTTTGCCGAGGAGACAACTCCCGAGTAGGCGCTGGAGTTGATAGCCAAGGCGAGGCCGACGGTAGAGATTATCACCCGAGACCTAGGTCTGTAAAAACAGTACATCATGCAGTCGGTATATTGTGGATTTTTGTAAGGACATGTGTAAATATATGTGCAATGCCGCCAAGCTTTAGACTATTACTCAGTTGTCATTAGCTTTACTCGACCATATATCCAACACCGAGTTGATCTATAGGAACTTAATAAAAACATTCACCGCAGAAAGCTGTACTCAGGCAGACGTAGGAAAGTCGTAGTAAAACTTCATAACTTAAGTAAAATAGGCTCGTGTATTATTGACACAGCACATATAACACAAGCAGCCCCCAACTCACTACTCGGTTGAAACAAGTGGTGTAGTGAGTCAGAGAAAAACAATACACATGAAATTTGTAAAACTCAGGTATAGAAAGGACGTAGCTGTTCTATATTCCATGAGTTGCTAATGAGGGCACCGTCTTCGGTCTTCAGTCGGTAGGCGCCTGGCCACGTGACCTCAGCTATAATGAACGGCCCTTCCCAGATTGGGGATAGTTTGTGCCTGTCTTTGGTGGTTTGTATTTTTCTTAGGACGAGATCTCCGACCAAAAAGGCACGGCCACGGACATTGCGATTGTGGTAGCTACGCAGGCCTTGAAGATACCTTGCTGACTGGATTGTTGCGATATCCCTCGCTTCTTCCAACTGATCTAGTTCGACCAATCGGGTATTGTTGGAGATGTTTTCTAAGTAAGCCCGAACTCGTGGAGAGCCAAACTTTAACTCGGTTGGTAGCACAGCCTCAGCACCGTAGAGTAGAAAGAAATGGGATTGCCCTGTTGCCCGGCTGACCGTGGTTCAGAGAGACCAAAGAACAGATGGGAGCTCTTGGACCCACCGGCCCGCGTATGGTTGTAGTCGATCGAATATCCTGGCCTTGATACCTTGTAAGACCATACCATTGGCTCGTTCAACCTGCCCGTTGCTCCGTGGGTGTGCCACAGACGCATAGTAGATCTTGATGCTGAAGTCATCATAGAAATATTGAAACACGCCGCCCGTGAACTGAGTGCCGTTGTCGGTGATGATGGGGTTGGGGACCCCGAATTGGTATAATATACTCATGATGAAGTCCTTTGCTCGTGCCGCTGTTATGGTTGCAATGGGTTTAGCCTCAATCCACTTGGTGAATTTATCCACTGTGACGAACAAGTGTGTGAACCCTCCTGGCGCTTTCTTGAAAGGCCCGACCATGTCAAGCCCCCATACTACAAAGGGCCAAGAAATTGGGATTGTTTAGAGTTCTTGGGCCGGAAGATTGGTTTGTCTTGCGTAGAACTGGCAACCCTCGCATGTGCGAATGATGTCTTTGGCGTCTGTTATTGCTGTTGGTTAGAAAAAGCCCTGCCGGTAAGCCTTTCCGACTAACGTCCTGGATGCGGCATGGTTGCCACATATGCCCGAGTGGATCGAGTGCAAGATTTGCTTGCCCTCCTTGGTGGTGATGCAGCGCATGAGGACCCCGGATGCACTTCTTCGATACAGGTCTTCTCCAACGACAAAGAAATTCTTGCTTCGACGTTTGATTCGTTCGGCTTCACTGCAATCTTCTGGGAGTTCATCGTCTAGGAGGAATTTGAGAACAGGAGTCCACCAATCTTGACATATGTGCAGCACCTCGTTTGTAGCTGGGGTAGGTTCGCCTCCCGACTGCTCTGGTACTGGTTTCTTCTTGACTGATGGCTCCATAAGTTGCTCGACAAAGATCCCTGTCGGGACCGCTTCTCGCTTGGATCCCATGTTTGCCAATTCATCTGCAGCATCATTGTATTGTCGTAGGACGTGTGTGATCTCTAGCCTGTCGAACTTGTTTTCCAACTTGCGGACCTCCTGACAGTATGCCGCCATGGTATCGTCGAGACATGTCCAGTCCTTCATGACTTGGTTCACCACGAGTTGAGAATCCCCACGCATAACCAGTCGACGTATGCCGAGTGATATAGCAATGCGGAGCCCATGGATGAGTGCCTCGTACTCGGCGACGTTGTGGGAAGCCAGGAAGTGGATTTGTAGAACGTACTTGAGTTTTTCGCCGGTGGGCAACGTCAGTACGACGCCAGCCCCTGCGCCACCAATCCGTAGAGAACAGTTGAAGTACATTGTCCAGTACTCTAGCTTTGCTGTTGATATAGGCATTTGAACTTCTGTCCACTCGGCCACGAAGTCGGCTAGAGCTTGTGATTTGATTGCTGTCCGTGGCTGAAAGGTGATGTCAAACGCCATCAACTCGAGCGCCCATTTAGCGATTCGGCCGGTGGCCTCGCGATTATGTAGGACGTCCCCGAGTGGAAATGATGTGACCACCATGACTTGATGTGCTTGGAAATAGTGCACTAGCTTCCGGACAGTGATGAGTAGGCCATAGAGTAGCTTCTAGACCTGCGGGTATCTCGTCTTCGAGTCAGCAAGGACCTCACTAACAAAGTAGACTGGCCTTTGAACTTTTTGGATGTGACCCTATTCGGATCGCTCGACCACTAGCACCGTGCTGACTACCTGAGTCGTTGCCGCCAGATATAGCATTAGTGGTTCTTGGGGCATGGGTGACGCCAACACGGGGGGTGATGTGAGAAATTGCTTGAAGTCTTCGAAGGCTTGCTGGGCTTCGGAAGTCCATTGGAAATTGTTCGCTTTCTTCAATAGCTTGAAAAAGGGCATGCCCCGTTCACCCAGTCGGGAAATAAACTGGCTGAGTGCCGCCATGCAGCCTGTCAGCTTCTGGATGTCCTTCTAGTTAGTTGGGGGAGCCATGTTCATTATTGCGTTGACTTTCTCCGGGTTGGCCTCGATGCGAGACGATGAAGCCGAGTAACTTGCCGGATGGCACACCGAAGGCGCACTTTTCTGGGTTCAACTTCATCTTGAATCTTCGAAGGTTCTGGAAGGTTTCTTCCAGGTCAGTGATGAGGTCTTCTTTTGACTTAGTCTTAATCACCACGTCATCGACGTAGGCCTCTACGTTGCACCCGATCTGAGTGTGTAGACACCGCTGAATTGCCCGTTGGTATGTTGCTCCAGCGTTTTTCAGACCGAATGGCATAGTGATGTAGCAATACGCTCCAAACGGCGTGATAAAAGACGTCTTTAGGTAGTCTTCCTCCTTCAGGCTGATTTGGTGGTATCGCGAGTAGCAGTCGAGAAAACTGAGAAGGTCGCACCCTGCAGTTGAATCTACCACCTGGTCTATTCTTGGTAAACCAAATGGGTCCTTGGGGCACGCCTTGTTGAGATCGGTGTAGTCAACGCACATGCGCTATTTACCTTTTTCTTCCAGACCAGAACTGGGTTTGCTAGCCAATTCGGGTGATAGACCTCTTTGATGAACCCGGCTGCGAGAAGCTTGGTTATCTCCTCCCGAATAGCATCTTTACGGTCTTGAGCGAAGCGCCGCAGGCGTTGCTTAACTGGCTTGGTGTCTGTCTTCACATTTAGGGCGTGCTCGATCACCTCCCTTGGTACGCCCGGCATGTCGGACGGTTTCCACATGAAGATATCCTTGTTGGCTTGGAGAAAGGTGACGAGCACGTCTTCCTATTTGGGGTTGAGTCCGGTCTCGACTAGAGCAGTCTTAGAGGGGTCGGAACGGTCCAGGGGGATCTTCTTTGTGTCTGAGTCCGCTGAAATTCCCAACTTCGCTGCTTTTTTGGCCGGAACTGGGTTTTCCTCGACTTCGGTTGTGGCGGCTTGCCGAATGCTGTTGCACCCAACTGCCGCCTCTTGTGATTGAGCCAATTTGCAACTCTCCTTGTCGCAGATAAAGGCTTGCTTGACATCGCTGCGGAGGGAGAGGACTCCTGCTGGCCCTGGCATCTTGAGCGCCATGTATGTATAGTGCGGTATCGCCATGAACTTGGCGAGCGCCGGTCGTCCGAGTATCACGTGGTAGCAGTCTCGAAGCCAGCGACCTCGAAGCAGATGTTTTCCGTGCAGAAGTTATCCCATTGTTAACGCCAAAATTTGATATGATTCGTATCGGACTCGGTTAAGGAAAGAGATTGTGTCAGCCGGTGGAAGCTAATCCAGAAGAAGCCGAGTACAGGAAGGAATCGTGAAGACCACGGCATGGCAGTTAATTGCCTTATCTACTAATTAGGTAGTTTTAATAAATTTTAGGAAACCTGATCTCATGTCCGATCAGGGCTTGTTAATTTTCCTTTTATAGTTAGGAAACTCCTGTTTCGTGTCCGATCAGGACTGTATCAACTTAGGGTATAAATACGTATGCCCGGGTACCTTGTAAACTATCTAATCGATCAATACAACTTCGGCGCATCGCCACCCTTTCCGACGGGTTCTTGCTTCTCGAGCCGGGCTGCATCGGTTAGGCCCGAACTCCTGCGAGAGGGTAAGACTCGTCACCCCTTACCACGGTGTACCTATTCTATCTACGGCTGCATCAGTTAAGTTTGATCTCTTAGTCCGAGTAGATATACCACATCACGCGTGCATAGTTTTTATCGGCTTACCGAGGGTAGTTTATCATCAGTTTGTGCTGCATCGGTTGGGTTCGACCTACTAAACTGCTAGCGATAAATTATTCCTATTAGGTTGATAGATTTTATGCAAGCGTCTTATCAGGATGTATAGCCGATAAGTTATCGTACATCACAATTGCATTAGATCTATCGGCTCATCGAGGTTCTTTTATTATTGTTAATCTGTGCTGCATCAATTGAGTTTGACCTACTAGATTGATAATAATAGATTTATCCTTGTTAAGCCGATGGATGTTTAGGCGATGTTTTATCGGAGTGCTTAGCCGATAAGTTATCTTTCTACTAGATAATGCTGACTGCATTGTCTATTGATTATTATTCTGCATATCTACTCTTTCATCGACTTCTAGCCGATGTCCAAGTGTTTTCTCGGCAATCGGCTGGCTTATTATTTGCTTATATTATCATCGATTCTATCATCGGCTTCTTAGCCGATGCGCAAGTGCTGTTGGTAGTCGGACACGAGGAAGGACTCGGGCGCGGGCACGAGCAAGGACCCGGGCGCGGGCACGAGCGGGGACTCGGGCGCGAGCACGGACGAGGACCCGGGCGCGGGCACAGGCGAGGGCCCGGGCACGGGCACGGGCAGTACTTAGGTTTACGGCCGATGCTCAAGCATTCCTTCGGCAATCGGCTGATAGGATTCTTATCGGCCGATTGGATCACTGAGCTAATATTTTCTATCTCCTTGTCAATTGCGGGGTCAAATTGACTGGCACGCCTACGAACCTCAACATCTTAGGACCTGCACTGGAGCTAAGCAGATCTCCCAGGCCTTTGTGTGTCTCTAGGCGCCGAACCAGGTCGTCGGCCCCTGGCGGTTTTCAGCGTCAACACCCGTGTGCCGAAGGTGACTGGCAAGGTAATCTGCCTGAGTGGTGTTGAAGATAGGCCGGAAATTATCCCATGGAAGGGCGCTGTACTCGGCAGCAGATCTGAACGAGGAATCTTCATCTCATCCAGAGTCTTGGCGAATAGGATGTTGAACACGCTGCCTCCGTCTATGAGAACCTTCTTCAACTTGATGTTCTTGACAACCGGGTCTAGGACGAGTGGATAGCGTCCCGGGTGTGAAACCCGATCTGGATGATCAGCGCGGGTGAATGTGATGGACGTCTCTGACCAGCGCATATATTGGGGGGTGTCTGCTATAGAGATTGCGTTGACGTCACGTGCTGTTTGCTTCTGCTTGCGCTTAGACTCATACACAGATGGCCTCCAAAGATGTGGTTGAGCTCGGCCTGGGGATCTTGAAAATCGTCGACCGGGTCTTAATCTGGCTTGTCTTTGCTCTTGTCGGCGCCAAATGATGAAGCCTGCTTGGAAGCAAACTTCTTGAGCATGAAGCAGTCTTTGGCCGTGTGCTTGCCTTTGGGCTGGAAGGGGCATGGCCTGTTCATGACCTTCTGATAGTCGTTGTTCCGTTGGGGCCGCGACCGAGTTCGCTCCATGTTGGCCACTTCGTTGTCCGACTTTCGCTTGCGGTTGCTGGGCTTGTTTTGTGATGGCTCATTGTCGGCTTTTGCCTTCTGGTCCTTCTGCCGGGACTCCTTCTTCTCGTCGAGGGCCTCAGTGACCGCTTCAGCCGAGTCGGCATATTTGTTCGCCATGTCAAAGAGAGCCCGGACGGAGGATGGTGGCTTCCAAGTAAACTTCACGATGAACGGGGCGTCCTTTACTCCCTTGCGGAAGGTGGCGATGACGGCCTCGTCCTTGATCATTGGGATTTTGTTGCGCTTCTCGGAGAACCTCTTGATGAAGTCACGTAGAGACTCGTTCTTCTTCTGGTGCAGTTGATATAGATCATACTCGAAAGCTGGCTCAAGGCCTAGCGCGAGTCGGACTCCGAAGGAGAGAGTTGTCCTAAAGCTCGGCGAAGTTGAAGATTGCTGCATTGGATTGATGATAGCTGATGCAACGTCTTGTGAGCCGACTGGCGCGGAGTCGGCTGGTTCCTCGGCCGGTTAGATTGGATCTGCATCGGCCAAGGTGAGATTGCCGATATGGTCGGCGATGAAGTTGAGGCTTCCGAAGGTTATTGTGTCTCCAGGGGAGAATTTGTCGCCGTCGACTCCTGATGTAGGATCCATCGAGATTGTTGGTGTAGATCTCACCGAAGCTCCTACCTGGCACGCCAACTGTCAATGTTTTACACTGGCAATATGAATATGGGGCTACTCAGCGGATGGAAACTTGATGGATTGTAAAGGAACACCGGGAGATTTTATACTGGTTCAGGCCCTCGATGTGAGGTAATACCCTACGTCCAGTGGTGGTGGTATTCCTTTGAGGATTTGTGTGGATCCATGATCTCGTGCCCTCAGGGGGCGCCCTGCCTCCCCTTATATACTGGGGGATAGGGGTACAAGGTAGGAATCCCAACCGGATACGACCAAGGGATTTCCTTCTTAGAGATATATCTTACCCGACTAAGATTGTATATTCCTTATTGTACAAGGCAAAGTCTGCCGGGCGCTACTATATCTCTAATTACAAGTCTTGGCCCATCCTCTATCCAAGTGGCCCATATGCTTGTGATGAGGTACCCGGGGCCCATGGCCTCCACACCGTCGCCGCCCGACTTTGCCGCCGTCCTAGCTGCTTTGTCCGCCTCGGACTTGCCCAACCCGAGACCCTATAAGTACCCCCGTCCTCCTCTCTACGTGCCGCCACATTTACCCTAGCCAATCACCTCCCGTGGAGCCCTAATCCCTGGTAGATCGCATCGCCGCCATCGACTCGTTGTCGCTTTGGCCACGATGGCCCAGAGGAGCTGCACCCTGTCTGCCGGTCCACTGTCGCTCTCCACTGCCGGAACACCATCGTCGCTGAAGACCCAAAGGCCATCTGCCACTCTTTCTCGATGCCGGTGACCATCCGTCGCCGTTCGCCACCGTGTGACCTCGGGGTAGGTTCGCCACGTCGCGTTCTACGTTTTGGTGTAGCCCGCAGCCGCCGTAGTACCCGGGATCGCCGGTGAGCTCTGCCGTCTGAGCCATCGCCATCACCGGTCGTCCACGTCAACCGCCCCGTCTCCCGTGGCTGCCAGATGGGCGCCATGTGGCAGCTGTCCAAGTGCCCGAGATCGAGATCAATCTCGGCAGTCCGATCCCAATCTATTGTGCACCTTCAATCTCGGCCGTCGGATTCCGTGGACCATTTCGGTGAACTCGGTCTACGGTGGACCAGACTCCAATGATGCAATAAAGCCCTTTTTCCTTTTCAAAATATATTCATTATTGCTTCATTAACGCTTTAATAATTTCTGTATATGATTTTAATCGGCTTAAACTTCTAAAAATCATAACTAATTCATACGAACTCGGATCGAGGTCGTTCAAGTCTCTAAATTCTTTAAAAATCAAGATCTACCCATTAAAAATATCCACATCTGCTGTTACTTTGTGCTTATGTACTGTTTTTGCTTGTTTTGTTATTTACCTTTAGTTTACGACGTTCCGGAGGAGTTAGTTTACGTTGAGGAAGGTTCGAAAGACTTCGCAGAGCAGCAAGGCAAGTCACACAGATCCAAAACCCTTTGAGCATGTTGATCCGATGATTTAAATTCCTGTTTTTATTCAAACGTGCATTTATTTTATAATGTCATCGGGAGGGAAAAACCCTAATCTTTGTTTATAGCCCGGTTGCTTTGATGTTTGTTTAGGAGCATTTTAAAGGTTGACTCACATGAAATAATGGTTCCATTCACGACCGAGGTCATGCAAGTTTAGTTTTAATGGGCAACTAAAACATGACTAAATGGTGGGTTGTGAGCACATGGATTGGTGATGTTGTTAGTAGTGCTCCTAACGACTAAGGACCGGTTCACGAGCTACTATTGTGAACCATTTACCGTACTAATCCCAAGCTAGCATGGGCAACGGCTGGACTTGTTGTGTAGCATATCCCAGCAGGAGACACCATGGTGTGTTTAGTTGATGGGTGGTAGTGTCAATAAATCCACAGTGACAGTGCCAATAAGTCCATATTTGGGAGCCAAGAGTTTCTATAGCCTGGAGGTTGGGCCACCTCTACTGGGGACTTGGTCGGTGGTCATTATGTTGGACGTGTTATACGAAGAGTCTTGTCACAACTCCTTTCCAAGGTATCGTGGTGGTACCAAGGCGCATGGTGACATGTTGTGGGGCTGTGTCTTGTGGGTAATGTTGTACACCTCTGGCTAGAGTAAAACTATTCGAATAGCCGTGCCCGCGGTTATGGATGAGCCTAACGATATTTTTTGGTGATTAGTCCCATTTATTATTTAAAGGTTAATAATGTGATATGATGGTTAAACCAGCTCCAGGTTGGGGTGGTTTGGGCCTATGCAACCAGGTAGGCTATACAGTTTTGGTTTAATATTGATTAATTGTTCTACTGTTTTATTACTCTCTTAAATGTTTATTTAAATGTTGTTTATGCAATTTAGCCCTATATGACATCGTTTGTTATCCTGTGCACTTGCATATTTGCTATGTGGCTTGTTGAGTATTCCATGTGCTCACCTTGCAATACCAAATCATCAGAAGAGGAGTTCTACAGTGGTGATGGAGATCTGGAGGACTAGGCCGGGTTCGGGTCAAGTTGCCTGTGGAGCTTGGAGTCGTCGTCTTTGCTAGTTTATTTCCGTTGCTAGAACTTATTTGGTTGAGAGGTTCCATCTGCCTCTGTAATAATTATACATTCATCAACTTATTAGTTAAAGACTTGTACTTTGTTATCAACTTTATTATTGTGTGCCTCTGCTGATTCTTGGACGAGGGTTAAATACACATGTCAATGTTTGGAATTTTGGATGGAAATTCCAGGCATGACACCCAGGTGATAATGAATTCCAATATCATAATCCCTGATTAACTCCAGCCATCTCCGTTGACGAGGGTTTAGGTCCGGCTGAGTGAAGATATACTTCAAACTCTTATGGTTTGTGTACATCTTCGTATGATTACTAGTAAGGTAGTGACGCCATATCTTCAATGCATGAACCACTGTGGCCAATTCCAGATCATGGGTAGGGTAGTTTTTCTCATGTGGCCGCAATTGGCGAGATGCGTAAGAGAGCACTCTCCCATCTTGCATTAGAACACATCCTAAACCTTGTCGGGATGCATCACAGTATACTTGAAAATCCTTCCTGGGGTCTGGTAAAGTCAACACCGGTGCGGACACCAGGTGCTTCTTCAACTCTTGAAAGCTCTGCTCACACTCAGGTGACCACTGGAATTTGACATCCTTCTGAAGCAACCGAGTCATTAGCTTGGCAATCTTCGAGAAGTTCTCTATGAACCTGCGATATTATCCCGCAAGACCAAGAAAACTTCGGATTTCTGAAACTATTTTTGGTTGTTTCCATTTACTAACTCCACGTTGGTCGGATCCACTACAACACCTCCAGCTGAGAGGACGCGACCAAGGAACTTCAATTCCGACAACCAAAAGTCACACTTACTGAACTTAGCATACAACTGATGCTCTCGCAATTTTTCCACCGCCAGACGAAGGTGCTGCTTATGTTCTTCCTTAGTCTTGGAGTAGATGAGGATGTCATCAATGAAGACCACCACAAACTTGTCTAGGTACTCCATAAATACCTTGTTTAGCAAGTTCATGAAGAAAGCTGGGGCGTTCGTAAGCCCAAAAGACATGACCGTACATTCGTACAATCCATAGCAGGTGGTAAAAGCTATATTAGGTATATCCTCTTCTCGGATCCTTAGCTGATGATATCTAGAACAGAGATCTATCTTGGAGAATACCATGGCCCCTTCCAACTGGTTAAACAAATCATCAATCCTTGGCAACGGGTACTTATTCTTGAAGGTGACGTCGTTCAACGCACGATAATCCACACACATCTGTTGGGTATGATCTTTCTTCTCCATAAAGATGACCGCGCTCCCCATGGTGAAGTAGTTGGTCGAATGAATCCTTTCCGCTCCAAATCTTCCACCTGCTTCTTTACTTCCGCTAACTCATTAGCTGCCATTCTATAGGGTCTCTTGTAGATGGGGGCGGTTCCAGGTACCAAATCTATCCAGAACTCTATGTCTCTCTTAGGCGGCATGCCTGGCAGATCATCGGGAAACATGTCCAGGTAGTCTCTCACCACCGGGATTTCTTCTAGAGTAGCCTGGTTGAGAATCACTCTCAGCGGTTCGACTGATGGAGTACGGAATATCACCTTCTGCCCAAGGTTACCAGTTAAGGTGACTTCCCAGGTAGCACAGTTTATCATCCCTCTATGTCTAGTCAGCCAGTCCATCCCTAGGATGACATCAAGGTCTCTGAATTCTAATAGAATCAGGTTGGCTAGAAATGGGACCCCTTGGATATCTATGGTAATAGAGGGGCTATAAAGGGTGGAGGGCATTTGATTGCCAGGGGTGCATACCATCAATGGTTTAGCCAACTTTTCTACCCTCATCCCATTCTTTCCCATAAAATTCTTAGATAAGAACGAATGGGTAGCACCAGAATCAAAAAATACTATGGCAAGAACTGAGTTAACAGGGAACGTACCTAGGACCACATCTGGAGCGACTTGAGCTTCCTTAGTTGTAACATGGTTGACTTGAGTCTTAGGCAAATTAGAGTTGTTCTGTCCTGGCGTGGCTGGCCTGGGTCCCTGACGCTTGGGCTTCAGGCATTGATTTGAGAAATGCCCCAGTTCGTTGCAATTATAGCACACCAAGGTCTTGCCTCCTTGTTCCTTCTTGACTGGCTAATTTTGTGCGGGTGCAATAGCCGGGCAAGGAGAAGGACGATTGGCCACAACACCACTGCCAGCATTGCTGTTGTAGAACTGGTGTTAGGGACGGGGTGCAGCCGACGATCCTCCTGGATGAGTCTGAGGGGGCACCGCCACACACTGCCTCTGACTACTAGACTATTGAGCTCGAATGCTGGCGATCTTCCACTTCCTTTGTTCCATCCGGTTGTGTTTATCTTCCTGTCGGATGGCCTTGTCAACGAGCTTCTGGAAATCTGAGTAATCCCCTGAGATCAGTTGGACGGAGAGCTCATCATTTAATCCTTATAAAAACTTCACCTGTCGCTCGGCGTCCGAGCTAACGTCTTCAGGTGAACAACGGGCAAGACGATTGAACTCGTAGAGAAACTCGGTCACCGACCGATTTCCCTGCTTAAGTGCCTGAAACTCCCGCTTCTTTATGGTCACCACTGTGTGTCTTTGTGAAGGCCGTTGCGAATTCAGCCCAAGTGATAGGATAGCCTTTAGCTCTATTAGCTCGAAAGTGGTCCCACCACTCTGACGCAGGGCCATGCAACTGATGGGAAGCAAACAAGACCTTCTCCTGGTCTGTGCATTGTAGAAGATCCAGCTTCTTCTCAATAGAGTGATGCCAATCCTTGTGTTAGAGAAGGTAGGAGGCCTCTCTCGCAAGAACTCTGCAAGCTTGTTCTGAGGTGGAGGGGGCATCTGTTGCTGGGGCCCCTGGTTCTGCTAGTTCTGCATCTGTTGGAACATCATGTTCATAAGCTGAGTCTCGTTTGCAAGAACTTGTGCGATGGTGAGATTGTCATCATGAGGCAGCGGTCCGTTGGGTGCACGTCCCCAATTGTTGTTGGTCCCAGTGTTAGTGTCTTGACCACTGCCGTTGTGATTGTTCACCATCTGTAAGGATCAGAACATAGACAAGAAAAGAAAAGGAGCCCTTAGGATAGGTACAAATTATTTAAACTTCAACTTTTATTGATCTAAACTGAATGATTAATATTTAGGTTGCTTAAGACACACACCTCACCAACAAGAAACTCCTAACTTAAGCAGTTAGATCACCACCCTCTGACATAAGCTGCCATCTAAAACCCCATACACACAAGCATCACCTAAGCACACAACTGCTAACACAACACTCTAGGGTAAACTTCTACTAAGGTACAGCTTAACGGGGTGAAGGGCTTCTTCTTGCATCAGAGTTGTACTTGGATTCCTCTTCATCCTCTTGGGTGTTACCCCACTCCACTTCAGAATGGGTATGAGTGCCACTATCTCCTGACCTTTCCGAAGGGGTGCTGACTTCCGACTCCTCCGGGTCTTTCGAACAGGCGGAACTACCCTGAGTGGAACTTGATCATTCAGTTAGCGAGTCCGAGTGGAACCTGATCATTCAGCAAGCGAGTCCTAGGTGCTAGCTGAATCCGAGGTGGAAGGCAAACCCTCTTCCTTGCAGTGGTGCGGATCTTGGCTCCTCCTGGGGGTGCTTCTCCTTTGGCCAGTGCCAGCTCCCTCTTCAAACGATCCACTCTGTTTTGCAGCCTACAGATCTTGATGCAGTTCTCATTCTCCCGATCATGAGTAGCTATCACGACATCAGCACAAGCGTTGTCCATGGCACTTAGCATCCTCACTAAGCATTGCGTGGTAGCAATGTTCTTTGCCTCAGGGCTTTGGTAGCTACTGTACTCATCATTGTGGGTCCGGGACGGATGGTAGCAATAGGCAGTGTCTCTCAAGCGAACAATGTAGCGATGGCGAAGTTCCCCAATGGCCTCCAATGCCACTTCCTGACATGCGTGTTCAAAGTTCCCTCCTCCGGCCCCAAAGATCATGGATGGGACTCCTTCATGGTCACTTGAGATCGTCAACTGAACGTGGCACTTCAACCCGATTATGAGGGACTTGTCTATACTCGGGGGCTAGGTTGAATCCTATGGCAAAAGCCATGACTCGTAGCTCCTTGAAGAAACCTCCAACTCCAAACAGATGTACAAGCTCACAGTTCGACATCTATGGAATGTGAAGAGAGAGGCGAAAATTTTGATTAAGTTAACAACACAAGTTTAACTCAAATAAAAGAAAAGGGACAGCGAAACTTGAAAGAGAGTAAAATAAACCGAGGAAGAGAAATATTTGAAAATGATTCTTTTTTTTGACCGAACAGAAATTTTTAGGAGTAGATTTGTTTTTTTAAAAACCTAAATGGAGTAGTGCTGGCAAAAATAAACAGTGCATAATCAGTACAGTAATGGATGTACGATACTAAATAAATACATAGGGTGATAACAGAATGCAAAAATAAAATTATTTTAAATTATTTTGTTTTCGGTGAAGGGGTTTTAGACCAGACAATTTTCTAGATAACGCTAACTTGATTTTTTTTTTGGAGAGAAAGGGGAAAGAGTAGTTCTAACAAAACTTTTTAGAAGGCTTCTGTCGGAGGATGAAACCTCCACAGCGGGAAGTCGGGAGACCCCCCTTTGAGGTTCGGCCAGGGGAGTGGTTCTCAGGCATACGAGGTGTCCGGTGGAAGAAGGGTCGAACGATGGAAGAAAGGATGGCACACAAGGGACAGGAGGATTTAGACAGGTTCGGGCCGCTCGGGAGCGTAATACCCTACTCCTGTGTGTATGTCTATGTGGAGATGAAATGGTTTTGAGTTGTTGCTACAGTGTGTTCTTCCCAGGCAGCTCGGGCCCTGGGAAGCTCTCTCTGGAAGCTATCTGACTAGTGTTGTTGCCCTTGAAGCCTAATGCCGGAGCTCTCCAAAACCTACTGAGAAAGGGGCACGGATCCTCCTTTTATAAGTCAAGGGGAGTCCACAGTACCAGTACGGAGAGAGAGAGAGATTTCCGGTGAGTTCTCCTGTGCGCACGTCCACCTGCGACGCCCACGCCGGAGTTGGAGGAATGTCCAGTCGCTCACCTCCGCCTGCTGTGCCCACGCCGGAGTAGGTATGCAGCGGGCGGTGGAGTCGTGAGGATGTGATGGGATGTGATGGAGCACGCTGCCGAAGTCAAGAGTCTTTGACTGCTTGGACTTCGGCGCACGCCCTCGCCACAAAAGTCAACAGGCTTCTGACAGCACAATCGGGCGTCCACGGGGGGCCATCACGAGGCGCCCACGCGTGGCAGAGCAGGCGACAGGGGCGACAGGCCCTGTCGCCTCGTCATTAATGCTGGTAGTTGGCAAATTGGTCCGCCGGGTTTCTTCGAGTGAATCGGCGGGCCGAGGCGATATCCACCCGGGACCGGGAGGATCGGCACCCGTGTATACGGCAGTCGGCAGTCGGCCTCGGGCCCGGGCATCGGCACCCGGGACCGGGGGATCGGCACCCGGGTCCGGGGCGACAAGATGGCGCCCCGAGGCCGATGGTGCCCGGGGCCGACGGCGACGCCACCCCGGGGCCGAGGCCGATGAAGACGGCGCCCCGGGGCCGATGGTGCCCCGGGGCCGAGCGAGATGAACATGGCGCCCCGGGGCCGATGGTGCCCGGGGCCGATGGCGACGCCGCCCCGGGGCCGAGGCCGACGAAGATGGTGCCCCGGGGCCGAGCGAGACACCGCCTAGGTCCGGGCAGCGCTCGGGCCCCGGGCACTCAGCGGGACGTCGACCGTAGCCGGCCGTCTCTTCTGCAGAATGTGGGCCCGGAGGATCTCCGACGTGGCCGGGGATCCACGCGTCCCCACAGAATGTGGGACCCCCAGTCCCATTTCACCGACAGTGGCCCCTGGCCCTGTTGCTCGGCCGGGATCAGCCCCGGGCAGGAACAGGGCCACGTCTTTGAAGAAAAGAGGGGACGCGGAGTGTGCCTGGTTCGCCATGGACTGGTGTAGCTTGACGACTTGTTGATTTAGACAGGATACGTGCCCGGGACCCGGGCTGAAAACATGGAATGAAGTGTTGAGGAAGACTGGTCCGAGATGGAGGCGCGGGAGAAGGAAACACTCTCCCGAGAGGAAAGCTTCTGGGCCCAAGAGGCCGGGCTCGCGTCTCAGGGGTGTGAGTTCGCCGCGCGCGAGGAAGTCGCGGTGGTTCGCGAGGAGGCGCGGGAGGCCGTGGCCGTGTCCGCTGCCCTGGAGGCAGGGTTCCTCGACCGCGGTGAGCACCTTGTAGGGCTGATGCCTGACGAAGAGGTCGAGGAAGATGCCGGTCCCCTTCTGACGCCGCCCGGGGTCCGGTCCGAAGAAGACCAGCGACCTCTCCCCGTGCGACGGCGTCTCCGGGCGCGATCATCTGGTGGAGCCGATGGCCGATGAAGAGGTCGAGGAAGACGCTGGTTTCCTTCTGATGCCATCCGCGGCCGCCTTCGGGGCCCGGGGGCCCTCCATGCCCCCGAGTGCTCCCCTTCCGACGTCGCCCGGGGTCCGGTCAGAAGTACACCGGTGACCGCCCTCCGTACGATCCGGGCCTTGCTCGTGCTTGCGCTTTGGTTTTGCCTGTCTTGTACAAAGAGAGATATTTGCATATGTATATGGTCATGTTTATACTTTTCGTACCACGGTTTATTGTGTTGTTTGGAGGTCGCTTGCACTCGGGGTCCCGTGTCTGGGGACGTCGAGTACCGGGCGCCGTCCGACATCGAGGGCCAGCAACCGCGAATAGCCGTAGGGTGAGACCCCTGTCCGGGCCCCGGCGTAGCCGCTTGCCCCGGGAGCTCGGGCCCCGGGGGGCAGCGAACGCGACCGTTGAACGCCTCGGGAGCTCGGTTCCCGGGGGCGCGAGCATTCCGGACGTGAGCTTGGCGGAGCGACGAAGTCCGTAGGTCCGTCCCCTTGCGTCTCCCGGATCCCGGGGCTCTCCGCGCCCTCGGGAGCTATTGGCCCAGGGAGCCCCGCGAATCCGTGGGAACGGACTTGATCGGTCACGGGGTCGCCGGGCAGCGGAGCTGGCCAGGCCATGCCCCGCAGGCCGCGTCGAGGTTCAGAAGGCCTGCCTAAACATGCCGGGAATTGGTGTAATCTGCATACGATGAACTGTGAGAGCGTCCGGTTCGTTCCTTTGTCCACCCCATGCTACGAGCCGTGGCGTCAATCACCTCCCGAAGGCGTTCTCGTGGTCGCGCCCGTATGGCGTTGGGTTTTGCGCATAATCAGCCGCCGTACCAGCGTGGCCCGATGGTACCCCCAGGGGGTGAGACCGCCGCGATGCAACACACGGAAAAAGACAAGAGGAACGAGACCGGGAAGGGTATTAAAAACGCTGCTTATGTAAAGTGTATATACATGGGGCCTCGGCTAGCGCTGAGATTTTTAGAGGAATCCGGCGCTGGCCCGGGCTCACCGCAACTTACATGATGTTTATACAGATAGATTTGTGAAGGTGCTTGATGTGCCTAGGGATGGAGCTCGGACTCGCTTCCCTCGCGAGCCTCGAGACTGGGGAGAGGCATGTGCTCGGGACCCGGGGGCCCCGGACTGGAATATGGTTTTGATATAAGCCGGGTTCCGGGGGCCCGGGCTTGAATATGGGATGCGAGACGACCCTCCGGACGCATTCTCGCCGGGTCTATTTATTTATGCATTCTGCTAGTTTATTTTACCAAGTTTATAGCCGATTTTTGAGGATCCCTTCGATGATCGGCTAGCACAGTACTTGATTATTATTATGTTATTATTCTTGCCATCATCGGCTTGTAGCCGATGTATAAGTGCTACAGTGCGTATCGGCCATCGGCCGATGAGATGAGTCCAAGCCGGCTTCTAGCCGATTGGCTCACGAATTTAACATCTTTTCTCCTTGTCAATTGCAGGGTCAAATTGACTGGCACGCCTACAAACCTCAACCTTTTAGGACCTGCACTGGAGTGAAGCAAATCTCCCAGGCCTTCGCGTGTCACCTCAGACGCCGGACGACCCCCAGCGGTTTTCGGCGTCAACACGCTTTTGGCACACCTGGTGGGACACGAAGTCTCAACCCAAAGTTTCAACGCAAAGTTTTTAACAATCAGATCTACAACATGGCCGGGAAGGAAGTCAAAACAGACAACATAATTCCGGTCAATATGGAAGATTTGACAGAAGAACAAAAACAGCAAATTGAGCAAACTATGGCCAACTTTCAGAAGCTGTGTTTAGAGTCCTTCAGCATGACAAGGCAAGGGCCGATTCAAAAATCCCAGTTTTCAAAGCCAGTACTGGTTAGAGAATCGAGCCGTACGCCACCTGAGAGTCCGCCGGTAAAACCCTTACAGGAGATGGTGAATGAAGCAGTTCATCACGCACTCATCAATCAGTCAGGAGTTCTGGTGAACACACTTCATAATCTGATAAATAAGACGGTGGATGGATCAATTGTTCGAGAGCCTGCTCGGGGTCCTGTTTACCTCCCACCAAAGGTTGAACCAACTCAGATTGCTTACAACATCAGCAGAGATGTACCAGAGAACATGTTTACACACAACCAGGCTGGGGGGCAACAGGATATTCCTGCTGGGTACCATCGGACTGCTGATTATGGAGGATACCAGCAAAATTACCCAGGAGGCGGGGCCGATCCAGGTACTTACCAGAGGGAATATAATAGACAGAATCGGCAACAAACTCCACCCGTGCAGTATCAACAAGACAACCTAAGGGAAGAAGAATTATCAACTAGGGTTGCTGAAATAGTAAGGGAGCAGTTCGGGATCAAGCCCAAGGAACAAACATTCATGTATCGGCATCCATATCCTGAATGGTTCGACAGGGTTCCATTACCACACCGATACAGGGTCCCGGATTTTTCTAAGTTCTCAGGGCAGGACAACACATCTACAGTAGAACATGTCAGCCGATTCCTGGCACAGTGCGGGGAGGCATCGGCTGAAGAGGCGCTGAGGGTTAGGTTTTTTCCCTTATCACTATCGGGATCGGCTTTTACATGGTTTTCTTCATTACCACCGAATTCTGTTCGGGGGTGGGCCGATCTGGAAAAACAGTTTCACAAGTATTTCTTCGCTGGGATTCATGAGTTGAGACTGTCAGATTTGACATCGGTTAAGCAACGACCAGATGAAACAGTACCGGAATACGTTCAGCGATTTCAGGATATCAGAAACCGATGTTATAGTTTGAACCTGAGCGATGGGCATCTAGCCGATCTGGCTTTCTAGGGTCTCTTGGCGCCGATTAAGGAGAGATTTTCTTCGCAAGAGTTCGAGTCCCTGGCACACCTAGTACAGAAGGTGTCGGCTCATGAAAGCCGATTTCAAGAGGCGAAAAGGGATAAGTACCAAAGAAGGGTTGCTCAAGTACAGGTCTATTCATCAGACTCAAACGATGGGGAATCCGATGCTGAGGTTGGATTGGCGGAGTGGGCCAGAAACAAGAAATCGGTTTCATGCCCATGGGTCAAGGATGTCGGCAAGGAGGAACGGTATGATTTCGATATTAGTAAAGCCGATAAAATCTTTGACTTACTGTTACAGGAAAAGCAGATACAACTACCGCCAAATCATGTTATTCCATCAGCCGAAGAATTAAAGAAGAAAAGATATTGCAAATGGCACAATACCATATCGCATCATACTAATGAGTGCAAGGTTTTTCGGCAACAAATTCAGTCGGCTGTTGAGCAGGGCAGAATCAAATTTGAAGACAAGAAGCCGATGAAGATTGATGGACACCCGTTCCCCATAAACATGGTCTATGCGGAGTCATCGTCAAGGAATCGGGCCAACGGAGCGAGGCGTCAAAGGTATAAATCAAGGATTACTTCATCGGACATGATAGAGAAATATTCAAGATATGAGGAACAGAGGGATGAGCTAGAAAGATATAATCCGCATTGGGACTGCCCGTTCTTCCGGTTTTGCTGGGATCAAGGGATGAGATTGCCGTCAGTCGAAAATTGCCCCGAGTGCAGTGATATGGGGAATCGGCATGATCAGCAGCAGAATTATTCACAGGATCGGTCGCTTGGAAAAAAAGCATCGGTTCATAGCCGATTAGGGCCGATCCATGAAGAGTTCTTTGAAGAGGATGAAGAGGAAGTACGTGAGAAACAAGTCCAGAATCCTCAATGGTGTCCTAGTGGGATATTCACGAAAAATCAGAAGAGAAGGGCACAGCGACTACGACACCGAGAGCAGCAGGAAGAACAGAGTCAAGATCAGGAAGAGGCCGATCATCTTCACAAGAAAACTAAACAAGTTTGGCGCATGAAGAGAAAAGACGATGAAGTTGATCAATCGGCCCCAGCAAATATGGTGTTCTTTCTACCCCGGGAATGTAAAGCACTTTCATCAGATGAAGAAGGCGATGAGGAAATTTTCGCTCAACTGACGTTGCAACCCGATCGGGCCATATTTGATAAGCCTGAAGAGTCAGAGCATCGGCATCTAAAACCGTTATATATCAAGGGTTATGTGAATGGGAAGCCGATGACAAAAATGTTGGTTGACGGGGGAGCAGCAGTTAATCTCATGCCTCATGCCACATTCCGAAAATTGGGGAAAACTGCCGAAGATCTGATCAAGACGAATATGGTGCTAAAAGACTTCGGTGGGAACTCATCAGAAGGAAAAGGCGTATTGAACATGGAATTGACAGTGGGGAATAAGACATTACCCACCATGTTTTTCGTCATCGACAAAAAGGGGTCTAACAGTTTACTTCTCGGCAGGGACTGGATTCACGCAAACTGTTGCGTGCCTTCGACAATGCATCAATGTTTCATACAGTGGCAGGGAGATCAAGTCGAAGTGGTCTTGGCAGATCGGTCAACCAATATTGCAATGACCGATCTACCAGTCTGGGAAGCCGATGGTGTTGACTGCTTATCCGGAAAAATATGGGAAGGAGACTACCTAAAGGTCACTAGCCAGGGGATACAGCCAATCCAGCAAGTCGGCTCTGAATTATTACTCTGATGGGCTCTATTGAAGATTTTGAGGGGAAACTGGGGCAAGGATTTACGTCGGCTAATGAGTTGGAGGAAATCGACATAGGACCAGGAGATAGGCCAAGGCCGACGTACATAAGCAAAAAACTAAGTCCTGAACTTCTAGAAGAATTGATAGCACTACTAAAAGAGTATCGGGGATGTTTCGCATGGGAGTACCATGAGATGCCAGGATTAAGCCGATCGATTGTTGAACATCGGCTGCCCATTAAACCAGGATATCGGCCGTTCAAGCAGGCTCCAAGGAGATTCAAGGCAGAGTTGTATGAGCCGATCAAAGCAGAGATCACAAGGTTATATGATGCCAATTTTATAAGACCATGCCGATATGCTGAGTGGGTTTCTAATATCGTCCCGGTGGAGAAGAAAAATGGAAAATTGAGGATATGTATTGATTTCCGGGATTTGAATAAAGCTACCCCCAAGGATGAATACCCAATGCCGATAGCAGATTTATTGGTGGATGCAGCCTCAGGACACAAGATTATCAGCTTCATGGACGGCAATGCAGGGTACAATCAGATTTTTATGGCTGAAGAAGATATACATAAGACTGCGTTTCGGTGTCCAGGAGCTATCGGCTTATATGAGTGGGTAGTAATGACTTTTGGATTGAAAAGTGCCGGTGCGACTTATCAAAGAGCGATGAATTATATATTTCATGATCTCATCGGCTTGTTGGTAGAAATTTATATTGATGATGTGGTGGTCAAGTCTAGGAGTGAGGAAAGCCATATAGCTGATTTGCGAAAAGTGCTGGAAAGGGCCAAGAAATATGGACTAAGGATGAATCCCAATAAGTGCGCTTTTGGTGTATCGGCTGGGCAGTTTTTAGGTTTTATGGTTCATGAGCGAGGGATTGAAGTTAGTCAGCGAAGCATTAGAGCCATTAAGACTACAGAGCCACCAAGCAATAAGACAGAGTTGCAATCATTGATCGGCAAGATTAATTTTGTGAGAAGGTTTATATCAAATTTATCAGGAAGAATTGATTCTTTCACTCCGTTGTTAAAATTGAAGGCCGATCAAGAGTTTGTGTGGGGGGCAACACAGCAGAAGGCATTTGACAAGATCAAGAATTATCTGAGTTCCCCACCTATTTTAATTCCGCCACAGAAAGGAGTGCCGTTCAAGTTGTACTTGTCAGCCGATGAGAAATCCATCGGATCTGTTTTAATACAGGAATTTGAGGGAAAAGAGCGAGTTGTGTTTTATCTGAGCAGAAGGCTTTTGGACGCTGAAACAAGATATCCTGCGGTGGAGAAATTATGCTTGTGCTTATATTTCTCATGTACAAAGTTAAGGCATTATATCCTATCGGCTGAGTGTACAGTGGTTTGCCAAGCCAATGTGATCAAATATATGTTGTCGGCTCCAGTCTTGAAAGGGCGAGTTGGTAAATGGGTTTTTGCTTTGACAGAGTTCGACTTGAGATATGAATCGGCTAAAGCAGTCAAGGGTCAGGCAGTGGCCGATTTCATTGTACAACACAGAGGGGCTCACGAAGATTATGTAGAGCCGATCCCATGGACTTTGTTTTTTGATGGATCGGTTTGCAAGCATGGATCTGGTATCGCCTTAGTTATCATATCGCCTCAGGGGGCAAGTTTTGAGTTTGCTTTTACAATTAAGCCTTATCGGACTAACAATCAGGCAGAGTACGAGGCGGTGTTAAAAGGACTTCAACTTTTAAAGGAGATCGGGGCCGATATCATAGAGATAGTTGGCGATTCTTTATTGGTGGTCAAACAGTTGTCTGGAGAATATGAGTGCAGGGATGATGTTTTGAGGTCATATTATGAGGAGTGTACGGATTTGTTAAAGGATTTCAAGATAGTATTGATAGATCATATTCCCAGGGAGCAGAATTTAGAAGCCAATGATCTTGCGCAGATTGCTTCAGGGTATCGGCTGAATAGGCAGGTTTCGGTTGAGATAGCCGATATTGATATCCAGAAGAAGGCCGATGACTGGAGACAGGAGATAATTGCTTACTTGCAAAATCCATCGCAATCGGTTTTCAGAAAAATTCGGTATAAAGCTATTAAGTATGTGTTGCTTGATGGGGAACCGTATTATCGGACTTTTGAGGGAGTTCTGCTTAGGTGCCTGAATCTGGAAGAAGACAAAGTGGTTATGTGTGAAGTGCATGAAGGCGTCTGTGGGACTCATCAATCGGCTCACAAGATGAAGTGGTTGCTGAGAAGAGTAGGATATTTTTGGCCGACGATGTTGGAAGATTGCTTCAGGTACTATAAAGCGTGTCAAGATTGTCAGAAATTTGGAAATATACAACGAGCACCAGCATCGGCTATGAATCCTATCATTGTGGGTGCCATGGGCCCCGGGTACCTCATGACAAGCATATGGGCCACTCGGATAGAGGATGGGCCTAGCCTTGTAATTAGAGATATAGCTAGATTCGGCAGACTTCGCCTTGTATAGAAAGGAATATACAGTCCTAGTCGGGTACGTTATATCTCTAAGGGGAGATCTCCTAGTCATAATCCGATGGGGACTCCTACCTTGTAACCTTGTCCCCCAGTATATAAGGGGAGGCAGGGCGCCCCATGAGGGCAGAAGAGCTCATAGAAGCACACGGCCATACAGTTCATCAGAACTACCACCGTATATCCTCAAAGGAATACATACAAACTGGATGTAGGGTATTACCTCACATTGAGGGCCTGAACCAATATAAAATCCCTCTGTGTTCCTTTGCAATCCACCGAGTTTACATCCGCCGACTAGCCCCATATATTTATTGCCGGTGTAAAACATCGACAGTTGGCGCGCCAGGTAGGGGCTTTGGCGCGATCTACATCTACAAGCTCGATGGATCCAGCAACCGAAGTCGACGGCGGCAAACTCCCCCCCGGAGATACAATCGCATTCAGAAGCCTTGACTTCGTCGCCGACCAGATCGGCAATCTCACCCCGGCCGACACGGACCCGATCCAACCGGCCGAGGAACCAGCTGACTCCGCGCCAGTCGGCCCACACGACGCTGCGGCAATCCTCGACGACATGCTGCGGCGATCTCCAATACGCCCGAGTCCAGGGACAACTCTTCCTTTCAGTGTTCGACTCGGACTCGGTTCTGAGCCGGCCGAGATCGGGCCGAGAAGGGAAGAGATCGTCAACTTCCCGTTCGGACTCAGCGACGCTGCGGATATCTACAATCTACATCCGACGCGGCAAACCCGATCCCCTGGAGTTCGACTCGGATACGGCTCCGAGCCGCTCGAGATCGGATCTAGGGAGGTCGGAGTTGTAATCACCCCCATCAACTATTCTGACTACGACTCTCAGTCGGACTACGACTCCCAGTCGGATTCCGACTCCAAGTCGGATACCAGCTCGGCAAGCTTCACTCCGCCGCGAGAAATTTTCATGGCATCCAGAGGCTCTACTCCTATTCAGGAATCATGCCGACGACACGAGCCACAAGAGGAGGAGGCCTGCCGACTGCAAGAACAACAGGAGGAAGAAGCAAGACGCCTGCACGCCCGCAACGACGATCTACGCAAGGCTGAGCAAAACCGCTCAGCAGCAAATCCTCCAAACCCGAGTCGGCGACCACGATGTCTTCGTTACTCCCCAACAGAACATCGTGGCCGCTGCAACCCTACTGGACACAGTCCAGCTTGGGCCTGATCATCAGGCCACCCCGACGATCGCAAGGATAAAAGCCATGCTTACCGCTGCTGCATGTCAGCAGCACCAACAGTCGGGAGATACCCTCATACCGACCAACCGGTCGGCATCCCCAATGGCAGTCTCGTCTACCTCAAAGCAACGCCGAGTGGCCGGCTCTAGTCAGCTGCACACGGAGTCACGCCAAACGTCATTCGGCAACCCAAACAACAACCGGCAACGTCGAAGTGACCGTCGGGACAACCGGGATCTCCGAGGCCAACTATGGCGTGATCTTCGGCAGGACACCAATGCTCGGCGCCGCGAACGAGAAGAAGACGAGCAACGCCAACTGGAAGACGAGAACGAGCATTTCGGCCTCCACCACGAGCGGTTTCGCCGCCGTAGTCGGGTCGGAGTCCTCATGAAGACGAAGGCATACCGGCCTTCACCCAGGAGCTACAACAGGTCGACTGGCCGTCGGGTTTCAAGCCTACAAGCATCGAAAAATACGACGGCAAGACCGATCCCGAGTCCTGGCTCACAGCATACACTCTGGCAATCCAAGCTGCTGGAGGTGACCACAAAGTCATGGCTAACTACCTCCTAGTTGCTCTAGCCGACTCAGCGAGGACATGGCTAACAGGACTTCCCAAGCAATCAATCGGCTCTTGGGGAGAACTCCGGGAACGTTTCATCACCAATTTCCAGGGAGCATACGAGAGGCCATCTTCTGAGTACGACCTATATCAGTTGCGTCAAAGGAAGAACGAGTCTCTTAGTGACTTCATCAAGAGGTTTTCTGAGAAGAGGAACTCAATCCCGAACATCAAGGATGAGGTCGTCATCGCCGCCTTTCGAAAAGGAGTCAAAGACACCTCGTTCATCGACAAATTCACGCGGAAGCCTCCCAACTCTGTCAAGGCCCTATTCGACATGGCAAACAAGTACGCCGACTCGGCCCACGCTGTTGCCGAGGCCCTCGATGACAACAAGTCACCCTGACAGAAGAAGCGGGACGACACCGACGACGCGGTCCCAACTAAAGCTGGGAATCGCAAACGCAAGTCAGACGGCTCCATTGTGGCAGTCGGTCACGACCGCCTTCGACCTTCAACAACTGAGGATTATCAGAACAACAAGTGACATGCTCGGGGGCTCACAAGCTCAAACACGAGGATGGCATCCCCACTCCCAAATACCGAACAGCTAAGTCGCTTTCTGATAAACATCTCCTCACTCGGCCTTGCTAGTGCCACAGCCGCTTACACCTAATAGGTGTATAAGCTGCGCATTTACTTTTTTCCGTTTTTGCTCTTAAATGATTACAAAAGTACTCGAGTAGCATAAATCTCGATCCGTGAAACTCTCTGCTCCATGTAAGACGAACTCAAGTCACCCAAAACGCGTGCCTGGGAAAGAGCCATGAGCCAACTCCCGACGCTAGGGGGCTATGACTAGCCGGGCAGAGTGCTTAAACGTAAGGGGTCAACTACTCGAGGAAATTAATATCAAAAAGAGGAAGAACACGTATTTACATACATTGTAAAATACATTTTATTCGGGTGATTATTTTCATCATCAGATGCTACTCATCCGATATTTTTATATTGCAGGCCCAGCTCCGGATATGCGTGACAGGAACTCAGGGCTTCGAGCCTATCTCCTACGCTCGGGGGCTGGACAAGTCTGCCGAAATACACTCGGGATGCTCCATGAGGGCTACTTACCGAGTACTTGCGCCAGTCGGGACGTCATCTTCCCCGACTACGCTCCATGGGAGCTAACAATCGGCCCCCGGCGCCAGTCGGGGCTGTGTATCACTCGGCTAAGTAGGGTACGCCCCATGAGGGTCGCCAGCCGAATCCTACGCTAATGCTAGGTTCGGGTACCTTATTTAGCCGCAACTCTGTCAGGTTGGGTACGCCCCATGAGGGTCGCCAGCCGAATCCTATGCTAATGCAAGATTCGGGTGCCTAGCTTGGCTATAACTCTGTTGGATAGGGTACGCCCCATGAGGGTCACCAGCCGAACCCTCTGCTAATGCAAGGTTCGGGTACCTTGTTCGGCTTTTCCCAAGTCAGAGAAGACTTACATCGTCAAAGCGCATCCGGAGTTCTCATGCACTGCGTCACACCTGAGGAGGGCAAGCAGATCCTGCAACATACCTACTCGGGTACATGTGGCAACCAGTTTGCATCCAGAACGTAAGTCGGAAAGGCTTGCGAATAAGGATTTCTCTGGCTGATTGCGGTTACCAACACCAAAAAACTCATCCTGACATGCGATGGATGATACTTCCCTAGAGCTATGCTGGATAGGTCGGCTCAGGCCGGCTTATTTGGTAGCAGCCACCAAGATATGAGTTCCTACGGTAGCATGCTCCATGTGGGCCGCCCGCAGGCTGAGTTGAAATTATAGCGCTGGTGCTACCAACAGGAGCCGATGAGGTAAACAGATATGCTTCATGAGAGCCTTATTGCTAAACATATATGTTTGGGTATCTGTCTTATCCGCCAGGTCTCGAGGATACATCCTTACAAGGATCACAAGCTGGTCTTCATTGAAATTGGAGATACAGGTATCTCTCTCGAGTACACCTAACCACGTAATGGATTTATTTTTCATACAGTGGTACTCGGCCTATATGCGCGGCCACCAGTTGCCATGAGCAACATTACTCCAGCCGACATGACGCTGAAGAGTCTAACTTTCGAGTAGTGCACTACTCGGGAGAGACTATAAAATTCTCATTCCCGCTGACATGATGCGGAAGAGTCTAACTTCCGAATGGGACGCCACTCGGGAAAGACTATAAACACCTTTTCCGGCTGACATGATGCCGACGAGTCTAATTTTCGAGTAGTATACTACTCGGAAAAGACTATAAACACCCCCTTTCCAGCTGACATGACGCTGAAGAGTCCCATATACGAGTAGCATCCTACTCGGCAAGACTATAAACGCACATTCCGACTGACATGAAGTCGAAGAGTCCTATATACGAGTAGTTCCCTACTCGGCAAGACTATAAATCATATTCCGGTTGACATGATACCGAAGAGTCTCATGTACCAGTAGTAATCTACTCGGGAAAGACTACAAGGTTAAAGATCTTTGACTTCATGTTTAATTGTTTTCACAATTAAGCACAAAGTCGGGGGCTACACCTAATAGGTGCGCCTATTCGGCGCACACTATTCCAACATCTACATCGAGACCTTCATAGCCTCGCTGCCAGCTGACATGAAGCAGGACTCGGGAGAAGCAGCACTCAGACAAAGAGTACTCGGGAGCAATGCACTCGGGAAGACTTCACCGTGGAGGATGAGCACTCGGCATCAGCTGTGACTCAACTATGAAGGTCTCGGGGGCTACTGTGGGTGCCATGGGCCCCGGGTACCTCATGACAAGCATATGGGCCACTCGGATAGAGGATGGGCCTAGCCTTGTAATTAGAGATATAGCTAGATTCGGCAGACTTCGCCTTGTATAGAAAGGAATATACAGTCCTAGTCGGGTACGTTATATCTCTAAGGGGAGATCTCCTAGTCGTAATCCGATGGGGACTCCTACCTTGTAACCTTGTCCCCCAGTATATAAGGGGAGGCAGGGCGCCCCATGAGGGCAGAAGAGCTCATAGAAGCACACGACCATACAGTTCATCAGAACCACCACCGTATATCCTCAAAGGAATACATACAAACTGGACGTAGGGTATTACCTCACATTGAGGGCCTGAACCAGTATAAAATCCCTCTGTGTTCCTTTGCAATCCACCGAGTTTACATCCGCCGACTAGCCCCATATATTTATTGCCGGTGTAAAACATCGACAGTGGGTGCCATGGGCCCCGGGTACCTCATGACAAGCATATGGGCCACTCGGATAGAGGATGGGCCTAGCCTTGTAATTAGAGATATAGCTAGATTCGGCAGACTTCGCCTTGTATAGAAAGGAATATACAGTCCTAGTCGGGTACGTTATATCTCTAAGGGGAGATCTCCTAGTCGTAATCCGATGGGGACTCCTACCTTGTAACCTTGTCCCCCAGTATATAAGGGGAGGCAGGGCGCCCCATGAGGGCAGAAAAGCTCATAGAAGCACACGACCATACAGTTCATCAGAACCACCACCGTATATCCTCAAAGGAATACATACAAACTGGACGTAGGGTATTACCTCACATTGAGGGCCTGAACCAATATAAAATCCCTCTGTGTTCCTTTGCAATCCACCGAGTTTACATCCGCCGACTAGCCCCATATATTTATTGCCGGTGTAAAACATCGACAGTTGGCGCGCCAGGTAGGGGCTTCGGCGCGATCTACATCTACAAGCTCGATGGATCCAACAACCGAAGTCGACGGCGGCAAACTCCCCCCCGAAGATACAATCGCATTCAGAAGCCTTGACTTCGTCGCCGACCAGATCGGCAATCTCACCCCGGCCGACACGGACCCGATCCAACCGGCCGAGGAACCAGCTGACTCCGCGCCAGTCGGCCCACACGACGCTGCGGCAATCTTCGACGACATGCTGCGGCGATCTCCAATACGCCCGAGTCCAGGGACAACTCTTCCTTTTAGTGTTCGACTCGGACTCGGTTCTGAGCCGGCCGAGATCGGGCCGAGAAGGGAAGAGATCGTCAACTTCCCGTTCGGACTCAGCGACGCCGCGGATATCTACAATCTACATCCGACGCGGCAAACCCGATCCCCTGGAGTTCGACTCGGATACGGCTCCGAGCCGCTCGAGATCGGATCTAGGGAGGTCGGAGTTGTAATCACCCCCATCAACTATTCCGACTACGACTCTCAGTCGGACTACGACTCCCAGTCGGATTCCGACTCCAAGTCGGATACCAGCTCGGCAAGCTTCACTCCGCCGCGAGAAATTTTCATGGCATCCAGAGGCTCTACTCCTATTCAGGAATCATGCCGACGACACGAGCCACAAGAGGAGGAGGCCTGCCGACTGCAAGAACAACAGGAGGAAGAAGCAAGACGCCTGCACGCCCGCAACGACGATCTACGCAAGGCTGAGCAAACCGCTCAGCAGCAAATCCTCCAAACCGTGGCCATTCAGAGGATGGGGAAATGACATGATCGGCCAGGTTTTTCCTCCATCAAGTAAAAGACATAAGTTCATATTGGCGGCAACAGATTATTTTACTAAGTGGGTAGAGGCGATTCCTTTGAAGAAAGTTACGTCCAAAGAAGCGATCGAGTTTGTTAAGCAGCATATAATTTATCGATTTGGGATTCCTCAGACGATAACTACTGATCAAGGGTCTATTTTCGTGTCTGATGAGATTCAACAGTTTGCTGCCAGTATGGGGATCAAGTTATTGAATTCATCGCCTTATTATGCCCAGGCCAATGGACAGGCGGAAACTTCTAACAAGAGTTTGATCAAGTTGATTAAGCGGAAAATTGATGAGCAGCCACGGCGATGGCATACTACATTAGCCGATTCACTATGGGCCTATCGGATGGCATGTCATGGGTCTACTCGGGTGCCACCCTATCAGTTAGTATATGGACATGAGGCGGTTTTACTATGGGAGACTAACATCGGCTCTAGGAGAATTTCTTTGCAGAATCAGTTAACGGCCGATGATTATTATAACTTAATGACAGATGAACTTGAAGACTTAGCTCAGAATCGGTTAAGGGCGTTGGAAAGGATCAAGGAAAACAAGGCTAAGGCGGCTCGGCATTACAACAAAAAGGCGGTAAATAAGTCGTTTGCCGAGGGAGATCTTGTGTGGAAGTTGATTCTGCCGATCGGGTCTAGGGATAATAAGTTTGGAAAATGGTCGCCTAATTGGGAAGGGCCCTATCGGATTAATCGCTGTGTGCCTGGTAATGCCTATGTGTTAGAAGATCTTGACGAGACGGAGTTTGCTAAAGCGCTTAATGGAAAATATCTCAAGAAATACTACCCTAGCGTTTTGGTCAATTCTCAAATCGGTTAAGTGTAGCCGATTTCTAAAATAGTTCGGAAAGCCGATGTTTTGCATCGCCTAAAGACAGCCGATATCAATCGATATCGCCTTTAGAACAAGCAAACAAAAATATTATCAAGAGAGGTGGAAGCAGGCGGCAGAGCCGATCAAAATATATCACAGTGCAGCCAGAATGTTTCAAGAGGCCATCGGACATTAAGTTACAAGAATTTTTGAATGGTTTCGATCGCACGCAGGCGGATTTGATCAATTTCGTTGATGGCCCGGATGTCGTCTTCATCGGAGCCCGGGATGGTCTTTAAGTTTTTGCGCCGATGAATGACTTGACGCACCATCGCTGCAACTTTGGCCTCTTGGTCTTGGATAGCTTGCGGCAGGCCGATGAGCTGGGATTCTATTGCTTCAAGATCCTTGCGAACTTTTTCAAGTTCTGCCAGCAAATCGGCCTCTTTCTTCTTCAGTTGATCTTGCTTGGATTGGAGCTCTTGGGGGGCAGCGGCCATGTCATCAAGTTTTTTCTTGTCTGCTTGAGCTAACAGCCGATCGGCTTGGATGTCTTGGGTAATCTTCTGTTGATCAGCACGATCGGCTATGCATTGTCTAAGCTTGATGAGTTTAAACCTGTGAGACTCTAGATATGCTGCGGGAGTTAATACATCGACGAGTTCTTCGGGCAGATAGTGTTCAATTTCTGCAAGCCTTGCCCGAATCGGCCCACAGTCTTCCACCAACGCATCGATTGGGTTGTCCAGCCGATTGTTGATGCTTGATAAGTAATCGCGCACATCGGCTGGGAACGACGGTTTTGTTGCTGCGCTGGTGGCTGGTTCGTCTTTTGCCTCCAGATACTTGCCGATGTCGAAGGAAAACAAATCGACTAAGGACTGCAAAGATTGACATTGATAAAAGGATTAGCGGAAGGTTAAAAACGAAGTATGGGCGTGAAGAGGTTACCTGAGGAAGGACATCAGCAGCTTGGATGGCATCGGCTTCGGAGGGATGAGGAGGTGGTTCTTCGGAAGGGCCGATGTCAGCCGATGGAGTAGGATTAGTCTCGTCAACAGTTGGAAGACTTGGTGCTGAGAGTGGGGTAGCTGGAGAAGCTATCGGCTCGGTGCTTGGAGGCATATCGGAGGAGTGTTGAGGTTCTGGAGCCGATGACCCGAGCTAGAAAGGAAACTAGTGAGATGAATAAAAGCGAGTACTAATATCAAGACTTAGAGCGTACCTGAGGAGGTGAGGGAGCCGATGTTGTCTGCGGAGAAGATGGCGTCGTGACAACAGCATCGGCATCGGTTTTCTGCTTCTTCAGGGAGGGGCGATGTGCCAACTTTTTCCGTTTTGGTCCTATCGGCCGAGGCGCCTTAAGGAGAGCTGAGGGAGATGGAGCGTCGCGCCCTAAGTTTGGAGTGGCCGATGGGGGTTGATACAGGATCGGCCGACCGCTGTTGCTTGTCGTTGGGGGATCGACATCAGCAGCCTACAAAATTAGGTATGAGAGATGATCGGAAATAATGATTAAAGCATATGGATATTACCTCTGTATCAGATTTGGCATAAAGACGAGAGCAGTAGTGAAAGGCTGCCAAACTGAATAAATGTCTCCTCCATTCTGACCACCATCGGACGAAGAGCTTGGTGTTGGCCGTACAGATATTCACCTCGGTGGCGGCACCTAGAAGTAGGGATTCCGTCAAGGTCCGCATCCGATCATATTCTAGGGCGTTGGTGACTATGCCCCGGGCCTGAAGTTTGTTGATGAAGAATAGGCCGATCGGAAGCTGACCAAGGCCAAACTGGCGAGCACCGACTGATGGATGGTAAAATTCGTATGACGGCTGCGATCGGCCCAGGGAGAAGCCAGTCAGCAGCAGACAAGGAGTGATGGCCGATAAATATATGGCTTTGGACTCGTCAGTGTCCAAAGCATTGAGTGGGTCGAAGTTAGAAGGCATTTCGAATGATGATGCGTCATTATATGCAAACCAGAGGGTGGCCTCCCTGGTAAAACCATAGTAAAACCCCTTGAACTAGTGACTAAGTTCAGTGGGGGTCATCTTGCCGCCAGAGAGGGTCGATGCGGCTTCGCCCATGGAAACGCATCGGCGGTAAATGGGATCTTCGTCTTCTGTGTAATCGGCTGGGAAGGATTGTTGGAGAAGAGAAGTCCCAGGGACGGCCTTGGAGGTGTAGATATTGAGCCAGAGCTGTATAAACCACCAAGGACCCCCGATATGGCCGACGGGCTGACCGGCCGATAGCTTGGTTGCCACTTGGTGAAGCAGGTGATAAGTGGCGCCAAGGAGGAATTGACCCAAGGGGATCTGTTTCCGATCAACCAAGCACTCTGCCAGACACTGCATGTTGATCGTCGGACCAAGGGTTGCGTCGCCAAAAACAAACCGCTCCAGCCATAAGTTCAGAAAAGCAGCATGTTCACGGTCATCAACCGGTCCAGTTCCCTTATTGTGAAGAGATATGTACCTGGACCAGCCGCCAATGTTCTTTGCTTGGAGCCGATGAGCAGGTTTGAAGCGGAGCATGAAGGGGTCAATGTAGCTCGTTGTGTCAAGACAGGTGAGCATGGTCACATCCAGCAAGGTGGGGGTCATCGGCCCATGCCCAAGCAGGAAGGCATTGAGGGCGTCGGACCAGAAGTATGAGGCCGATGCGAGCAGAGGTTCGTTTCTTTCCATATCGGCCAGGGAGAGATTGATACAGTGGCCGATATCAGATTCGTCCCAGATAGTTCTTTTCACAGCCGATACTCTGATGTACCAGTCCCTCCATCCAGGCAGTTGGCTCGGCCATGACCTGAAGCTATTGGTCCAGTCACTGACTCGCATGGCCGAGTTCTTGAAGGGGATACGCTGGGTCTCCGCGCATATGAAATCGGTGGGATCTTCGCTACCCATGGGGCCATGATAGAAAAAGCTGGGGTAATCGGCGGCCGGAATCAAGATTTGGGCTCTAAGATGCTACAGTAAACAAGAACACGACGAGAAAACACGTAAAGAACGTAGCAGATCGGATTCGTATGGGCTGTAGATCGGAAGAACACAATCGGATAGAAGGATTACCTCAGGGACTGCGGATGCTGATGCCATCGCGAGAGGAGGAGAAGATGAAGGGATCGACGGCTGAAGAAAGGGGTTGCGACGATTCGTCTGGATGCGCTGGAGCTTGACAGAGCTTTGGAAGATGAAGCGGTGGTGCTCTGGTGATGTGAAAGCGTAAAAAAGGATGGGGAGACGAAACGTTTTATAAAGATATGATACCGAGCAGGAATCGAGGCCGTTGGTACTGTTTCAAACAATTATGGCAAGTGGGCTACCTTGGGCCGCCTCGGTATGGAAGAAATCTGGAGGCCCAAAATGAAAGAATTTCGAAGTCCTATAGGAGAACTCCGAAATTGGGGGGGCATGTGTTAACGCCAAAATTTGGTAGGGCCCTATCTCAGGTTCGGTCAAAAGGGAAATTGCAGTCAACTGGCAGAAATTGATCCAGAAGAGACCGATTCTGGGAGGGAGCCGTGAAGACCGCTATTTGGCAGTTGTTTACTGTACATATTAATTAGGCAAGTGTTTATCTTTAGGAAGCCTGACCTCGTGTCCGGTCAGGATTTGTTAGCGTTTTCTGTTATAGTTAAGAAATCATATACCGTGTCCTATAGGACTCATGTAACTCGGGTATATATACGTATGCCCGGGGACCTTGTAAATTATCAAACAGATCAATACAAATTGGGCGTATCGCCACCCTTCCAACGGGATCCTGCTTCTCGAGCCGGGTTGCATCGGTTAGGTCCGAACTCCTGCGAGAGGGTAAGTCTCGTAACCCCGGCTACCATCGGCTAGGACTTCCTCGGTTAGGTCCGATATTCTAGTCGGTTTATGGTAGTCGGCTTACCACGATATATTTACTTTATCTATGGCTGCATCAGTTCAGTTTGACCTCATAGATTGATTAGGTATATCACATCACGCGTGCGTAGATCGTATCGGCTTACTGGGAACGGTTTATCATCAGTTTGTGCTGCATCGGTTAGGTCCGACCTACTAAACTGCT
Organism: Oryza meyeriana var. granulata; assembly: GCA_003991445.1. Lineage (NCBI taxonomy): Eukaryota > Viridiplantae > Streptophyta > Magnoliopsida > Poales > Poaceae > Oryza > Oryza meyeriana. Next base: position 223,848 of record RYFJ01001267.1, on the reverse strand, counting down.
AGCGATAAATCGGTCCTGCTAGGTCGATACTTTATGCGCAAGCGTCTTATCGGAGTGTATAGCCGATAAGTTATCATATACATCACGATTGCATTAGATCTATCGGTCTATCGAGATCTCATTATTATCAGTCTGTGCTGCAACGGTTGGGTCCGATCTACTAGACTGAATAATAATGTTATTCTTAATAAGCCGATGGGTTTTATGCGATGTTGTTATCGAAGTGCTTAGCCGATAAGTTATCTCTTTCTAAATACAGCAGATTATATACTGCTTGCTTTGTTATATATTCTTGCCTACATTATTGTTACGATCGGCTAAGGGCTAGCCGATTGGTTTACTCTGCCGATCCGAACGCGAGCACAATCAGGTTCCCGGGCACGACCTCAGGACCTGGGCACGAGCACAGGTAAGAATCCAGGCACGGACAGCGGATGAAGATCCTGAGAGCCGATGCGAACCAGGGCCCGAGCACGGGCACGAGCAGTATCTTCACAGTAACTTTAAATTATGATCGGCTAAAGTTTACTTAATCTATTTATTTATGCATTCTGCTAGTTTATTTTACCAAGTTTATAGCCGATTTTTGAGCATCCCTTCGATGATCGGCTAGCACAGTACTTGATTATTATTATGTTATCATTCTTGCCGTCATCGGCTTGTAGCCGATGTATAAGTGCTACAGTGCGTATCGGCCATCGGCTGATGAGATGAGTCCAAGCCGGCTTCTAGCCGATTGGCTCACGAATTTAACATCTTTTCTCCTTGTCAATTGCAGGGTCAAATTGACTGGCACGCCTACGAACCTCAACCTTTTTGGACCTGCACTGGAGTGAAGCAAATCTCCCAGGCCTTCGCGTGTCACCTCAGACGCCGGACGACCCCCAGCAGTTTTCGGCGTCAACAGGTAGTCGTACCCTTTGTGTGTCCGGGACCGGGAGGCCCCGGACTGTAATGTGGGACGAATCGGGACGATCTCTCCGGGCGTGCTCGCCGGGGCAATGCAGTCCGGAAGATTGCGCCCTATAGGAGTTGTTCTGGGTCGGGAGCGAGATTCGGACCGTCCGACGAGGGATAGGACCGTCCGATCCGCCTCTGTCGGACCGTCCGGCGAGGGACCGGACCGTCCGATCCACCTCGATCGGACTTGGCCTGCTACTGCTCCCGCCGGGACTTCTTGACGCGCTCGGCCAACTGCTGGACGGCGCGGCACTCCGTGAGGTCGTGCAAGTCCGTCTCATGGACGGTGCACCACTTCTGGGTCATAGCCGGTTCGACGCGCTCGGTCATCTTCTGTACGGCGCGGCACTCCGTGATGTCGTGCCGGTCCGAGTCGTGGAAGGCGCACCACCCCCGGGCTGCGGCCGGCTTGAGACGCTCGGCCATGCCCTGGACGGCGCGGCACTCCGTGATGTCGTGCCGGTCCGTGTCGTGGTAGGCGCACCACCCCCGAACTAAGGCCGGCTCGACACGCTTGGCTGAGCGCTGGATGGCGCGGCACTTCGTAAGGTCGTGCCAGTCCGTCTGGTGGAGGGGGCACCACTTCCGGGCCGTTGCCGGCGGCGGCGGCGCACGTGCGGCCCTTTGCCGCTTGCCGCCACCATCGCCTCCGCGGGCAACACAGCTCCGGGGCTTACCCGTAGCCGCCAAGGCGAAGCTCTCGGCTGCCGCCTTGGCCTTCTGGCGCTTCCTCCTGTACCGCCGTAGCGCGGAACGTGAGAGCTTGCCATCCTCTCCAGGGCCCCTGCCGGGGGCCTCGGGAGGTGGAGAGGTGCACCGTGGCGGCCTCGCCACCGGGCTAACATTGCCCGGTGGGGTGTAGCCGCCGGACTCCTCGCCGCAATCTCCTCAGATGATGGCCTCCTGTCATGAAGCGCGCCGGTGTTGGAGACGCCGGCGTACCACTTGAAAAGGAAACTCCCCCTACCTGGCGCGCCAGCTGTCGGAGGATGAAACCTCCACAGCGGGAAGTCGGGAGACCCCCCCTTTGAGGTTCGGCCAGGGGAGTGGTTCTCAGGCGTACGAGGCGTCCGGTGGAAGAAGGGTCGAACGATGGAAGAAAGGATGGCACACAAGGGACAGGAGGATTTAGACAGGTTCGGGCCGCTCGGGAGCGTAATACCCTACTCCTGTGTGTATGTCTATGTGGAGATGAAATGGTTTTGAGTTGTTGCTACAGTGTGTTCTTCCCAGGCAGCTCGGGCCCTGGGAAGCTCTCTCTGGAAGCTATCTGACTAGTGTTGTTGCCCTTGAAGCCTAATGCCGGAGCTCTCCAAAACCTACTGAGAAAGGGGCACGGATCCTCCTTTTATAAGTCAAGGGGAGTCCACAGTACCAGTACGGAGAGAGAGAGAGATTTTCGGTGAGTTCTCCTGTGCGCACGTCCGCCTGCGACGCCCACGCCGGAGTTGGAGGAATGTCCAGTCGCTCACCTCCGCCTGCTGTGCCCACGCCGGAGTAGGTATGCAGCAGGCGGTGGAGTCGTGAGGATGTGATGGGATGTGATGGAGCACGTTGCCGAAGTCAAGAGTCTCTAACTGCTTGGACTTCGGCGCACGCCCTCGCCACAGAAGTCAACAGGCTTCTGACAGCACAGTCGGGCGTCCACGGGGGGCCATCAGGAGGCGCCCACGCGTGGCAGAGCAGGCGACAGGGGCGACAGGCCCTGTCGCCTCGTCATTAATGCTGGTAGTTGGCAAATTGGTCCGCCGGGTTTCTTCGAGTGAATCGGCGGGCCGAGGCGATATCCACCCGGGACCGGGAGGATCGGCACCCGTGTAGACGGCAGTCGGCAGTCGGCCTCGGGCCCGGGCATCAGCACCCGGGACCGGGGGATCGGCGCCCGGGTCCGGGGCGACAAGACGGCGCCCCGGGGCCGACGGTGCCCGGGGCCGACGGCGACGCCGCCCCGGGGCCGAGGCCGATGAAGACGGCGCCCCGGGGCCGATGGTGCCCCGGGGCCGAGCGAGATGAACATGGCGCCCCGGGGCCGATGGTGCCCGGGGCCGAGGCCGACGAAGATGGTGCCCCGGGGCCAAGCGAGACACCGCCTAGGTCCGGGCGGCGCTCGGGCCCCGGGCACTCAGCGGGACGTCGACCGTAGCCGGCCGTCTCTTCTGCAGAATATGGGCCCGGAGGATCTCCGACGTGGCCGGGGATCCACGCGTCCCCACAGAATGTGGGACCCCCAGTCCCATTTCGCCGACAGCTTCTATGGCTTACCATTTGGTCGGTCCTAAGGTCAAGGAGGCTCTAATAACAACTTGTCACGCCTGGAATTTCCATCTTAAATTTAAAACGCTTACACGTGTATTTAACCCTCGTGTAGGAATCAGCCGAGGCACGCAATAAAAAGGTTGATAACAAAGTACAAGTCTTTAACTAATAAATTGATGAATGTATAATTATTACAGAGGCAGATAGAACCTCTCAGCCAATAAAGTTATAAGCAACGGAAAAATAAAACTAGCGAGGGTGATGACTCCAAGCTCCACAGGCAACTTGACCCGAACCTGGCCTAGTCCTCCAGATTTCCATCATCACTGTAGAACTCCTCTTCTGATGATTTGGTATTGCAAGGTGAGTACATAAAATACTCAACAAGTCACACAGCAAATATGCAAGCGCACAGGATAACAAAGGATGGCATATAGGGCTAAATTGTATAAATAGCATTTAAATAAGTATTTAAGAGAGTAATAAAACAGTTGAATAATTAAACAATATTAATCCAACACTGTATAGCCTACCTAGCTGCATAGGCCTAAACCACCCCAAACCTAGAGCTGGTTTAACCATCACATCACATTATTAACCATTAAATGATAAATGAGACTAATCATGAAAACATCGTTAGGCTCACCCATAACCGCAGGCACAGCTATTCGAATAGTTTTACTCTGTCCAGAGGTGCAAAACTTTATCCACAAGACACAATCCCACAACATGTTACCATGCGCCTTGGTACCACCACGATACCTCAGAAAGGAGTTGTGACAGGACTCTTCGCATAACACGCCCAATAGAATGACCACCAACCAAGTCCCTAGTAGAGGTGGCCCAACCTCCAAGCTAGAGAAACTCTTGGCTCCCAGACATGGACTTATTGGCACTGCCACTATGGATTTGTTGACACTACCACCTATCAACTAACACACCGTGGTGTCTCCTGCTGGGAAATGCTATACTACAAGTCCGGCCATTGCCCATGCTGTCTTGTGGTTAGTATGGTAAATACTTCACAACAGTAACTCGTGAACCAGTCCTTAATTGTCATGAGCACTACTAACATCATCATCATTCCAGGTGCTCACAACCCACCATTTAGTCAGGTTTTAGTTGCCCATTAAAATTAATCTTACACGACCTCAGTTGTGAACGGAACCATTATTTCATGTGAGTCAACCTTTAAATAACAGCCCTTAAGTTATTCTATAATTTCTAAGCACGGCTAAGCAAAGTGCTAGAATTATTCTAGCTAACCAATAAATTAAGCTAGCTAGTCATATTAATCCCATAGGTACAATGACAAGTAATCAAAGCAACCGAACTGTAAACCAAGGTTAGGGTTTTCCCTCCCGATGACATTATAAAATAAATGCACGTTTGAATAAAAACAAGAATTTAAATCATTGGATCAATATGCTCAAAGGGTTTTGGGTCTGTGTGACTTGCCTTGTTACTCTGCAAAGTCTTCCGAACCTTCCTCAACGTAAACAGACTCCTCTGGAACATCGGAAACTAATGGCAAATAACAAAACAAACAAAAACAGTACATAAGCACAAAGTAACAACACATGTGGATATTTTTAATGGATAGATCTTGATTTTTAAAAAATTTAGAGACTTGAATGACCTCAATCCGAGTTCGTCTGTATTAGTTATGATTTTTAGAAGTTTAAGCCGATTAAAACCATATACAGAAATTATTATAGCAATAATGACACAATGATGAATTAATTTTAAAAGGGAAAAGGGGCTTTATTGCGTTATCGGAGCCTGGTCTACCATAAACCGAGTTCACCGAAGCAGTCTACGGAAACCGACGGTTGAGATGCATCGACTCAGGATCGGACGGCCCGGATGGATCCCAACCTCAGGCACCCGGATGGACGACACATGGCGCCTAGCTGGCAGCCACGAGGGATGGGGTGGTGATGAGGTGGTGAGGCGGATGACTAGCGACGGCAACGGCTCGGACGGCGGAGCTCGCCGGCGATCTAGGGCACTACAGCGGCTTCGGGCGGTACCAAAATGAAGAGCTTGACAAGGCAATCTTACCCCGGGGTCACACGGCGGCGGATGGCAATGAATGGTCACTAGTGACGAGAAAGAGTGGCGGAGGCCTTCGGGTCTTCGGCGACGACGGCGTTCTAGCAGTGGATGGCGGCTGCGGACCAGCGATCGAGGTGCAGCACCTTCGGGCGATCATGACCGAAGCTACGGCGAGGGGCAACGATGACCCGAGCAGTGGCGCGGCTGAAGTGGACGGCGGCGGCGGCGATGCGATCTACCTAGGCTTAGGGCTCCTCGGGAGGCGGCAGGCTAGGGCAAAAGCGGCGGCACGCAGAGGGGAGGAATAGGGCCGCAGATTGGGCAAGTCCGAGGCGGACACGGCGGCTAGGGCAGCGGCAAAGTCGGGCGGCGGCGAGTTTCCGAGATGCACACGTGTTCGAGCCCGATTCGGGATTGTTTTGCTCCGGGTTTATAGAGGATAGATAGAGGACAAGATGAGGGGAGGGGGGGAACACTCAATTCGGGAAGGCCCCTAGCGAGGCGGCCGGATTTTGCGCGACTTGGCAACGGCGCAACTCGGCTTTGGCCCGAGCTAGACGAAGACCCTAACAAGTGAGGTCCACCGATCAGCAAGAGATGAAAAAGAAAGAGAGAGACCGAGGGATGGGCTAGCTGGGCTTCGGCACGGGAGAGGAGAGAGAGAGGGGATGGCGATGGGCCGGATTCGGCCCAGTGGCCAAGGGAGGGTTTTTAAAACCTTTTTCTTTTTATTAATTCACTGAAATGATTTTCCAATTACTAAAAATACTTCCCTAACTCAATTAATTCCTAGAAAATTTCAGAGACTAAAAGAGCCAATGAAATATTTAATAAAATTTTATCTAGCTTATTTTTATATTGAAATTTATTAAAGATTTTTATTAACCTCTTCTTTAAGCTTTTAAATAATTTCTAAAAATTATATTTCCACACGTATTATTTAAATGGGTAATTTTAGGGGTGTGACAGTAATCGTCCTCCAAGTAGCGATCCAACTCAAATTTGACTCTCAAGGATGATGGCCTTTTCTTAGCAACACGAGCATTGAAGATGGACATAACCGCCGCAGCTTCAATTGCAGAAAGTTTTGTATTTGATTCTATATTGTCTTCTTCATTTTCGACGTGGTACTCATTCATCAAGTTACACGAGTGGTGACTTCTCGAACACGATCCTCACACTCATCACCGGCTATACCCATGAGCATTTCATAACAAACAAGCAACATCTCTGTTTTAAATCGAGGGCCAAGAAGTGTAGCAATGCCCATAAGAATGTGAATGTCAGTCCAATACTTGTCAAACTTCTCATTCATAGCAACTGACATAGCCTCTATGAGTGCATTGCCACAAATTGACCACCGCCTCATCTTCATTTTAATTTCACAAATCTTAGGAAAGTAAATATTTGCAATAACATAATCCCTTCCAGAAAACATCTTAGTGATTTCATAAAACAAAGCCAACCTCTCAACAACCATGGCATCAAAATCCCACTCCTCACTAGGAGCACAATCAAATTGCTTATCAACTTTTTCTGCACGACTGAAAGCTGGCATGTAGAGAATTGCAACACTAAGCATTAGATAAGTTGAGTTCCACCTAGTTTTGCAGTCAAGGCACAACTTTTTCTCTAATGTGACTTTTACAAATTTAGCAATTTCCTCAAATTTCTCTACCCTTTTTGGTGTTGCTGTCCAATATGCAACACTATCGTGAATCCTTTCAACTGCTTTCTTTAGTATTTCCAAACCATCTTTAACAATTAAATTCACAATGTGTGCACAACAACGCATGTGTACCATGGTACCTTTCAACATTAAATTAGATGGCCCAATTTTCTTCACTAGCAATTCTATTGCCTGTTTTACATATATGGCCATGCATGAGCTAAGAAATTAATCAGCGGCACGCACTACATGAGTGCAAATAAATAAAACAATACATTGTAGCATTTGTATTACCTTGTCATTTGTACTACAATTATCTACTGTCACAGTAGACACCTTCTCATCAAGATTCCATGCAACTAAGGATGCATTCAGTTCTTCAACAATAACCTCAGCAGTATGTGGAGCTAGCACATAAATGAATCTAATCAATCCATAAATGCACTTAGTTCTATTACAATCAGAATACAAATCAAAATGCACAAGCATATAAAATCACACTACCTCATAACAAGCTTCTAAGCTTCTATGATTCATCTACGAAATGAGCTATGATAGCCATATATCCTTACTTTTGGTTATCTGAACCCACATGTCAGTAGTTATAGCAACTTTAGACTTATTCGCAGCCATGTAGTCAATGGCCCTTTTCCTTTCATCCTCATATTGTTTCATAATGTCCTTCCTAAAAATTCAGAACACAAATAATTAGGTAAGGGGCAATATATCACATAGAGTAACACAACTACTTTTTTTTGTTTACATACCTAATAGTGTTCCTTGTAACCATTTTGAACAGGGGCTGAAGTGAACTAACAAATCTACGGAAACCTGCATGATCAACCATACTTAGGGGGTACTCATGTAGCACCATCATTGCAGCAAGCTCCTTTCTAGCTAGCAACTTCTTGATCGAATGTGTAGTTTCCAACTGAAACTTTCCCACAATCTTGCAAACTGAACCTCAAAGAAGATTGAGAATAAGTCTTCTCTTCGGCCCCCATCATGTTGCTCATCTTGGTCTTGCGGTATGGGCAGATCTTCAAATGATCGTGACGATGCTTCGTACCATTCTTGGTATCTCCTTCAAGTTTTTTGGAACAATGATTACATTTTGCTTTGAATTTACAAAACACCTTAACCCTCTTGAACTCCCTCTTCAACTTCCTCTTCAATCTAACGTTACTGTCTTCGTCTTTGTCATCTGGCACTTCAACCTCCTCTTCATCCACTTCTATTGGATGTGCAGAGTCATTAACAGACTCTGGAACTGAAGGTTGCCACGAGAGAGACTGCCCCTCTGAGCCTGTTAGAGCTAGAGCTGCAACCTCTTGGCTGCTACTTCTATTCGGAGTTGACATTGTGGATCTGTACATGCACAAGAAAACAAATTGCACATATTCAATGACAAAGAAACTATATTATTGCCCAAACCATTAGCAAATCTCTGTGACATGTCTAGATCTAATTATCTATATGATTTTTGCATCCATCTACTACAGATCTAGCCAACAAGGACCTAGCAAGCAAAATATGTACAATAAGAAACAAGAAGCAACTCAGGAAAAGCACGGTTGGGTACTTAGGTGTCTACCTCAACGTCTACCCGTGCTGGTCGATGCTCGCTGTAGATCTGGACGAGGTCGGTTGCCGGTCTCCCAGACTCCCACTCTTCCTTCAGCTGCAGTTTGCGTACCAGTTAAAATGTTAGACAGCAAAGGGGAACTTGGGGAAGTGGGGAAGGGGAACAGGAGAAGACGTGGAGGCGCTGGGGGGAGGCGGACTGCTGCACGAACCCACGGCTGAGACGCGGAGGCGGAGGTCTGATTGCTGGAGGTGGAGGTGAGCCGCGGAGCGAACTCACGTTGGTCGCGGTGCGCCCGTGCGAGGCAGCGAGAGGAGAGAGGTGGCGGGTTGATGGCGGCCTGTGCGGTGAATGGGATTGGGGAATGAAATATAGGTTTTTCGATGTGTGCCCTCCACAGTACATATACTAATAATACTATGGACCCACATGTCAGTGTCTAAGCGGGGCCCCATGTGGGGAACGGGGACAGGGAGTAGGGGAACAACACTGCCCCCGCTTCACCTGTTGGGGAAAGGTTCGCTTCCAATTCTTTCCTTAAGAGGGACACATCCTCCTCATCTTCGCCACCTAATAGGGGAATTCTCCTTCGAGGGACGAGGAATAGGGCTCGTTGCCATTTTTAGTTGTAAAACTAACATGCTTTACATGCTTACTCTGATAGTAGCTAGCACAAAGGAGAAGTCGAAACAGAGAAAGAAACGCACACTAGTCACCAAGACAATCAAGATTGACAGAGATACTATAAGGTCATTCTTGATTACTAAAGTGTGCCAGCTATTAGAGCTGGCCTCGAGAAGATGTACGCAACACTATATGAATTCAATAAGATAATGCTAGGACTCATGTGCCACTAGACGGTGAATAATTTAAACTTGTAGTATCCCAAACAGGGCTTGACATCTGCGTCACGAACTAACTTTCAAATTTCTCTGATATGAATGCACTAGATCTAGGGTTGTTTGCATCCCTTCAGTCCTAGAAACATGGATGAACTCATACAAAATGTTCAAAAGGAATATGATGACTACGATACAGGTATTCTAAATAGAGTGTTTCTAACTCTACAAGTTTACTTGATTGAAGTAATGAAAGTCGGTGGAGGGATTAGATACAAGATCCCTCACATCAACAAAGAAAGGCTAGAGGCATTAGGCATTCTTCTTAGAAGACTTGGTTTTGATAATTAATTATATGATACTGTGATGGAGTCTTTAGGCAATTGATTGTGCTCCACTTAATTTGTTTTAAGTTTAGAATTTGTGCACAAATTGTTTTAAGTTCAAAGTTTGCAATCAATTTACTATAAGTTCAGCATGTATACTCAATTTCTACACGATTTTCTACCTAAATTGATTTAAGTTTAGAAATGAGGAGTACTATAAGTAATTTTCAGATTACATAAACTCCAATTAAGAACCAAAACTTGAGAAAAAATTGAAACTTTAATATATTTTGACCTCCCTAATCTCCAAATCCATAAACATAACTTATTGTAGCATCGCCAGACTATCGATGAAACCATAACTTGTGCACATTCACTAAACTTACTTATTTTTTGATGAAATCACTAAACTTACTTCGACTTGCGATCGAAGTAGGCAGGCAACATAATCTTGAGCATGCTGAGATAGACAGGCATGTAGTATTCTTCCACCTCCATGCCTAGAGCGTCGTCATCCACCTCTACGCCGGTGACATTCACCTCCGCAACGGCGGCCTCCACCTCCACATCCATACTTGCAGCCGCCACCTCCACGCCGTCATCCATGTCCTCAGAATTCAGGATGAAGATGCCATTATCGACGTCCTCAGAGTTCGGGACAAAGAAGCTAGCCTCTACCTCCACGCCGGCAGCCTCGACCTCCATGTCCGCAGCACTGTCCTCCACCTGCACATAGGTGTCCTTCACCTCCATGCCCACAAGACCCACATCACCGCCTTGCTCTTGGGTCTCTAGGACGAAGCAACCATTATCAACGTCCTCAAAATCTGGGGCAAAGAAGCTATCATCCACATCGCCAATTTGCAGCTCCGACTCAGGGATGTAAAGCTCGCCGTTGGTGTCCATTCGAAGACCACTATGCCCGCTTATCTAGCCTCGCCCTATTCTGATGCAGTGGCCGTGGCACCGGATCTCACCGGTACCGCTACCGCCGTCAGCCATCCAAGGAGGCGATGGGGATGTGGCTTGACGATGGGGGAGGAGATGGGATGGGGGAGACGAGGGGATGAGGAGTCGGGTGGGGATGAGGGATGGGATGGGGGAGCGTGATGGGATGGGGAGACGAGGGATGAGGAGTCGGGTGGGGATGAGGGGATGGGATGGGGGGAGCGTGATGGGATGGGGAGACGAGGGGATGAGAAGTCGGGTGGGCACCGTGAGTGGATTAGAGCACAAAAGGAATGGTATCTCGTTGTAATCAATTAGATAGGCCTCATCTTGCTAGAATTGTATATTTTATGGGACAAATTTTGAATACTACGATTGCTTTCTTTTTGGAATAGATGGAGCAACTTTTCTTTATCATATTTGAACAATTTAAAAATCATTAGTAGTCATAACTATAGCAATATCAGCCAACGCTGCTAAGTAAATGAGAACAGGAAGACTAGTTTTATGCAAGATGAACATGGCTTGAATTGAATGCACTGCTTGATCAGTGCAAGGATGCTGCCTTTTTAGTTTTTAATACTCTCTATATTTCAAAATATAAGTATTTCTAAAATTCAAATCTTAGTCTATAATATAAGCATTTCTAACGCTATTCACAGTACTACTTGTTCTATTAATCACTTCTTATTCAATTTTTTCATTTTAACCTCAACCACCCTCCCACACTTAACCATCTCTCATTTATTAAGGGGTAGTAAAGTTTTTTCTTCTTAACCTTAATTTCTGCTAAACAACGTAAAAATACTTATGGAAGGGAGGTAGAAGGCTGCTATAAGTGAAACTAGCCCCCAATGATCTGTACTTATGCTTTTCAGCTTTTCTGCCTCGTCTTTGTAGTACTTGTCTCTTCTTTAGCTAGAAGTAGAACAATGTCGAGCTTTGGATCATATCACTTGATCGACTCACTAGGAGTGAATTTTGCTGTTGGATTTTTCAGCTCAAAACTTATTGTCCCATGTCCCACAAATGTGCAGTTCTGCCCATCTCTCTCTGTCCTAGTTGTTCAGCAACTGTGTCAGGAATCTAGGTAGTTCATGATACTACTGTTGATAAGTACTCCGTCCGTTCTAAAACATAAACATTTATAAATTCTAAATCTTATTCTATAATGTAATATAATATTATTTATCCTATCAATCACTTTTATTCAAGTTTTTTTATCTTACTCTTAGCTACCCTACCACCTCTAACCATTCCTCATTTGCTGAGGGGCACCAAAGTCATCTCTACTAAGAATCTAGAAATACTTATATTTTAGAACGGGGGTAGTATTTTCTCTTTCGTTAATAAATATAAGAAATTCTAGTTTGTTTAGCAGAGTCTAAGATTAACACGAAATTACTTTCGTACCACTAGGATTTTACTTGATTGATGTAACTACGAGTGAGCAACAAATATGGTGGTTAGATGGATTGGAAAAATAGTATTTTAGAATCCCTTATATTTATGGATAAATTTTAAATTCAGAATTTCTTATATTTATAGACGGAGAGAGTATATTTGATATTAGTTAATAGTTTGCCTACGCTAAATGGTTAGCGGGAGCTTGGTGGAGCTTTTATTACTTCCAAACTTGATATTAGTTGATTCTTACAAATTTCAACTGAGTTCTACCAAAATTCTTCCCTGTTCTTTCTAGCTACTTTATCGGATTATTGTCATAAATTATTTACTTCACGCCTTCAAAAATACATGTTTCTTAAAAATTTTCTTCAAGTGCATTGCTTAGAGCACTTGTTCAAAGTTATTTATTAAATTTATTTATCAAAATATTTACTAATCCATCCCAAAATATAGCTACCTAGGAGTGTTTTGGAGGAATTAAGTATTTGTGTGAAAGGTATAAAATACCCTTATTAATAGATGGTGGGTGATAGTATTTTAAGAATATTATAGGTGGGGTATGGGAATACGAGTCTCGAGGGTTGATAGGATGATAGGACCCACTAGGAATAACATGCAAAGTAATGGGGGATAAAAATCACCTTTTATATGTCCTAGGTAATTATATATTTATGATAAAATTTAAACCTAAAGGTAGTTATATTGTTTGAGAGTAATTTATTCTTAAGTGGATAGTCTGTGACTATAATGGCAAATAATCTATTTCAATTATACTCAAAACATGGCATACGGCCAGCGGAAGATAAATGGGAGAGCTAATCAGAGCAATGAAGGATCAATCCATCTTTGCACTAAAGCACTGTTCACTTGATCAGAACAGAAGTTCAGTTCGGATTTCATAACCGTGAAGTGCTTCGAAGTCGGCGTTTTCAACTGGATATAATGCTGAACTAGTCTGCTAGTGAGCTGCATGTGCCAAGGAAAATCTTGCAAGTGGATGATGCACTTTGCTCACACATGTTTCCGTACTAAACTGAGATTTGCTATCCCATAGGCCATAAGCAACAAGTAGCTAACCAATCACTCCGAAGCAAACGTTATAGTAGTATCCATGCATGTGAAAGGATTCTTCGTGCTGCTTATCTGATAAGAAAGGAGTGGGAACGAAAACTACGAGGGCTTTTTGCTGAAGGAAATCAGGAAGCATGTTACCAATTTAGCGCTGCTTTGAGGTTCGCAATATGCTACTATCGCCTAGGGTCATTAGTCAAAACAAACTAACCACTACTCATTTAATGAGGAACATTTTAATCTTTTCACCTTCTCTTTTCTTTTCGAAATAGTCCAGAATCCCTTGTACTTATGGATAGGAGGAGTAACCAATTAGACTAAGGCCCTCTTCTTTTCAACTCCTAGCTCGTAGCTTTTCCTTGTTTTTTATTAGCACATTTCCCAAATCATAAAACTATGTTTTTTTAAAACATTCTATATGAAAGTATCTCTAAAAAATCAAATAGATCTATTTTTTAAGTTTTTAATAGTTAATACTTAATTAATCACGCGCTAATAATGTTTCTTGTTTTGCGTGTGGCTTATAAGCCGGCTCAAGAAGCTGAAAAGAACACCCTGTAAATGTTGCATTGAGTTACGGTGTGATGTTAGCTCCTGGCTCCCGTGTCACTCCTAGGGGCAACCCGAAACGTGAAAGCCCGTCCACTCACCAAACCCCCACCCCTCTAACTGTCCTCCTTGCTACCGTGCCCTTTCCCTTTCTCCCTCTATCCTCTTGTTCTTCCTCTTTTTTTTCCTCTCCCTCTATCTTCTTTCTATAGATCAAGATCCACTGGCGACCAAAGGGTCAACGCCTTGTGAGGAGGTTGGCCTGCTTGTACGGGTGCTGGCCGACTGCTGCAGCGAGGATGGCCCATGGGGGCTGCTTGGGCAGAGAGATTCGATTTGTACATATAACATGAAATAATATAGAAATTTATAGAATTACATGTAAATGTATCCAAACTTAAATAAAAATTAAGGCTTGTGCGGATTGAAGCCGATTTTTGTCTTACCAAATGTTTGGAATTCAATAGTTCAACATGAATATTTGCATTGCTACCAATTTTTAACAAACTAGTACAAATTCTACACTACGAAGATATTGGTAGTGCAAAAATTGGCTTCAATCCAAACTAGTCCTAAGTAAACCCTACAAAATGATAAAAGAGTAAAGTGCAAAGCCGGTCCCTAAACTTGTTCACATGTGTCATTTAGGTTCCCATACTCTCAAAATGCATATCTAGATCCTAGAACTTGTTAAAGTATGTTATCCCAGTCAAAAATTGCCATTGTCCCCTCCGGGATCCTACGTGTCAGCTTACGTGGCTGCCACCTCCCCTCTTCTCTCTCCTCTCTCTCTTTTCTTTTCCTGTTTTTCTTTTTCCTCTTTTCTTTCCCTTTTTCTCTTCTCCCTCATTTCTTCGGCAGAGAGGAGGCAGCGACGAGCCAGCGGAATGAGTTGGCCCGCACATCGGCAAGGTCGAGGGCGGCCTTTGGCCACAACGTCCTTCCGGAGGAGAGATGTAGCACCCTAGATTTATTAAAACTCAATTTAAAATTTTTCAAATTTAATTTAGATCTTATTTGAATTTTTGAGTTTAGTGCCATTTTGGATCTCTTTTCCCCGGCCATTTAATCCTTCCCAAATTTCTAGAGCGTGCCAAGTCAAAATTTGAAATTCAAATTCCATCCATATCCCTCCAATTCTCAAATCTAAAAACCCCTGGAAATTCCAAAACTTTACTGTTCAGTTTGGGCCGCTCCTCTTCCTTTTCTCGGCCCAACCAACATCTCTCTCTCTCCCTCTTTCCTCCTCTCCTAGGCCGGCCCAGCCTCGTAGCCCAGCCCACGGCCACCCCCTTCTTTCCCCTGTGAGCCCATCGCCGCCAGCGTCGCGCGAACACTTGCCGCTTAGCATCCTCCCGCAGGCCCCGCGTGTCAGCCGCTGTTGTCCTGTGCTCGCCCGCTCCGCCCCACCCAGCGCACTCATCCCTCTCCTCCGGCCGAGGCTGCACGCCCATAGCTTGTTCGGTGATATGCCGCATCGGGCTAACTCGTCCGCTTCACCACCGTGCACCGCAGCCATCACTCCTGTGAACCACCTGTCGTGTCAAAGCCTGTGCCATGCTAAAACTCAGAGCCCTGCTGCGAATCCTAGCGAATTCACGGCCTCCCACCGGCCCCTCACCCTGTTCCCTGCCAGGAAACCTAGGGAACCCGATGCGCGGTCACCTCACCGTTGCATCGGCCGTCTCCTCCCGGTTTTTCCTCTAGGGAAACCGCTCTCCGAGCGTCGCCCTCAACATCGCCATCCCGTCGTGCCATATCCTCGCAGAAAACGACTGTTGTGCCATCGCCTCCTCCCGGGAAACCCACTGCTCTATCTCCCATCACACCGCCATTGCATCACCCCGTAGTCTCGTCGTCACCATCACCCTGCCATCCACTACACACCACAATGCCCATTCCTCTGCCATCCCATCAGCAATAAAGGCTCCTCTGCCTCGCCCTAGAAACTTGGTGCAGCCACCACCTCGCTACCCCGCACTGCCTATAAAAAGGGCCGGCCTCGCACCATCACCGCTGCACCCCTCATCTCTCTCTCTCCCTCGCCTCCTAGGAGATTCAAGTCGAGCCACCGCCTCATGGACTTCCCGGTGCGGCCATACCTCGCCTCGCCACCTGCGTAGTCACCGGTGTTTGCCACCTCCTCCGCGGCCGTCCCCAAGCCACCAACGCCGTTCCAGCTAGCACCCTCGCCCAGAGCAATAGGCAGAGGAGGAAGAAGACAACTCCTCCCTCCCCCCTTTTTGAGTCACTGACAAGCCGGGCTATCGGACCCCGGTTTTAAAGACTGGAAACCTCTATTGTATTAAGTATCAAATCCCTGGATCAGTAGTTTGGCACATACATAACATAGCTGGTACCATTGCATTCAACGTCATAATGTCTTACATCACTTTCATTACATAACCGTCTTACGATAAACTAGCAAAAGAGTTAAGGTGCGATAGAGGAAGCATAAGCAATAGCTGCCCTGCTTGGTCACAGGCACTGGACTTAGCAACGTGGATCCTATGTGCCTCTTGGTTCCTCCTCCTCCGGCGTAGTGCTCGTAACGGGTTCACCATTGGGCATCTACTTCTAAAAAGTGAGAAATTAAGGAGCAATGTTGAGTACTTAGAGAGGACTCACAAGCCACCACTAAACATGAATTGATTGCTCACAGGGTTTCAAGGGAGGCTTGGGGTTATCTTGCACAAAGCTATTTTCACAAAATCATTTCACAAGCCTAAGTCCAAGCCATTTTATTAAACAATTACGCCAATATTCAAGTAGTTTATCAAATCATGAAGACTGTGTCCACCTCACCAAGCTCCACTTGGTTCAGTTTACCCTCATATCCATTTCTCCAACTGTTGACGCCGGAAAACCGCCGAGTGAGAGAACAGGCCGACGATCTGGTTCGGCGTCTGGAGACAAGTGAAGGCCTGGGAGATTTGCTTCACTCCAGTTGCAGGTCCTAAATATCTTGAGGTTCGTAGCTAGGCGTGCCAGCAATTATCAGCAATTGACAGGAGATAGAAAATATTTAGTCCACTGATCCAACGGCCAACCAGCGATACCGACTTCCTCCAGAACCTGATAATGCAGTATGATTAGTTAGCGCTGCGCTAAGGTACTGCCCGGGCCCTCGCCACGTGACTGCGCCAGGAGGTCCACGCCGCTTGCCTCCCGTGCCCGGTCTACTCCTATGGTCTGCGCCCGGGTCCTCGCCTGTTGTCCACGCCAGGATTACCGATAGCTCATTTGGTACGGGACTTCCTTTCTGCCGACTGCTAAGGTACTGCACTGCCCCTTGCCTGGGCCCTCGACCTGTGTCCGACACTCAGGTCCTGCTCGTTGCTCGCGCCTGAGGGGGGGTTCCTTGTCCTGCTCGTGCCCAGTCCTTGTCCGGGCGCGGGCCCGACTACCAACGCACTTGCGCATCGGCAGAACCTGTATTGATAGAATCGAATGATATCAGGCAGATAATAAATAAATCCGATTTCGATAACACTTTACATCGGCATAGACAACGCATTGATAATATAAAATAGATAATTTATAAATTAGCCGACTGCTGATATAAGCATTATAAAATCGGCTGAAAAAACCGATGAACGTAATAGCTGTTAACGCCAAAAATTTGGTAGGGCCCGGTGTCAGGTTCGGTCAAAAGGGAAATTGCAGTCAACTGGCGGAAATTGATCCAGAAGAGACCGATTCCGGGAGGAGCCGTGAAGGCCGCTATTTGGCAGTTTGTTACTGTACATATTAATTAGGCAGTGTTATCTTAGGAAACCTGACCTCGGTTCCGGTCAGGATTTGTTAGCGTTTTCTGTTATAGTTAGCGGAAATCATACACCGTGTCCTATAAGGACTCATGTAACTCGGGTATATATACATGTGCCCGGGACCTTGTAGATTATCAAACAGATCAATACAATTCGGCGCATCACCACCCTTCCGACGGGATCCTGCTTCTCGAGCCGGCTGCATCGGTTAGGTCCGAACTCCTGCGAGAGGTAAGTCTCGTCACACCGGCTACCTATCGGCTAGGACTTCCTCGGTTAGGTCCGATATTCTAGTCGTTTATGGTAGTCGGCTTACCACGATATATTTACTTTATCTATGGCTGCATTAGTTCAGTTTGACCTCATAGATTGATTAGGTATATCACATCACGCGTGCGTAGATCGTATCGGCTCACTGGGAGTGATTTATCATCAGTTTGTGCTGCATCGGTTAGGTCCGACCTACTAAACTGCTAGTGATAAATCGGTCCTGCTAGGTCGATACTTTATGCGCAAGCGTCTATCGGAGTGTATAGCCGATAAGTATCATACATCACTTGCATTAGATCTATCGGCCTATCGAGATCTCATTATTGTCAGTCTGTGCTGCAACGGTTGGGTCCGATCTACTAGACTGAACAATAATGTTACTCTTAATAAGCCGATGAATCTTATGCGATGTTGTTATCGGAGTGCTTAGCCGATAAGTTATCTCTTTTAAAATGCAGTCGATTATATACTGCTTGCTTTGTTATATATTCTTGCCTACGTTACTGTTACGATCGGCTAAGGGTCAGCCGATTGGTTTACTCCACCGATCCGAGTGCAAGCACAAGCGAGTTCCTAGGCACAACCTCAAACAAGTTCCCGGGCACGACCTCAGACAAGTTCCTGGGCACGACCTCAGGTAAGGACCCAGGCACGGGCACGGACAGCAAATGAAGACCCCGGGAGCCGATGCGAACCTGGACCCGAGCACGGGCGCGAGCAGTATCCTCACAGTAACTTTAAACTACGATCGACTAAAGTTTATCTAATCTATCTATTTACGCATTCTGCTTAGTTATTTTATCTAGTTTATAGCCGATTTTTGAGTATCTCTTCGATGATCGGCTAGCGCATACTTATTCATTATTATACTTTTGCTCTTGCCGTCATCGGCCTTTAGCCGATGTATAAGTGCTACAGTGCGTATCGGCCATCGGCCGATGGGATGAGTCCAAGCCGGCTTCCAGCCGATTGGCTCACGAATTTAACATCTTTTCTCCTTGTCAATTGTAGGGTCAAATTGACTGGCACGCCTACGAACCTCAACCTTTTAGGACCTGCACTGGAGTGAAGCAAATCTCCCAGGCCTTCGCGTGTCACCTCAGACGCCGGACGGTCCCCCGCGATTTTCGGCGTCAACACGCTTTTGGCACGCCTGGTGGGACACGAAGTTTCAACACGAAGTTTCAACCCGAAGTTTCAACGCCAAGTTTCAGCAATCAGACCTGCAACATGGCCGGGAAGGAAGTCAAAACAGACAATATAATTCCGGTCAGCATGGAAGATTTGACAGAAGAGCAAAAACAGGAAATTGAGCAAACTATGGCCAACTTCCAGAAGCTGTGTTTAGAGTCCTTCAGCATGACAAGGCAAGGGCCGATTCAAAAATCCCAGTTTCCAAAGCCAGTACTGGTTGGAGAATCGAGCCGTACACCACCTGAGAGTCCGCCGGTAAAACCCTTACAGGAGATGGTGAATGAAGCAGTTCATCATGCACTCATCAATCAGTCAGGAGTTCTGGTGAACACACTTCATAATCTGATAAAGAAAACGGTGGATGGATCAATTCTTCAAGAGCCTGCTCGGGGTCCTGTTTACCTCCCACCAAAGGTCGAACCAAATCAAGTTGTTTACAACATCAGCAGAGATGTACCAGAGAACATGTTTACACAGAACCAGGCTAGGGGGCAACAGGATATTCCTGCTGGATACCATCGGACTGCTTATTATGGAGGATATCAGCAAAATTACCCAGGAGGCGGGGCTGATCCAGGTACTTACCAGAGGGAATATAATAGACGGGATCGGCAACAAACTCCACCCGTGCAGTATCAACAAGACAACCTGAGGGAAGAAGAATTATCAACTAGGGTTGCTGAAATAGTAAGGGAGCAGTTCGGGATCAAGCCCAAAGAGCAAACATTCATGTATCGGCATCCATATCCTGAGTGGTTCGATAGGGTTCCATTACCACACCGATACAAGGTCCCGGATTTTTCTAAATTCTCAGGGCAGGACAACACATCTACAGTGGAACATGTCAGCCGATTCCTGGCACAGTGCGGGGAGGCATCGGCTGAAGAGGCTCTGAGGGTTAGGTTTTTCCCCTTATCATTATCGGGATTGGCTTTTACGTGGTTTTCTTCATTACCACCGAATTCTGTTCGGGGGTGGGCCGATCTAGAGAAACAGTTTCACAAGTATTTCTTCGCTGGAATCCATGAGTTGAGACTGTCAGATTTGACATCGGTTAAGCAACGATCAGATGAAACAGTACCGGAATACGTTCAGCGATTTCAGGATATCAGAAACCGATGTTATAGTTTGAACCTGAGCGATGGGCATCTGGCCGATCTGGCTTTCCAGGGTCTCTTGGCGCCGATTAAAGAGAGATTTTCTTCACAAGAGTTCGAGTCCCTGGCACACCTAGTACAGAAGGTGTCGGCTCATGAAAGCCGATTTCAAGAGGCGAAAAGGGATAAGTATCAAAGAAGGGTTGCTCAAGTACAGGTTTATTCATCAGACTCAGACGATGAGGAATCCGATGCTGAGGTTGAATTGGCGGAGTGGGCCAGGAACAAGAAATCAGTATCATGCCCATGGGTCAAAGATGTTGGCAAGGAGGAGCGGTATGATTTCGATATTAGTAAAGCCGATAAAATCTTTGACTTATTGTTACAGGAGAAGCAGATACAACTACCGCCAAATCATGTTATTCCATCAGCCGAAGAATTAAAGAAGAAAAGATATTGCAAGTGGCACAATACCATATCGCATTATACTAATGAGTGCAAGGTTTTTCGGCAACAAATTCAGTCAGCTGTTGAGCAGGGCAGAATCAAATTCGAAGACAAAAAGCCGATGAAGATTGATGGACACCCGTTCCCCATAAACATGGTCTATGCGGAGTCATCATCAAGGAATCGGGCCGATGGAGCGAGGCGTCAAGGATATAAATCAAGGATTACTTCATCGGACATGATAGAGAAATATTCAAGATACGAAGAGCGGAGGGATGAGCCAGAAAGATATAATCCGCATTGGGACTGCCCGTTCTTCCGGTTCTGCTAGGATCAAGGGATGAGATTGCCATCAGTTGAAGATTGCCCCGAGTCCAGTGATATGGGGAATCGGCATGATCAGCAGCAGAATTATTCACAGGATCGGTCGCTTGGAAAAAGAGCATCGGTTCATAGCCGATTAGGGCCGGTTTATGAAGAGTTCTTTGAAGAGGATGAAGAGGAAGTACGTGAGAAACAAATCCAGAATCCTCAATGGTGTCCTAGTGGGATATTCACAAAAAATCAAAAGAGAAGGGCACAGCGACTACGACACCGAAAGCAGCAGGAAGAACAGAGTCAAGATCAGGAAGAAGCCGATCATCTTCACAAAAAGACTAAACAAGTTTGGCACGTGAAGAGAAAAGATGATGAAGTTGATCAATCGGCCCCAGCAAATATGGTGTTCTTTCTACCTCGGGAATGTAAAGCACTTTCATCAGATGAAGAAGGCGATGAGAAAGTTTTTGCTCAACTGATGCTGCAACCCGATCGGGCCATATTTGATAAGCCTGAGGAGTCAGAGCATCGGCATCTAAAGCCATTATATATCAAGGGCTACGTAAATGGGAAGCCGATGACAAAGATGTTGGTTGATGGGGGAGCAGCAGTTAAACTCATGCCTCATGCCACATTCCGAAAATTGGGGAAGATTGCCGAAGATCTGATCAAGACAAACATGGTGCTAAAAGACTTCGGTGGGAACTCATCAGAAGCAAAAGGCGTATTGAACGTGGAATTGACAGTGGGCAATAAGACATTACCCACCACGTTTTTCGTCATCGACGGAAAGGGGTCGTACAGTTTACTTCTCGGCAGGGACTGGATTCACGCGAACTGTTGCGTGCCTTCAACAATGCATCAATGTCTGATACAGTGGCAGGGAGATCAAGTCGAAGTGGTCTTGGCGGATCGGTCAACCAACATTGCAATGACCGATCTACCAGTATGGGAAGCCGATGGTGTTGACTGCTTATCTGGAAAGATATGGGAAGGAGACTACCTGAAGGTCACTAGCCAAGGGATACAGCCGATCCAGCAAGTCGGCTCTGAATTATTACTCTGATGGGCTCTATTGAAGATTTTGAGGGGAAACTGGGGCAAGGGTTTACGTCGGCTGATGAGTTGGAGGAGATCGACATAGGACCCGGAGATAAGCCAAGGCCGACGTACATAAGCAAAAAATTGAGTACTGAACTTCGAGAGGAATTGATAGCGTTGGTAAAGGAGTATCGGGATTGTTTCGCCTGGGAGTACCATGAGATGCCAGGATTAAGCCGATCGATTGTTGAACATCGGCTGCCCATTAAACCAGGATATCGGCCGTTCAAGCAGGCTCCGAGAAGATTCAAAGCAGAGTTGCATGAGCCGATCAAAGCAGAGATCACAAGGTTATATGATGCCAATTTTATAAGACCATGCCGATATGCTGAGTGGGTTTCTAATATCGTCCCGGTGGAGAAGACGAATGGAAAATTGAGGATATGTATTGATTTCCGGGATTTGAATAAAGCTACCCCCAAGGATGAGTACCCAATGCCGATAGCAGACTTATTGGTGGATGCAGCCTCAGGCCACAAGATTTTCAGCTTCATGGACGGTAATGCAGGATACAATCAGATTTTTATGGCTGAAGAAGATATACATAAGACTGTGTTTCGGTGTTCAGGAGCTATCGGCTTATATGAGTGGGTAGTAATGACTTTTGGATTGAAAAGTGCCGGTGCGATTTATCAAAGAGCGATGAATTATATATTTCATGATCTCATCGGCTTATTGGTAGAAATTTATATTGATGATGTGGTGGTCAAGTCTAAAAGTGAGGAAAGCCATATAGCTGATTTACGAAAAGTGCTGGAAAGGGCCAAGAAATATGGACTAAGGATGAATCCCAATAAGTGCGCTTTTGGTGTATCGGCTGGGCAGTTTTTAGGGTTTATGGTTCATGAGCAAGGGATCGAAGTTAGTCAGCGGAGCATCAGAGCCATTAAAACTACAGAACCACCAAGCAATAAGACAGAGTTGCAATCATTGATCGGCAAGATTAATTTTGTAAGAAGGTTTATATCGAATTTATCAGGAAGAATTGATTCTTTCACTCCGTTGTTAAAATTGAAGGCCGATCAAGAGTTTGTATGGGGGGCAACACAACAGAAGGCATTTGACGAGATCAAGAATTATCTGAGTTCCCCACCTATTTTAATTCCGCCGCAGAAGGGAGTGCCATTCAAGTTGTACTTGTCAGCCGATGAGAAATCCATCGGGTCTGTTTTGATACAGGAGTTCGAGGGAAAAGAGCGAGTGGTGTTTTATCTGAGCAGAAGGCTTTTGGACGCTGAAACAAGATATCCTGCGGTGGAGAAATTATGCCTGTGCTTATATTTCTCATGTACAAAGTTAAGGCATTATATCCTATCGGCTGAGTGTACAGTAGTTTGCCAAGCCGATGTGGTCAAATATATGTTGTCGGCTCCAGTCTTGAAAGGGCGAGTTGTTAAATGGGTTTTTGCTTTGACGGAGTTCGACTTGAGGTATGAATCGGCTAAAGCAATCAAGGGACAGGCAGTGGCCGATTTCATTGTACAACACAGAGGGGCTCACGAAGATTATGTAGAGCCGATCCCGTGGGCATTGTTTTTTGATGGATCGGTTTGCAAGCATGGATCTGGTATCGGCTTAGTTATTGTGTCGCCTCGGGGGGCAAGTTTTGAGTTTGCTTTTACAATTAAGCCTTATCGGACTAACAATCAAGCAGAGTACGAGGCGGTGCTAAAAGGACTTCAACTCTTGAAAGAGATCGGAGCCGATGTCATAGAGATAATTGGCGATTCTTTGTTGGTGATCAAGCAGTTGTCTGGAGAATATGAGTGCAGGGATGATGTTTTGAGGTCGTACTATGAGGAGTGTACGGATTTGTTAAAGGATTTCAAGATGGTATCGATAGATCATATTCCCAGGGAGCAGAATTTGGAAGCCAATGATCTTGCGCAGATTGCTTCAGGGTATCGGCTGAATAGGCAGGTTGAGGTTGAGATAGCCGATATTGATATCCAAAACAAGGCCGATGACTGGAGACAGGAAATAATTGATTACTTGCGAAATCCATCGCAATCGGTTTCCAGAAAAATTCGGTATAAAGCTATTAAGTATGTGCTGCTTGATGGGGAGCTGTATTATCGGACTTTTGAAGGAGTTCTGCTTAGGTGCCTGAATCTGGAAGAAGCCAAAGTGGTTATGTGTGAAGTGCATGAAGGCATCTGTGGGACTCATCAATCGGCTCACAAGATGAAGTGGTTGCTGAGAAGAGTAGGATATTTTTGGCCGACGATGTTGGAAGATTGCTTCAGGTACTATAAAGGGTGTCAAGATTGTCAGAAATTTGGAAATATACAACGAGCACCAGCGTCGGCTATGAATCCTGTCATCAAACCGTGGCCGTTCAGAGGATGGGGAATTGACATGATCGGCCAGGTTTTTCCTCCATCAAGTAAAGGACATAAGTTTATATTGGCGGCAACAGATTATTTTACTAAGTGGGTAGAGGCGATTCCTTTGAAGAAAGTTACGTCCAAAGAAGCGATCGAGTTTGTAAAGGAACATATAATTTATCGGTTTGGGATTCCTCAGACGATAACTACTGATCAGGGGTCTATTTTCGTGTCTGATGAGTTTCAACAGTTTGCTGTCAGTATGGAAATCAAGTTATTAAATTCATCGCCTTATTATGCTCAGGCCAATGGACAGGCGGAAGCTTCTAACAAGAGTTTGATCAAGTTGATTAAGCGGAAAATTGACGAGCAGCCACGGCGATGGCATACTACATTAGCCGATTCACTATGGACCTATCGATGGCATGTCATGGGTTTACTCGGGTGCCACCCTATCAGTTAGTATATGGACATGAAGCGGTTTTACCATGGGAGACTAACATCGGCTCTAGGAGAATTTCTTTGCAAAATCAGTTGACAGCCGATGACTATTATAGTTTAATGACAGATGAGCTTGAAGACTTGGCTTAGAATCGGTTAAGGGCGTTGGAAAGGATCAAGGAAAACAAGGCTAAGGCGGCTCGGCATTACAACAAAAAGGTGGTAAATAAGTCGTTTGCCGAGGGAGATCTTGTGTGGAAGTTGATTCTGCCGGTCGGGTCCAGGGATAATAAGTTTGGAAAATGGTCACCTAATTGGGAAGGGCCCTATCGGATTAATCGCTATGTGCCTGGTAATGCCTATGTGTTAGAAGATCTTGACGGGACGGAGTTTGTTAAAGCGCTTAATGGAAAATATCTCAAGAAATACTACCCTAGTGTTTGGATCAATTCTTAAATCGGTTACGTGTAGCCGATTTCTAAAATAGTTCGGAAAGCCGATGTTTTGCATCGCCTAAAGACTGCCAATATCAATCGATATCGCCTTTAGATCAAACAAACAAAAATATTATCAAGAGAGGTGGAAGCAGGCGACAGAGCCGATCGGAATATATCACAGTGTAGCCAGAATGTTTTGAGAGGTCATCGGACATTAAGTTACAAGAATTTTTGAATGGTTTCGATCGCACACAGGCGGATTTGATCAATTTCGTTGATGGCCCGGATGTCGTCTTCATTAGAGCCCGGGATGGTCCTTAAGTTCTTGCGCCGATGAATGACTTGACGCACCGTCGCTGCGACTTTAGCCTCTTGGTCTTGGATAGCTTGCGGCAGGCCGATAAGCTGGGATTCTATTGCTTCAAGGTCCTTACGAACTTTTTCAAGTTCTGCCAACAAATCGGCCTCTTTCTTCTTCAGTTGATCTTGCTTGGATTGGAGCTCTTGGGGGGCAGCGGCCATGTCATCAAGTTTTTTCTTGTTTGCTTGAGCTAGCAGCCGATCGGCCTGGATATCTTGGGTAATCTTCTATTGATCAGCACGATCGGCTATGCGTTGTCTAAGCTTGATGAGTTTAAACCTGTGAGACTCTAGATATGCTGCGGGAGTTAATGCATCGACGAGTTCTTCGGGCAGATAGTGTTCAATTTCTGCAAGCCTTGCCCGAATCGGCCCACAGTCTTCCACCAACGCATCAATTGGGTTGTCCAGCCGATTGTTGATGCTTGATAAGTAATTGCGCACATCGGCTGGGAACGACGGTTTTGTTGCTGCGCTGGTGGCTGGTTCGTCTTCTGCCTCCAGGTACTTGCCGATGTCGAAGGAAAACAGATCGGCTAAAGACTGCAAAATTGGCATCGGTAAAAAAAAATCAGTAGGAAGTTTAAAGCAAAGTATGGGCGTGAAGAGGTTACCTGAGGAAGGACATCGGCAGCTTGGGTGGCATCAGCTTCGGAGGGATAAGGAGGTTGTTCTTCGGAGGGGCCGATGTCAGCCGATGGGTTAGGAGCAGTCTCATCAACGGCTAAGGGAATTGGTGCCGAGAGTGGTGCGGCTGGAGGAGCCATCGGCTCAGTGCTTGGAGGGACGTCGGGAGAAGGTTGAAGTTCTAGGGCCGATGACTCAAGCTGGAAAGGAAACTAGTGAGGTAAATGAAAACAAGTACTGATATCAAGACAGAGCGTACCTGAGGAGGTGAGGGAGCCGATGTTGTCTACGGGGAAGATGGCGTCGGGACAACGACATCGGCATCGGTTTTCTGCTTCTTCAGGGAGGGGCGATGCGCCAATTTTTTCCGTTTTGGTCCTGTCAGCCGAGGCACCTTAAGGAGAGCCGAGGGAGATGGAGCGTCGCGCCCTAAGTTTGGGGTGGCCAATGGGGGTTGATACAGAATTGGCCAACCGCTATTGCTTGTTGTTGGGGGCTCGACATCAGCAGCCTATAAGATTAAGTATGAGAGATGATCGGAGATAATGATTAAAGCGTATGGATGTTACCTCTGTATCAGATTCGGCATAATCGGCATCAAGACGAGAGCAGTAATGAAGGACTGCCAGACTAAATAGATGTCTTCTCCATTCTGACCACCATCGGACGAAGAGCTTGGTGTTGGCCGTGCAGATACTGACCTCGGTGGCGGCACCTAGAAGTAGGGATTTCGTCAAGGTCCGCATCCGGTCGTATTCTAGGGCGTTGGTGACTATGCCCCGGGCCTGAAGTTTGTTGATGAAGAATAGGTCGATCGGGAGCTGACCAAGGCCGAACTGGCGAGCACCGACTGATGGATGGTAGAATTCGTAGGACGGCTGCGATCGGCCCAAAGAGAAGCCAGTCGGCAGCAGACAAGGAGTGATGGCCGATAAATATATGGCTTTGGACTCATCAGTACCCAGAGCATTGAGCGGGTCGAAGTTAGAAGGCATTTCAAATGATGATGCGTCATTATATGCAAACCAGAGGGTGGCTTCCCTGGTAAAACCATAGTAAAACCCCTTGAACCAGTGACTAAGTTCAGCGGGGGTCATCTTGCCGCCAGAGAGGGTCGATGCGGCTTCGCCCATTGAAACACATCGGCGGTAAATGGGATCTTCGTCTTCTGTGTAATCGGCTGGGAAGGATTGTTGGAGAAGAGAAGTCCCAGGGACGGCCTTGGAGGTGTAGATATTGAGCCAGAGCTGTACAAACCACCAAGGACCCCCGATATGGCCGACAGGCTGGCCGGCCGATAACTTGTTCGCCACTTGGTGAAGCAGATGATAAGTAGCGCCAAGGAGGAATTGACCCAAGGGGATCTGTTTCCGATCAACCAAGCACTCTGCCAAACACTGCATGTTGATCGTCGGACCAAGAGTTGCGCCACCAAAAACAAACCGCTCCAGCCATAGGTTCAGAAAAGCAGCATGTTTCCGATCATCAACCGGTCCAGTTCCCTTATTGTGAAGAGATATGTACCTGGACCAGCCGCCGATGTTCTTTGCTTGGAGCCGATGGGAGGGTTTGAAGCGGAGCTTGGAGGGGTCAATATAGCTCGTTGTGTCAAGACAGGTGAGCATGGTCACATCCAGCAAGGTGGGGGTCATCGGCCCGTGCCTAAACAGGAAGGCATTGAGAGCATCTGACTAGAAGTATGAGGCCGATGCGAGCAGAGGTTCGTTTCTTTCCATATCGGCCAGGGAGAGATTGATGCAGTGGCCGATATGAGATTCGTCCCAGATAGTTCTTTTCACAGCCGATACTCTGATGTACCAGTCCCTCCATCCAGGCAGTTGGCTCGGCCATGACCTGAAGCTATTGGTCCAGTCACTGACTCGCATGGCCGAGTTCTTGAAGGGGATACGCTGGGTCTCGGCGCATATGAAATCGGTGGGATCTTCGCTACCCATGGGGCCATGATAGAAAAAACTGGGGTAATCGGCGGCCGGAATCAAGATCTGGGCTCTAAGATGCTACAGTAAACAGGAACACGACGAGAAACGGGTAAAGAACATAGCAGATCGGATTCGTATGAGCTGAAGATCGGAAGAAAACAATCGGACAGAAAGATTACCTCAGGGACTGCTGATGCTGATGCCATCGCAAGAGTAGGAGAAGATGAAGGGGTCGATGGCTGAAGAAAGGGCCTGCGGCGATTCGTCTGGATGCGCTGGAGCTTGACGGAGCTGTGGAAGATGAAGCGGTGGTGCTCTGGTGATGTGAAAGCGTAAAAAAGGATGGGGAGACGAAACGTTTTATAAAGATATGATACCGAGCGGGAATCGAGGCCGTTGGTACTGTTTCAAACAATTATGGCAAGTGGGCTACCTTGGGCCGCCTCGGTATGGGAAAAATCTGGAGGCCCAAAATGAAAGAATTTCGAAATCCTATAGGAGAACTCTGAAATTGGTGGGCATGTGTTAACGCCAAAATTTGGTAGGGCCCTGTGTCAGGTTCGGTCAAAAGGGAAATTGCAGTCAACTGGCGGAAATTGATCCAGAAGAGACCGATTCCGGGAGGGAGCCGTGAAGGCCGCTATTTGGCAGTTGTTTACTGTACATATTAATTAGGCAAGTGTTTATCTTTAGGAAACCTGACCTCGTGTCCGGTCAGGATTTGTTAGCGTTTTCTGTTATAGTTAGGAAATCATACACCGTGTCCTATAAGGACTCATGTAACTTGGGGTATATATACGTGTGCCCGGGGACCTTGTAGATTATCAAACAGATCAATACAAATTCGGCGCATCGCCACCCTTTCGACGGGATCCTGCTTCTCGAGCCGGCCTGCATCGGTTTGGTCCGAACTCCTGCGAGAGGGTAAGTCTCGTCACCCCGGCTACCTATCGGCTAGGACTTCCTCGGTTAGGTCCGATATTCTAGTCGGTTTATGGTAGTCGGCTTACCACGATATATTTACTTTATCTATGGCTGCATCAGTTCAGTTTGACCTCATAGATTGATTAGGTATATCACATCACGCGTGCGTAGATCGTATCGGCTCACTGGGAGTGATTTATCATCAGTTTGTGCTGCATCGGTTAGGTCCGACCTACTAAACTGCTAGTGATAAATCGGTCCTGCTAGTTCGATACTTTATGCGCAAGCATCTTATCGGAGTGTATAGCCGATAAGTTATCATACATCACGATTGCATTAGATCTATCGGCCTATCGAGATCTCATTATTGTCAGTCTGTGCTGCAATGGTTGGGTCCGATCTACTAGACTGAACAATAATGTTACTCTTAATAAGCCGATGAATCTTATGCGATGTTGTTATCGGAGTGCTTAGCCGATAAGTTATCTCTTTTAAAATACAGTCGATTATATACTGCTTGCTTTGTTATATATTCTTGCCTACGTTACTGTTACGATCGGCTAAGGGCCAGCCGATTGGTTTACTCCACCGATCCGAGTGCAAGCACAAGCGAGTTCCCAGGCACGACCTCAGACAAGTTCCCGGGCACGACCTCAGACAAGTTCCCGGGCACGACCTCAGGTAAGGACCCGGGCACGGGCACGGACAGCAAATGAAGACCCCGGGAGCCGATGCGAACCTGGACCCGAGCACGGGCGCGATCCTAGACTGATAGATCCGATGCAATCGTGATGTATGATAACTTATCGGCTATACACCTCGATAAGACACTTGCGTAAAATCTATCAACCTAGCAGGAATAACTTATCGGACGCAGTTTAGTAGGTCGGACCCAACTGATGCAGCACAATCTGTCGATAAGTTACACCCAATAAGCCGATAAAACCTACGCACGCGTGATGTGGTATATCGGCTCAGCCTAAGAGATCAAACCTAACTGATGCAGCCGTAGACAAAACCGATACACCGTGGTAAGCCGACTACCGTAAACCGACTAGAATATCGGACCTAACCGAGGAAGTCCTAGCCGATAGGTAGTCAGGGTAACAAGACTTACCCTCTCGCAGGAGTTCGGACCTAACCGATGCAGCCCGGCTCGAGAAGCAAGAACCCGTCGAAAGGGGTGGCGATGCGCTGAAGTTTGTATTGATCGTTGAGATCATTTACAAGGCCCCCGAGCATACGTATTTATACCCCGAGTTTGCTACGGTCCTAATCGGACACGAAATAGGACTTTCCTATCTAGAAAAGGAAAATTACAAGTCCTGATCGGACACGAGATCAGGTTTATCTAAAAAGTATTAAAACTACCTAATTAATAAATAAGGTAATTGACTGCCATGTCGTGGTCTTCACGATTCCTTCTTGAATCCGGCTTCTTCTGGATTAGCTTCCACCGGCTAACACAATCTCTTTTCTTAACTGAGTCCGATACGAATCGTACCAAATTTTGGCGTTAACACCAACCATTGTCCAATTCCACTTTCCTGCATTCTAGGAAAGTTCCCATATTTACTCATTTTCATCCCAATCAAGTTTGAAGATTTAGAGTCTAGTCAAGACTAATATAAGTCCTGTTGCTCCTTTAACCGCAAGCACGACTATTAGAATAGATTAGTTTTACTCACACTGCAATGGATGTATGCTTTACCCACAATCCGTGGCACAACCCAACACATGAGACTTGCCATGGCCTAGTTTTTTAGATCTTCTAGCATTGCGGCACCCGCCCCAAAGACTATGAGCCCCCATGCAACCCCTGGCACTCCAATCCCGCCTTACTAGTGGTGTGAGGAGTCTTGGACACTGTCGATGCTTTGCACCGGCAATAATACTATGGGGGTACTCGGCGATCTGGAATTCGGTGGATTGCAGAGGAACACGAGGGAATTATACTGGTTCAGGCCCTCGTTGTGAGGTAATACCCTACGTCCAGTTGAGGTGTTATTCCTCTGAGGTGGATTTGTGATCAATGATCTGGTTCGCCCTCATAGGGCGCCCTGCCTCCCTTTATATACTAGGGGACAGGGGTACATGGCAAGGATCCCAGTCGGATACACCAAGGGATTTCCTTATTAGAGATAGAATCCTGTCCGACTAAGGCTATGTTTCCTTATTGTACAAGGCACAGCCTGCCGGGTGCTATCTTATCTCTAATTACATGATCTGGCCATCCTCTATCCGAGTGGCCATGTGCTTGTAGTGAGGTACCGGGGCCCATGGGCTCCCACAGTAGCCCCTGAGACCTTCATAGTTGAGTCACAGCTGATGCCGAGGTGCTCTTCCTCCACGGTGAGTTCCCGAGTGCGATGCTCCCGAGTACTTCTTTGTCCGAGTAAGTCTTCCCGAGTCCTGCTTCATGTCAGCTGGCAGCGAGGCTATGAAGGGCTTCATGTAAATATATGAATAGTGTGTGCCGAATAGGCGCACCTATTAGGTGTAGCCCCCGACTTTGTGCTTAATTGTGAAGACAATTAACATAAAGTCAAAGATCTTTAACCTGGAAGTCTTTCCCGAGTAGATTACTACTGGATATAGAGACTCTTCGGTATCATGTCAACCGGAATATAATTTATAGTCTTGCCGAGTAGGAGGCTACTCGTATATAGGACTCTTCGACTTCATGTCAGTCGGAATATGAGTTTTTAGTCTTTCCCGAGTGGCGTCCCACCTAGAAGTTAGACTCCTCCGCGTCATGTCAGCGGGAATGAGAAATTTATAGTCTCTCCGAGTAGTGCACTACTCGAAAGTTAGACTCTTCAGCGTCATGTCGGCTGGAATAACGTTGCTCATGGCAACTGATGGCCACGCATGTAGGCCGAGTTCCACTTTATGAAATAAATCCATTACGTGGTCAGGTGTTCCCGAGAAAGATACCTGCATCCCCAATTTTAATGAAGACCAGCTTGTGATCCTTATAAGGATATATCCTCGAGACCTGGTGGATAAAACAGATACCCAAACATATTTGTTTAGCAGTAAGCTCTCATGAAGCATATCTGTTTACCTCATCGATTCCTGTGAGTAGCACCAGCGCTATAATTCAACTCAGCCTGCGGGCGGCCCACATGGAGCATGCTACTGTAGGAACTCATATCTTGTCGGCCCATACCAAACTGTGTAGGCCTGGGCCATCTAGTCGGTTCAGGCTATAAAAGGATGGGGAGAGAGAAAAGATTCCATCGTCTTCCCCAAAGCAACCAATCTCTTCATCTTCCACCTTCGCGCCTAGCTTTTCGCCTCCCGCCCGGCTAGGGTTAGCAGCAGCCGTTCCCCACCCAGACTCGGGCCGATTTCAATCCTCTTCGTTTATTCCAAGCCCCGATTTGCTTTCCCCAAATCTCAACACCTCGAGTCATGCCGAAGGCGACGAATCCTGCGGGTGCGCCAGGGAGTTCTTGCCGACCTCGGATTGCGGCTCGGTGAAGCTGAAACGGTTGGAGAGCGAGCTGAAGTTGCCCAGCCAAGAGAGTGATCCGTTGGCGGTCGGCGAGGGATGAGTCGAGCCCAAGCCCCGGCCTGGTGAAACGGTAGTTTTCGCCTCTTTCTTTGATCGGGGCTTGTGTCTTCCATCGTCTGATTTCTTCCGCCGCATCCTGATTTCTACGGGCTGGAGTTGGTGCATTTAAATCCAACTCGATCCTTCAGATCTCCATATTCGTTACTCTTTGCGAGTGCTTTCTGGGTGTCGAGCCCCATTTCATCCTCTTCCGACACTTGTTCATGTCAAGCCCCAGCCTTCCAAGAGTATATCAGTGTGATTGGGGGGGCTGGTCTTCAACTAAGGAGTGACGGGAAGAAAACATATATCGATTTGCCCTTAAAATCTTCTCTGAAGGGCTGGCACAAGGAGTGGTTTTACTGTGCCGATCTAGCTCCTTCCTTGCGCCCGTTTACTGGTATGCCGCCGATGGTGTTGCCAAGCTGGTCTTCGGAGCCAACCTTTGAAGAACTGGGCCAGGCACACATATTGCTGACGAAGATAGATGACCTCAAGAGGGCCGGCTTGACAGGGCCCTGGGTGGCTCGTCGTTTCCTGACGAGGCGTGTCCAGCCGCTGAAGCTGAGAAGCGCTTTCGGCTGGGCCTTCAGAGGTAAACACGATCCCGACCGGGTGAGCAGCGAGACAGCGGACAAGGGGGCAGTAACCGATACCTTGTTTGGCTTCTTCTCCGAAGGGGTCGTTGCCACCGAAGATGATAACCGCCGAGTTGCTGCCTATAGCTTCATCCGGCCGCGGACCAAGGTAACCTTCTACTTTCTTCTGTGGTGAACGCCTGTGGAACGATGATTGTTCATCCTTGCATGATGGTATCTTGTCGACTTGATTGTAGTGGCATGAGGAATTTGATGAAGATTCTCGTCCATTGTCTGCTGTCACGTCGAGGAAGAGGCCAAGGAGCCCCTCTGATGCTCAACCCGACTCGAAGAGAGCGGGGAAGAAGCCAATTTTATATCGGGGCGAGGGGGCCGTGACAGCGCGTGCCGTGAGCGGTAGCTTGAAGATAAAGGACACCGCTGCCACAACGCCCATGCGGTCGAGTCCCAGGCTGAGAGCAGCTGGCTTGGGCTCGTCGTTGTCGTACTCAGCAACAGCGCCGCCGAGGGGTCAATCAGAGCAGAGGCCGATTGAGGCGAAGGAACCCGAACCAACCGTACCAGAGCCGAGGTCGACTCAGGCCGATATGCCTCTGCCGTCGACGACACCGACCGGGGCGAGTGCCGATGCTAGCGCTTCGCCGGGGAGCGGGCACGCTAGCAGGAAGCTGAAATTTTCCAAGAGGTGCGCTGCTCCGAGCATTCTGTAGTCGTTGTATGTTAAAATACAGTCCTGATGTCTTGCTTCGTTGTGCAGGAAGCGGGCCGATATCGACCTCAAAAAGGTCGACCCATCTGCTCTGCTTGATGAGTCCGCCCCAGCCGAGTCGGCAGCAGCGAACACACCTGCTGAGCCGGCGGCCAGCCCGGTCGCTGAAACCGAGGTGGCTCCGACTACAGGGCCACTACCGCCACTCGACCGAGAGGTGGCTGTTGAAACCGAGGCCTCAGCCCCCGAGGCGCCATACGTCGCGGAAGCGAGGGACGGATCCCCCGAGCCGGTCCCCGATGTTGTAGGGGAAGGCGGTGTCGAGGCCAGGACCCTGTCGCCATCGTGGTTATCGTCGTTGCCGTCGTCGCCGTTGCCGCCGCCACCGGAGATCCCACATTTGCCTCGGATCGAAGCTCCCCCACGTGTGATGCCCCGGACCTTCTCGTGGACCACTCGCGACGGTACTATGAAAAGCTTCAGGCTTGATGAAGTCGTCGCAAGGAGAGAGCGCGAGAGCCTGCTTCGTGCTGCCATCAACGGGTCCCAAGGGGTCGCGGTATGATTCTTGTAGTGAAGCTCCAGCAATCTTCTTGTCTTGATGTTTGACTCTGTCGTCGGTTTGTTCCTTGTCCTGAGCAGAAGCTCGTCGACCGCAACGAGGCGATGACAGAGATCCTGGTCGAGATGGCTCCTCACCTCGCGGAATTACAACAGCTCCGGGCATTGAAGGCCGAGATGGAGGCGCGTCACACGAGGAGGGAGGCCTGGCTGAAGAGCGGCGCTGATCAGCTCAGGGCTGAGACATGGGCCCTAGCCGAGAAGATCAGAGGTAAAATCCTCGAGCATATCTCCCCGACTGGACCGTTGGTGTAATCATCCAGCTATGTCGATCCGACTGCTTGGTGGTGTCATGACTGCGTGATTGAGCTCTTGGCTAATCTGTGGTGCAGACCTCGAAGCGGAGAGGGAGTCGCAGCTGAAGGAGGCCGAAGAAGCCAAGGCCGAGCTTGAAAGGGTCAAGGCCGACCTGACAAAGGCCAACACCGAGCTTGACCGGGAGAAGTCCGAGTTGGAGAAGGCCGTCGTCGAGCTCGGTAAGGAGAAGGCCGAACTGGAGAAGACCATGGCCGGGTGGGAGGCCGACTACGAAAGTAAGTCCTCAACCCGACTGTGATCTCAGCCAATACATTATTCACTCTGTGTGTAGCCGATCCTGACAAGCTTACTTGCCGGCCGATCTGGGCAGGCATGAGAGCCAACGTCCAGGCCCAATACCGGTTCTACACGGAGGAGATAAGGTCAATCAGGGAGTCACGGGAGGCTCTCGTCGGGTCCGTGAAGGGGCTCCTTGACCTTGTGGATCCCCGCTCAGTGGGGACCAGCTGTAGCAGAATTCCTCAAATAATGGGGCGTCTCGAGGACGCGCCGAGTGCCCTGAAAAGGTACTCAGACGAGCGGGTTGCCGCCGGCGTGGCCCAAACCCTAGCAATGACCAAGTCCATCTACCCGAGGGCGGACATTGAGGCCATCGGGAGGGATTTTCCGAGGAGACGACGCCCGAGGAAGCGCTGGAGCTGATCTCAACAGCGAGGCCGACTGCTGAAGCGATTACCCGAGACCTGGGTCTGTAAGGGCAATATATTTTGTAGTCGGTGTATACATATGCTTTCATATACGATCATGTGTGAATATATGTGTCGTGCCGCCAAACTTATTATTCGGTTGTCATTAGCTTTACCCGACCATGTAGCATGCACCGAGTTAGTTCGATAGAACTTGATAAAAATCGTTCAAAGGAAGATGCTATACTCGGGCGAACGCATCAGTCGTGGCTAGGCTTCATAACCGAGGTGAGATAAGCTTGTATGTTATTGACAGAACACATATATACATGCAGCCCCCGACTCACTACTCGATTGGAACAAACGGCGTAGTGAGTCAGGAAAAACTGTACACATGGAAAAAGTAAGACTCAGGTATAGAAAGGACGTAGCTGTTCTATATTCCATGAGTTGGTGATGAGGACGCCGTCTTTGGTCTTCAGTCGGTAGGCGCCTGGCCGCGTGACCTCGGCTATAATGAACGGCCCTTCCCAGATGGGGGATAGTTTATGCCTGTCCTTGGTGGTTTGTATCTTCCTTAGAACGAGATCTCCGACCAAGAAGGCGCCACGGACATTGCGATTGTGGTAGCGACGCAGGCCTTGAAGATACCTTGCCGACTGGATTGTTGCGGCGTCTCTTGCTTCTTCCAGCTGATCTAATTCGATCAGTCGGTGCTGTTGGAATCGTCTTCAGAGTAAGCCCGGACTCGCGGAGAGCCGAACTGTATCTCGGTCGGCTAGCATGGCCTCAGTACCGTAGACCAGGAAGAAAGGGATTGCCCTGTTGCCCGACTAACCGTGGTTCTGAGAGACCAGAGAACGGATGGTAGTTCTTGTACCCACCGACCCGCATATGGTTGTAGTCGGTCGTATATCCTGGCCTTGATGCCTTGTAAGACCATGCCGTTGGCTCGCTCAACCTGCCCGTTGCTCCGCGGGTGTGCCACAGACGCATAGCAGATCTTGATGCCGAAGTCGTCGCAGAAATCTTGGAATAGGCCCTGCCGCGAACTGAGTGCCGTTGTCGGTTATGATGCGGTTAGGGACCCCAAACCGGTATAGAATACTCAAGATGAAGTCCTTTGCTCGTGCCGCTGTGATTGTTGCGACAGGTTTAGCCTCAATCCACTTGGTGAATTTATCCACTGCGACGAATAAATGTGTGAACCCTCCTGGCGCTTTCTTGAATGGCCCGACCATGTCGAGCCCCCATACTGCGAATGGCCAAGAGATGGGGATAGTCTGGAGTTCCTGGGCGGGAAGGTTTGTCTGTCTTGCGAAGAACTGGCAACCCTCGCACTTGCGAACGATGTCTTTGGCGTCTGTGACTGCGGTGGGCCAGAAGAATCCCTGCCGGTAAGCTTTTTCGACTAACGTCCTGGATGCAGCATGGTTGCCACATATGCCCGAGTGGATTGAATGCAGGATCTGCTTGCCTTCCTCGGTGGTGACACAGCGCATGAGGACACCGGATGCGCTCCTTCGGTACAGGTCTTCTCCGACTAGCAGGAAGCTTTTGCTTCGACGCTTGATTTGCTCGGCTTGATTGCGATCTTCTGGGAGTTCATCGTCCAGGAGGAATTTGAGAACAGGACCCCTCCAGTCTTGACATATGTGCAGCACTTCGTCGGTGGTTGGGGTAGGCTCGCCTCCCGACTGCTCTTGTGCCGGTTTCTTCTTGACTGATGGCTCCATAAGTTGCTCGACGAAGATTCCAGTCGGGACCGCTTCTCGC
Source organism: Oryza meyeriana var. granulata (assembly GCA_003991445.1). Taxonomy (NCBI): domain Eukaryota; kingdom Viridiplantae; phylum Streptophyta; class Magnoliopsida; order Poales; family Poaceae; genus Oryza; species Oryza meyeriana. The sequence continues at coordinate 186,719 of RYFJ01001267.1, read as the reverse complement.
TTGGATCCCATGTTTGCCAGCTCATCGGCCGCGTCGTTGTATTGACGCAGGACGTGTGTGATTTCCAGCCCGTCGAACTTGTTTTCCAACTTGCGGACCTCCTGACAGTATGCCGCCATTGTGTCGTCGAGACATGTCCAGTCTTTCATGACTTGGTTGACCACGAGTTGGGAGTCTCCGCGCACAACCAGTCGACGTATGCCGAGTGATATGGCGATGCGGAGCCCGTGAACGAGAGCCTCGTACTCGGCGACGTTGTGGGAAGCCGGGAAGTGGATTTGTAGTACGTACTTTAACTTTTCGCCAGTGGGGGATGTCAGTATGACACCAGCCCCGGCACCGCCGATCCGTAAGGAACCGTCGAAGTACATTGTCCAGTACTCTAGCTTTGTTGTTGGTGTTGGGAGTTGAACTTCTGTCCACTCGGCCACGAAGTCGGCTAGAGCTTGAGATTTGATAGCTGTCCGTGGCTGAAAGGTGATGTCAAACGCCATCAGCTCGAGTGCCCATTTAGCGATTCGGCCGGTGGCCTCGCGATTATGAAGGACATCCCCGAGTGGAAACGCTGTGACCACCGTGACTTGATGTGCTTGAAAGTAGTGTACCAGCTTTCGGACTGTGATGAGTAGGCCGTATAGCAGCTTCTGGACCTGCGGGTATCTTGTTTTGGAGTCGGCAAGGACCTCGCTGACAAAATAGATTGGCCGTTGTATTTTTTGAAGATGACCCTATTCGGATCGCTCCACTACCAGCACCGTGCTGACTACCTGTGTTGTTGCCGCCAGATAAAGCATTAGTGGTTCCTGGGGCAGGGGTGACGCTAGCACGGGGGGTGATGTGAGGAATTCTTTGAAGTCTTCGAAGGCTTGCTGGGCTTCCGGGGTCCACTGAAAGGTGTCCGCCTTTTTGAGGAGCTTGAAGAAGGGCATGCCCCGTTCGCCCAGTCGGGAGATAAACCGACTGAGTGCCGCCATGCAGCCTGTCAGCTTCTGGATGTCTTTGAGGTTGGTCGGGGGCGCCATGTTCTTGATGGCGTTGACTTTCTCCGGGTTAGCCTCGATGCCGCGGTGCGAGACGATGAAGCCGAGTAACTTCCCAGACGGCACCCGAAGGTGCACTTGTCCGGGTTCAAACTTCATCTTGAATCTTCGAAGGTTTTGGAAGGTTTCTTCCAAGTCGGCAATGAGGTCTTGTCTGGATTTAGACTTGATCACCACATCGTCGACGTAGGCTTCCACGTTGCGCCCGATCTGAGTGTGCAGACACCGCTGAATAGCCCTTTGTAGGTTGCGCCTGCGTTTTTCAGACCGAACGGCATTGTGATATAGCAATACGCTCCAAACGGCGTGATGAAAGATGTCTTTAAACAGTCTTGTTCCCTCAAGCTAATTTGATGATATCCCGAATAACAGTCGAGAAAACTGAGTAGGTCGCACCCCGCCGTGGAGTCAACCACCTGATCTATCCTGGGAAGACCAAATGGTCCTTGGGGCACGCTTTGTTGAGGTCGGTGTAGTCGACGCACATGCGCCATTTACCGTTTTTCTTCCGGACCAGGACTGGGTTGGCCAGCCAGTCCGGGTGATAGACTTCCTTGATGAAGCCGGCTGCGAGGAGCTTGGTGATTTCCTCCCGAATAGCATCCTTGCGGTCTTGAGCGAAGCGCCGCAGCCGTTGTTTGACCGGCTTGGCGTCTGGCTTTACGTGTAGGGCATGCTCGATCACCTCCCTTGGTACGCCCGGCATGTCGGACGGTTTCCACGCGAAGATATCTTTGTTGGCTTGGAGGAAGGTGACGAGCGCGTTTCCTATTTGGGGTCGAGTCCGGTCCCGACTAAGGCAGTCTTGGAGGGGTCGGAAGGGTCCAGGGGGATCTTCTTCGTGTCAGAGTCCGCTGAAATTCCCGACTTCGCTGCTTTTTTCGCCGGAACTGGATCTTGATCGACTTCAGATGTAGCGGCTTGCCGGATGCTGTCGCGCCCGACTGCCGCTTCTTGTGTTTGAGCCAGCTCGCAGCTCTCCTTGTCGCAGGTGAAGGCTTGCTTGGCGTCGCTGCGGAGGGAGAGGACTCCTGCTGGCCCGGGCATCTTCAGCACCATGTATGTGTAGTGCGGTATCGCCATGAATTTGGCGAGGGCCGGTCGTCCGAGTATCGCGTGATACGCGGTCTCGAAGTCGGCGACCTCGAAGGAGATGTTTTCTGTGCGGAAGTTGTCCCGCGTGCCGAAGGTCACCGGCAAGGTTATCTGCCCGAGTGGGTTGATGACAAGCCGGGGATTATCCCATGGAAGGGCGCGGTGCTCGGCCGTAGTTCTGAACGAGGAATTCTCATCTCGTCCAAAGTCTTGGCGAACAGGATGTTGAGCGCACTGCCTCCGTCGATGAGGGTTTTCTTCAGCCTAATATTTTTGACGACCGGGTCTAGGACGAGTGGGTATCGTCCCGGGTGGGAAACCCGATCTGGGTGATCCGCGCGGTTGAAGGTGATAGCCATCTGACCAGCGCAGGTATTGGGGGTATCCGTTGTGGAGACCGCGTTAATATCCCGCGCTGATAGCTTCTGCTTGCGCTTGGATTCGTACGCGAGTGGCCCCCCAAAGATGTGGTTGAGTTCGGCTTGGGGGTCCTGGAAGTCGTCAGCCGGACCCGAGTCTGGCTTGTCCTTGTCCTTGTCGCCGACGGCAGATGATGAAGCCTGCTCGGAGGCAAACTTCTTGAGCATGTGGCAGTCTTTGGCTGTGTGCCGGCCCTTGGGGTGAAAGGGGCAAGGCCCACTCACGACTTTCTGGTAGTCGTTGTTCCGCTGGGGCCGCGACCGACTGCGCACCATGTTAGCCACCTCGTTGTCTGACTTCCGCTTGCGGCTGCCAGGCTTGTTCTGAGGCGGCTCGTTGTCGGCTTTTGCCCTGTTGTCTTTTTGTCGGGGCTCCTTCTTTTCGTCGAAGGCCTCTGCGACGGCTTCAGCTGAGTCGGCGTATTTGTTGGCCATGTCGAAGAGGGTCCGGACGGTGGATGGTGGCTTCCGAGTGAACTTCGCGATGAGCGGGGCGTCTTTTACTCCCTTGCGGAAGGCGGCGATGACGACCTCGTCTTTGATGCTTGGGATTTGATTGCGCTTCTCGGAAAATCTTTTGATGAATTCCCGTAGAGACTCGTTCTTTTTCTGATGTAGTTGGTAGAGGTCGTGCTCGGAAGCCGGTCTCTCGTAGGTCCCCTGGAAGTTTGCGATGAACCGCTCCCTGAGTTGCCCCCAGGAACCGATCGACCGCCTTGGGAGGCCTGTCAGCCATGTCCTCGCCGAGTCGGATAACGCGACTGGGAGGTAGTTAGCCATGGCTCTGCTGTCGCCCCCAGCAGCTTGAACTGCTAGGACGTAAACGGTGAGCCAGGACTCTGGGTTGGTCTTGCCGTCGTACTTTTCAATTCCGGTAGGCTTAAAGCCGACTGGCCATCGGACGTCCTGTAACTCCCGAGTAAAGGCTGGGATGCCTTCATTATCGTGAGGACTCGGGCTTCGGTTTTGGCGGTGTAGCCGCTCGTAGTGGAGACCGAAGCGCTCGTGTTCGTCCTCCAGTCGGCGGCGTTCATCCTCTTCGCGCTCTTCGCGCCGGGCATTTATGGTGTGGCGAAGATCGCATTGTAACCGCAATCGGAGGTCTTGATTGTGTCGGCGGTCGTATTGGTGACGCCGCCGGTTGTCGTAGTTGGTATTGCCGAGTGTTGTTTGGCGGGATTCTTCATGCTGCCGGGTGGAGCCGGCTGCCCGTCGTCGTGCTGACGCAGATGACTCCGCCGCTGGAGAGTCCGTTCGACGGGTCGGTATGTGAGTGTTGCCTGACTGTTCTTGCTGCTGGCAGGCGGCAGCGGTAATCATCGCCTTGATCTTGGCGATGGTTGGTGTGGCCTGATGGTCCGGCCCAAACTGGAGCGTGTCCAGCAGAGTTGCGGCGGCCACGACGTTCTGTTGTGGCGTGACGAAGACATCGTGGTCGCCGACTTTGGTTCGGAGGATCTGCTGCTGGGCGGCTCGCCCAGCTTGTCGAAGCCCGTCATTGCGAGCTTGTCGGTTGGCCTCCTCTTGTTGTTGTACTCGGCGCGCCTCCTCATGCTGCTCCTCTTGCAGTCGGCGCACCTCGGAAGGTGGCGTTGAAGCCATGAAGATCTCGCGGGGGAGGAGGAAGCTTGCCAAGGTGGAGTCCGAGTTGGTGCTCGAACCGCCATCCGACTTAGTGTCGGACTCCGAGTAGTTTATCGGAGTTAGGACGACTCCGACCTCCCTAGATCCAATCTGAAACGGTTCATGACCGTGTCCAAACTGAATCGCTGGGGGTCGAGTCCGCTGCGCGGGTTGTAGATGCACAGCGTCGCCGGATCCATACGGGAGATAGACGATCTCTCCCCCTCTCGGCCTAACCCGCGCTGGCTCAAGGCCTAGCGCGAGTCGGACGCCGAAGGAGAGAGTTGCCCCGATGTCCGGCGATGTGAGGGACTGTCGTAGTAGATCGTCGAAGGAGATGGCGACGTCCCTAGGGCCGACTGGCGCAACGCCGGCCAGGTCTTCGGCTGGCAAGATCGGATCTGCCTCAGCCAAAGAAAGGTTGCCGAGTTGATCGGCGACGAAATCAAGGCTCCCGAAGGTGATGGTGTCTTCGTTGGAGAACTTGTCGCCCTTGACTCCGTTGATGGGATCCATCGAATCTGTTGATGAAGAACTCGCCGTCCCCCTACCTGGCGCGCCAACTGTCGATGCTTTGCACCGGCAATAATACTATGGGGGTACTCGGCGATCTGGAATTCGGTGGATTGCAGAGGAACACGAGGGAATTATACTGGTTCAGGCCCTCGTTGTGAGGTAATACCCTACGTCCAGTTGAGGTGTTATTCCTCTGAGGTGGATTTGTGATCAATGATCTGGTTCGCCCTCATAGGGCGCCCTGCCTCCCTTTATATACTAGGGGACAGGGGTACATGGCAAGGATCCCAGTCGGATACGACCAAGGGATTTCCTTATTAGAGATAGAATCCTGTCCGACTAAGGCTATGTTTCCTTATTGTACAAGGCACAGCCTGCCGGGTGCTATCTTATCTCTAATTACATGATCTGGCCCATCCTCTATCCGAGTGGCCCATGTGCTTGTAGTGAGGTACCCGGGGCCCATGGCTCCCACAGACACAGAGGTATCAAGGAGAGAGAAGCAAAGGTTCATTTTATTAATTAACCCGCAATCTATCCTCTTTCTTCCAACACAACGCACCACAGTGAAGAGAACCGGCCATGACTAGGATGCCACCCCACTAGAATCACTTAGTCCACTAGGTCTATACCCATATGAGAAATACAGTCATACTTTGTTCGTTTGCTGCCTATTTTCTTGACTCGATCCTTAATTGACTAGGGTCGGCATTAGCGTTTTCCAGGAACCACCCAAATCAATCCATGCCGCCCCGATCGATAATGATTTTGCTCATTAGTTTTGATTTTTCACAAGGGTTTTGCATGCGTCTTGCAAGTGGCATTTCATGTCTCCACACGCATAAAATGATGATCGCTCCCTACCCGAAACGATCATCCCCATCTCCTCCGTTACCACATGTGTATGAAAATTATTGATGTTTTGAATCGGCAATAAAGACGTAGGGGCTACATGTCGGACCTAAAGCTAGATGGATTTGGAAGACAAAGAGATTTAGACAGGTTCAGGCCCTCGGTGAGAGGTAATACCCTACTCCTGTTATGGTGGATTGATTTCGCTTGTGTATGAGTTGTTCCCCCGAGAGGGCTCCTTGCCAGCCTTATGTAGGTCAAGGGGCGAGGGTTACAAGGTAGGAAACTGTCACGCCTAGAAATTCACCAGAATTTCCAAAGCTAATTTGTGCAATAAATCCTCATTCAGGAATCAGCCGAGATACACAAATCGACAATTTGATAAACATAACCAAATACGAAATAACAATATATACTTACAACAGAGGCACTTAGTCCTCACACAGAAGAAATAGCAGCGAAACGGCAACTAGCGTAGCTTCAGCTCCAAGCCGCAGGCAGCTCAACTAGGGTATAAGCCAAACACCAAACTTCTCCTCCACGCTAAGGCTTCACTCTAAAGATTTGCAATAATGCAAGACTGAGTACACCCACCGTACTCAACAAGCCACACTAGGGAATGCAAAATAATGCAACAGGATTCCAAAGGAAAGGCATAATATGGCTTATTTGCGTAAAACCATATTTAAAACATTTACATAAATAATACTAACCCAAATGCGGCTAGTCAGTATTATTTACCCAGGGTATCAAGGTATAGATATCAACATCAACATGGTTTTAAATGCGGTTTTATGCAAATAAGCCATATTATGCCTTTCCTTTGGAATCCTGTTGCATTATTTTGCATTCCCTAGTGTGGCTTGTTGAGTATGGTGGGTGGTACTCAGTCTTGCATTATTGCAAATCTTTAGAGTGAAGCCTTAGCGTGGAGGAGAAGTTTGGTGTTTGGCTTATACCCCAGTTGAGCTGCCTGTGGCTTGGAGCTGAAGCTACGCTAGTTGCCGTTCTGCTGCTATTTCTTCTGTGTGAGGACTAAGTGCCTCTGTTGTAAGTATATATTGCTATTTCGTATTTGGTTATGTTTATCAAATTGTCGATTTGTGTACCTCGGTTGATTCCTGGACGAGGATTTATTGCACAAATTAGCTTTGGAAATTCTGGTGAATTTCTGGGCGTGACAGAAACCCAGCTGGATACGGCCTAGGATTCCCTTATCTATATATAGAGTATTCGGCTAGGACTTTTATCCCTTTTATTGTCGTGCAAGGTAACATGAAGCTGAGTTCTACTCTATCTCTAATTACATGGGCCGACCCACCTCTTATTCAGGTGGCCATATATTCCTCTTGTGTGGGTACCCAGGATCTATGTCCTCCACAAAAATTCTAATAAGCAACACTTAGCATCGTCAATAGTTGACTTAAAGATTACAAGTAACATACGACATCAATATCAATGAAGGCTTAAACGTAATTTAGGTACGTAACTTTAATATAGCATGCAATTTATTTGTAAACAAGATATTTTCGCATTAGGTACAACATGTTCAAGGAGAAGGACATGGTGATTTGCCTTTCTCAGTTATGACAACTTCTTCCTCGGTATCAACCGGTTCGTCATGACAAATGTACCCTATTTCGGTGAAACGACTATTTAAACTCGTGCTCTAAACACTAATTAATAGGAAATAAATATAAAGAAAAATGGGGAAAAGCTAAACCAGTGCCATTGGATAGATCTTGATTTTAGATGAATTTTGGTGAAAGTTTCACTTGATTTGGACTTAGTATGAGTGAGATAGTAGCTTTTGAAGATTCAAATTTCAATCACTTCAAATTAATTGCAAAAGGTCACTCTTGGGATATTTTATCCATCGTCTAAATTAATTTCTTTAAGAAAATCCTTTTTCTTTCACTAACAGGTGGGTCTAGAGAAATTTTAAAATTGTTTTCCAAGGGTAAAGGCCTCTGTCACTGATAGGTGGGGCCGGGGTCAAAGTTGACTGGGTCCACCTTGCCGATCAATGGCCCGGGGCCCACATGTCAGTGACACAGGGTCTAATTATGGCATAAAACATGTTTCAAGGTTGGTGGGGTCCACATGTCAGTGACACATTATTTGAAACCAGTTTTAATTAAATTTTACTAATGACTGTGGCCCACATGTCACTCTAATAGGTTAAAGACGTCATTAACTTAATGACTGTCATTAGTGTCACGGGCTATGGGCTCACATGTCAGAGACAGGGGGATTTATCCCCTTCCTCCCTCGCCCGACGCGAAGAGTAAGCCTGCACGCTTGGCGTGCAGCGCTGGCCGTCGCAGCGGCTTGGCAGGGGCCCAGATAGGGTTGCCGGCCGTCAGGGTGCTGGCCCTCGTCGTTGGCGAGGTCCGGGGCCTCGATTGCCCATAGTGGTGCAGAGGTTTAGGTTCTCAGTTTAGCAGGCTATGGTGTGGAAGAAAAGGCAGTGGCGGCGGCACGGCGATTGTGGCGACAAGGTGGTGAAATCGGGCAAAATTCCACCAGCGAAGAAACTAGAGGGAGAGAGGAGGTAGCCGGAGATGGTGCTCACCATGCGGCAACCAGGAAGTGACACATCCTAAAAGCGGTCGAGGCGGCAGCGAAACAGGGTACGCGCGGCAAGATCTAGCTCGGTGGAGGTCGAGGTGGATCTGGCACGGTGTCGGCTCCTTGCTCCTCCAGCGATCATCTCCTCCTCGAGCGGCGGCACGGCATCATGGTTTCTTCTTCTCCGAGCTCCGGTAGTGTGGTGGTTCGGTGACTCAGCCCGGGCGCGGGAGCGATGCACTCCAGCGAACGAGCGGACAGGGGAAGACGGCGGGGTGGCTTTGGTACTTAGGGTGGGTGAGGTGTTGCGAATGGCGAGGTGGTCAGGAAGGCGATGCGGTTGGCTCCCCCTTTTATATGCATGGGTGGTGGAGACTGTAACGCCCAGAAATTCACGACTAGAATTTATGAATATTCCTATGTATTAAATCCCTATCCAGGAAAGCCAGGGTACACAATATCAAGTTGCCATACAGAGTGTGTCTTACAAATAGAATAAAATTGTCTTACATAAATGCAGCGGGAAACGATAAAGAAAGCCTATAAACAACTAGCCATGCGGAGGCTTCCATTCCACACCCAGCTCTACGGCGGATCCAGCCTAGTCCTCCTGACGATCCTTGTCGGAAAGGTACTCCATCTCTGAGAGGGGGAAAGGGAGCAAGACTGACTGCCACCCACAGTACTCAACATGTCACACCTGCAATTATGCACAATGCACGAGAGACAAAGATAGGCTCAGGGTTCATTTGCGTAAAAGCAGTTGCAAACAATAGTAATTCGCAAAATGAGTAAGAAGGGTATTTAATTAAGCAGCATTAATCCATCACCGATCAACGCTACACAACGTTGACTAGGCCCAACCATTCATCTTATCCCTACAACATATTTTAAGTCAATTTATTAAGATGAAACTAATCACGGTGAGTCTTGACCAAACGCCCAAAACCGCGAGCACGGCTATTCGAATAGATTTTAATTCTGGCCAGAGGTGTACAACTGTACCCACAAGACACAGCCCCACACATGTTCCTGTGTGCTGGTGTGTCACCACGGCACCCCGCGAGAGGCTATGACAGGACCGTTCACGCAATTCCTCCCCAACCATCCACACCACACTGAGGTTGCACCAGCCAATAGGGCACACCGTATCGGCCAGGCTACCCCTCCCTTGCGCCACAATGGATCCGGAAGCCGATCAACTCGACCCCGAGCTGACCCAACCCCATCACGCCCATTCTCACCAACAATGCATAGAAGAGGGAGAAGCTACGCTACAAGCCCAGCCGTTGCCCATACTGGCTTGTGGTAAGTATGAATAACTACTCAAGGGGTTCCCGCAAACCAGTCCTTAATTGCCATGGGTGCAACCAGCAAAACTATGCACCCACAGCCCACCAATAAGGTCAAATTTTATTTATATAAGTGTCCATATCCAAAATTCCATCCTCCGACATAAAGTCAAACAATAAACGTAATAACAAGTATTTACTCCCAAGGTGAGCTAGTTGATCCTAAGCATGGCTAAGCATCCTAGAGACATTTTATAATCAAGTTGTTACCCAGGCTACAAAGGCATAAAGGGTGATCATGTTATAGTCATCAAATTGTATATACATAGGTTAAACCTTCCTATATGAAATAATGAAATCATGCGCATTTATTTATTCAAGCAAATACTTTGCAATAAGTAGGTGCAATATGTTCAAGAAACGATGTAACTTGCCTTGCTCCGGCTCTGCGAACCCTACAACGACCTTATAGTACACGGGAGGGTCGAATACGTCGGTTTCTAAAGCAACCAAAGCATAAACAATTAAAAACAGTACATGTGACCACTAAAACATGAGCTAAAAGTATGAATTTGAATGGAATTAATCGGAGCTCGTATGAATTAGTTATGAATTTTTAAAGGTTCTCTGTGTTTTTACTATACAAAAATAATTCCTATACGATTTATTGCGCATTAATCCGGAATTATGGCGTCAGCGGACCGGGAGACCGGCGCCGACAGGCAGGCCCCACTGGTCAGTGACGCCAAGGAGGACGGCGCATGGTGGACCGCGTCAACCGCGGCCCAACGAGATTAGGCCACGTGGTTGCCGACGTAGCAGCTGTTGACGCCGAAAACCGCCGGGGCCGTTCGGCGTCTTGGAGACACGCGAAGGCCTGGGAGATTTGCTTCACTCCAGTGCAGGTCCTAAAATGTTGAGGTTCGTAGGCGTGCCAGTCAATTTGACCCCGCAATTGACAAGGAGATAGAAAATATTAGCCAATGATCCAATCGGCCGACAAACTGATGTAGGCTCCTTCCAGCCGATTGCCGATAGCTCCTGTACTGACTTCCCTTGCGCCGACTGCCTAAGGTACTGCCCGCGCCCTTGCCCGTGCCTGCGCCCGGGTTCACGCTCTTGTCCGTGCCTGTGTCCGCGCCTGGGTCCTCGCTCGTGCTCGCGCCTAGGTCCTTGTCCGTGCTCGTGCTCGAGTCCTTGTCCGTGCTCGTGCCCGGGTCCATGCTCGTGCCCGACTACCAATAGCACTTGCACATCGGCTAGGAAGCCGATGATGGTATAAGCAAATAATAAAGAATCCGATTGTCGATAACACTTATACATCGGCTAGATAAACCGATGAAAATATAAATAGATAAATCATAAATTAGCCGACTGCTGATAGAACATGTGTATCGGCTGAAAAGCCGATGGCAGTATAGTGTGCCAGAAATGTGTTATCTCGGCTGGAAAGCCGATAATAGTGCAAGTAAGCAAAATAAACAATTGAGTAATGCAGTCGGCTTTAATTGATAAAGATAACCTATCGGCTAAGCACTCCGATAGAACATCGCATAAAAACCTATCGACTCAGCAAGGATAAATCTATCACTATCAATCTAGTAGTTCAAACTTAACTGATGCAGCACAGATTAACAATGATAAAAGAACCTCGATGAGCCGATAGATCTAAATGCAATCGTGATGTATGATAACTTATCGGCTATACATTCCAATAAGACGCTTGCGTAAAAACGATCAACCTAGCAGGAATAACTTATCAAGGGCAGTTTAGTAGGTCGGACCTAACCGATGCAACACAAACTGTCGATAAGTTACACCCAGTAAGCCGATAAAAACTACGCACGCGTGATGTGGTATATCGACTCGGCCTAAGAGATCAAACTTAACTGATGCAGCCGTAGACAAAGTAGATACACCGGGGTAAGGGGTGACGAGTCTTACCCTCTCGCAGGAGTTCGGACCTAACCGATGCAGCCCGGCTCAAGAAACAAGAACCCGTCGAAAAGGGTGGCAATGCGCCGAATTTTATTGATCTGTGAGATAGATTACATGGTACCCGGGCATACGTATTTATACCCCGAGTTGATACAGTCCTGATCGGACACGAAACAGGAGTTTCCTATCTATAAAAGGAAAATTAACAAGCCCTGATCGGACATGAGATTAGATTTCCTAAAAATATTAAAACTACCTAATTAATAGATAAGGTAATTAATCGCCATGTCGTGGTCTTCACGATTCCTTCCTGAATCCGACTTCTTCTGGATTAGCTCCCATTGGCTAATATGACTTCTTTCCTTAACCGAACATGGTAATGAATCGTACCAAATTTTGGTGTTAACAGCAGCCACGGCGGACCGATGGGCTGACGCGGTGCCAACGTGGCGCCGACATGGTGAGGCACGGGCACCCACAATGGGCACCACACAGCTGGCCAGAACAAAAGGGGCTCGCTCCCTGCCGGCGCAGCGGGGCGATGGTAGCCGCCGGCGACCATCCGGTGCGCGGGGAGTGGCGGTGAGCTGCGGGGGAAGACGGGGAATCGAGGGGGAGCCTCACCGGGGTTTGACGACGACGGAGCAGGGTGAATGGTAGTGAGAGGAGAGGTGCGGCGGTGCCGAGGTCTTGGGATGGAGCGTCAAGGGAATCCCGGTGGCGCTGGACAACTGCGAAGGTGTGGACAGGGACGAGGGGGTCCTAGAGGAAGTATAGGAGGGATTAGGGAAGGAAATGACCAAGAGTTGAGGCGAGAAACCACAGCCGAACAGCGAAGACGGCGGTGGAGCTTACCTCGCACAGCATCCGGGAGATTCGGCGGCAGAGCGGAGCGACAAGGGGGCGGATGAGGCTCTCCTGAGAGCGGCGAACGTGGTAGAGGCAGGAGCTCTACTCGGCGGCACCTGGAACGGCTGTGGGGGAGGCGGCTGGAGTTGGCAGCGAGCGTCAGCGCTTCGGGATCACGGTGCAGAGCGTCTTTGGGGGTGCGATAGGCTCGGGAAGTTGAGGGGAAAGAGAGAGCAGGTGATGGGGAGAGCTTATATAGGCCCCGGCTAAGGAGTTCGTGGCCGAGGCGGGGAAATTTCACCGAAAAGGAAAAGGGCGGCCGCGGCGAAGTGGGCGAAATCTTCTCGGGTTCATGGGCGTGAGGGGCGGGAGGAGTGGGGGTTTGCGGCGGCGACGCGATACGCACATTTTGAACGAAGGGTGGAGGCGCGGGAGAGCGGAAACGGGCAGAGATCGGACGGCCGGTGCGCGCGATCCCCTCCGGCCGATTCGGCCGGAGGTTGAAGACAATGCCAACATGTGGGGCCCTGGTCCCACATGTCAGCGAGGGGGAGAGAGAGGGAGTTGCGCGAGCGTGCTGATGGGCGGGCCCCAGCGGCAACGAGAGAGAGAGGGAGCGCGCTCGGGTGCGTGGGCCGCGGGAGCAGGCCGGAACAGGGACAGGCCGCGGCCCAGAGGGTAAAAAGAAAGAGAAAAAGGAGGAAAAAGGGAAAAGGAAAAGGAATGAAAAAGATTTCCAAGGGGTTTTAAATTCCGATAACACGTTTTGAATTATTAAAAATACTTCCAATGCTCTAAAATTTCCAATAAAAATCCTGTTAGTGTATTTTGGCAAGGGAAATACAAGAAAAATACTCCCAGCTAGGGTAGATTGATATTTTGTATTTTCACCATTAATTAATTTCCTTTGCCCTATTTAAATAATTTCTTTGGGTATTTTCTTGAGTATATTTTTGTATGGCTCTATTAAGGGGAAAAATCTTAGGGTGTGACAGAGACATTGGGTGGCAGGGGTGGCATGGCGAGGATGGCGTGGGAGTCGAGGTGGCAGGGTAAGGACGGTGGCAGAGCAAGGACGGGTTGGTGGTGGTGGCAGGCTGCGCGCGTGGGGGAAGGAGACAGTTGACTCTTTATCAGTCTGTGGCGAGCTCCGCGGCGCGGGCGTGCTTCGGACTGATGGTCCGAGTGAGGCGGTGGCATGGGCGAATGGCGGATGGGTGGGACGGCTAGTAAGGGTAGGTCTAGGGATTGATGAGGGCGGCGACGGGCATGCTGTTCTACCTTAATGGTGCGACGTGTGTGCTACCAGGGAGAAGGGACAGGGCGAGGCCGGCGGTGGCAGGAGCTTGCTGGCTAGGCCTAAGCGACGACGGTGTGCTCCCCTTGTCGTCATGATGGCCACGGCGCATGGGCGTGCGACGATGGGATGGGGCGGCAAGGTCGGGTCACGTCAGACGGTTGGCCATGGAAGTCGACGTGGCAGGGTGGCTCTACTGCTTGGTCCACTGGGCGCTTGGGGGCGCTGTCAGGCCAAGATGGGAGACAGGCGAGTAGGTGTGAGCGCACAGGTGGCCACCGAGTAAGGCAAAGGCTAGAAGGTAGGGCCATGCGAAGCGGCTACGTGGTGAGCACGCACGCAGAGGGGCATCGGGTGGACACATGCAGCGGACCACCTCAGGCTGTCGTTCTCCCCTGGGCCGGACGCCGATGGCCGGAAGAATGGAGGCCGACGGGGGGGGGGGGAGGAAGAGGGAGGCGAGGCGGGGCGGTTGGTCGCTGGCCATTTGTCGCAGCCAAGCAAGCAGGCCAAGGCCTAGGAGGGGCCGGGTGGCTTGGCTGGGCTGATGCTGAGCTAGGCCGGGAGGAGAGGAGGGGAGGGGAGGGGTTGGGCCAGCTAGAAAAACAAAGATTTGCCTTTTTCTAGAATTTGAAAAGAGGGTTTGCAAGTAGAATTTTAATTCAACTTTTGTATACTTAGGTTTTCAAAATTAGGGGAAAAATTTAGATGGCCTAAAACTTGAGAGTGTGAACAATTTGAATTTGTATTTATATTTTGGCACTAGCACAAATCAAAAATAACTCCCAGAAGATCCAGCATGATGCAATTTTTGAAAAGGTTTTTGAAAATTTCAGGATGTTACACGGGCCCACAGCACAGCCCCCCTCTTCTCTCCTTCAGTCGCTGACAGGTGGGCCCAAGTCCCAAAAATAAATAAATCCTCTTTTTGAAACTCTGAGTTTGTGACATGTGGGTCCCATTCCAGTTTAACCCCTCTCACTCCCTGACATCCGGACCCCATTGCCAGGTAATATTCCTAGGGTATTCCTTTTGTTTTTGAGTATTTCTGTTTCCAAAAATCCTAGAAAATCCTTTAAACTTTAAAAATTCATAACTAATTAACCGTAACTTCGTTTGACCCCATTCGACTCTCAATTTTTTTTGTAAAAAGGAGATCTACACTTTGGCACTGTTGGATTTCTGCTCTAAGTGCTTTTCATTGGGTTTTATGCTTATTTGTCTCGTTTTGCGTGTAGAACCCGAATACGAGGAATGTCTGGATGCCACCTTCGAAGGAGAAGACCCGCTTCAGGAGCAAAGCAAGCCCTTCTTGATCACATTGCCCCTATATTTTCGACTTATATTGTTTGCCAAAATTGCACGACTAGGTGTACACTTTAGACCTGTTCAGCCTCAGTGTACCATTGACGAACCTACCCAATTAGTCGCAACTACTTTACTTAGGATGTTGATATGCTTACCTATCCTTGTTAGCTCCACAAAATATACGCCGGTATCGTTATCCACTGGATACGACTACCAATGTAATTTGCTTAGCCATGCTTACATTGTTTTGTTGTATGGGGAAAATATGAATCTTTATTCAAATGTTTGGAAACCCGATGCCTTGTCTGTCACAATGATTGACAAAATAAATGTTGTGTTGTCAAACTCTGATGGTGCGGAGTCAGTGCCTTTGTGGTTTGGCTGTGTATTATCGATAAAGACCATTTCCTTTGGGAAATCCATCCGCACATCCTACAATACGACCATACATGTATTTATGGGATACCCCTGGCTAAGTAATTGGTTAGTTCATGGAAATCTTGTTTGTCAATGGTTGTGGAACACTGGGGATGAGGAGATCAATGGTTGAACATGTTTTACAAACCCGCTTGTACCGCCTCTAGTGTGGCATGTTATCAATGAAAGGTGTAGCATCACCAGTGTTTCCTGAGTGGATGAAGGCATGGACTTGCCTGATACTTGGTTGTGGACTCGACCTAACCATGTGACATATGATCTTCATGGGTTAGCTTTGCAAAGGCCTTATAGTGAGTCCTTTACCGACCGTGTTTGATCGTCACGTGTTGTGTATTGGTGTCAGCTTACGGTGTGTGGGTAAAGCGTACAACCTCTACAGAGATTAATCGAACTGTTTGAACAACCGTGCCCATGGTCATGAGCAAATATGAGGTGTTCTCATAGCATAGTTTTGGTTGCAAAATGTTTAAAAAGATGACTGATGGGATGGGAACCGTTTCCATAGTCAGCCTGTGTGGCAGACGGCTAACCTGCGTGGTTAGGAATGGATCTGTGTGACCTGGAGTGTCTTTTGGCACCATGGTGTTGTTACGGCCAAAAAGGTGTCAGGTTATGCTAAGACAGCTCGTTAACTATGAGAAATGGTTAAGTTATGATAGATGGATAGTGGTTAAGGTGCTAAGAAAGTGAAACAAAAATAATAGAGGAAAAGAGAAGGAAAATAAAAGAAATGTTGTTATCATACATTATTCATTGTAACAAGTTGTTGCAAAGCAACTTTTGAAATGGACTGAGGTGCAAGCGTCAATCCGACAACTAAAATTTATCTCACTAGTGTTTTACAAAAGAAACTATCCTTTACTTAAAAGGTTATTTTTGCAATTAAACCCTTAGCCTCCTTTGTAGAGCCAAGCATATCATCTTTTCCCTATGCTTGCTGAGTATGTTTTGTGCTCATCCTTGCTATATATATATAGAAAGAGAGAGAGAGAGAGTATGGAGAAGACGACGTCAACCCGACCGCTAAGGAGTTCCTTCAAGAGTAAGCCGTGTATGAAGACTTCTAGAGTTTCGTCTCTAGTTCTCAAACCGTTCATGTGGTCTAGTTAGTTGCCTAGGTGCTCAGTCTCCTAGTGCCTTATGCTTAGTTAGTCACGTAGTCATCGCCCGCTGTTGGTTCTGCCTTGCCGCTATCTTGCCTGTTTTTTGTATGTCTGTGTTGTCCATCTATGGGCATGTCAATGATGACAACAGTTGTACGAACTATTCCCAGTGATATAATAATTATGGCAACAATTGTACGAACTATTTCCAGTGATGTAATAATTACGGCAACAGTTGTATGAACTATTCCTAGTAATGTAATAATTATGGTTTAAGTCTGCTATGATCCACTATTATTTTTGTGTGTACCAGCTTATGTATTTTGAGACTGATACGTATTTCACAGGTAATAATAGCTTCTGGCCTGTGTCGGCTTGTGTTTCTCTGGCTAGTAAAGTTCGGGGCGTCAAAAGAGAGAAGAGGGGAGATGGCAGACCCGCAGGCGTCACGTAGGATCCCGAAGGGAACATGTCAATTTTGGATCAGGATGGCACACTTTAATAAGTTCTTGGACCTAGATCTGTATTTTAAGACTATGAAAACCTGGATGGCACACATGAATAAGTTTAGGGACCGGTCGTATATTTTACTCATAATAAAATTACAGTTAAAATAGACTAGAATTATACATCGGATAATACTTTAATTTTAGACTTTGTAAATTTAGGTGATTGAAAAATTAAAAAAAATCAGTCGCCTAAGTAATACTTATTTAAATAGCTTATGCAACAATCGGTTAGAATTTTAAGATATCACTTTGACAATGACCCACACGTATGAGAGTGGACGCAACAGTATATATATATATATATATATATATATATATATATATATATATATATATGATGTTCATAGTAGAATCATGATTCATGAGCCACGGGCCCACAGAGAAGCACGCAGCACGTGTAATCCTAATTTCATCGTGTCGCAGCCTTGCAGGTGCTGGCAGGAACAGCAGCGCGACCCAAATCTATTTGGCTGGTATGCAGTCAGCCAGTCACATGGCCCTCGCTGTAAATATCCCTTTCCTCAAAAGAAAAAAAAAGCCTAACATACTAGTACCTTCAACACACATTGTACGATAATAACATGCTGTCTGCATGCTTTAGAAAGAGGCATCACCCTATAATCCGTATACGATTATTGCGTACTTTAGTTTGATACTATGCTCCAGTCACAACACTGCAGAAAGATGGACATGCACAGTCAGCATAGGTCATAGATTCGCAGACACAGTGACAAACAGCGCAGGTAACTGCATTCACGTAGCGATTGCACGATCGTATCAACGGGTGATCTTGTGATACTGATACACACGGTACGTATGAAGATCCGGCAATCTTCTCACCAAGATCTTCATGCGCTTGGTTCAGCGTAGTGGCAGAGCGAGCAGCGTCATCGAGCCTGAAGCCCTGGACACTGAAGCACGTTTGTTGGTGACTGATAATTTTTTATGTGTGTTGCTGGAGGACATTAGCAACAGTAGTGACGAGCTCGTACGGTGCCCTGACCAGTTCGGGAGTGGCTCCGCCACTAGTTTGATCTCTGTATGAAATAGAATTGAATTATATTTTTTATTTAATTATGCAGGTTAAGATTTTTTTCAAACGATCATAACTTCTATGTACTCGTCCTTCTAACTCAAAAGATTGAGCCGATGAAAAAAATACACAAATTATAGATCCTTGATACTTGAACAGACGATATCCTGTGATCGATCAGGAATGGGCGGCGGTGCGTGCGTCCATGCACGGTTTTACAAACCCACGCACCACGTGTGGATTGGGACGTTGAACAGCGCCATAACCCAACTCCACTGTCACTGTGTGATTACACGGAACCCATGATTTCATATCCTCTCCATCACTGTCAGCGACAGCTGAGTACTGCCATTACTTCCGTCTCATCCAACTCCGCTGTGCAATGATATAGCCCTCCTTGAATAATGTTGACTCGATCACTGAATGATCACAATTTTTTTCTCTCATCCAACTCCGCTGTGCAATGATACTTCCTTTCTTTTGTTGACTCGTCATCGTCAGTTTTTGATTGGCACTACGTGATGGATGTAGGATCAGTGAACTGATTAGATGCACTTGGGTTTAGTGTTTTGCAATTATTAGAGCACTCCCAATACAGAAACTATGGTAGTTTCTATAGATATTAATTGCACTGCTATATTGATAATTTGCTGATGTGGCAAGTAATTTAATGAGGAGAGAGAGGCAAAATCTAAGAAACAGTCTAACTAAGAAACTGGGTTTTCACGGTTATCGATGGACAAGAAACTACTATAACCGCGTTGGGAGAGCAAATATGGTTTCTATCACTACTAAAGTCCCATACAATAGAAAATCTTACACTGGGAAGAATAGTTTCTTGGTACAATGTCCTATGCTATAGAAACTGCTAATAGTTTCTTGCATTGGGAGTGCCCTTAGACGACGATTTTCAAATGTACCACCTTAAAGCACCAATTTTATAGTTGCTCCATATCTGGGTAAATGGATCAGCTAGGGCAGTGCATTACTATTTGTTTTGTTCTTCGAGATCGAGATCCGATGGGTCGCAAAAACAGAATAAAACAATTTACAAATGTATGATGGGGTTTCTCTATGCACAATATCCTATATGACTACAGGCTATTGATGGTATATTATAGTTGATCTAGGACAAGATCTGTGCAATAGTCATTAGTCAATGCTGAAAGTAAATGGAGCGATTCATCGAACTATTTCCACATGATTTGTGCAGCAGATGGCAGGAGTCTGCTCCAAAAATCCAAGTTACAAGAATGCATCTTTGATCACCAAAATTCCGATTCCAGAATCCAAGATACAACTGTCCAGGACACCAGATAGGTTCGTAAGCGTGTATTATTCAGGTGGTGTTTGATTGTTCTGGTTTATAAGCCACACGTAAAACAAAAAATATTATTAGCACGTGATTAATTAAGTATTAACTATTAGAAACTTAAAAAATGAATCTATTTGAGATACTTTCATATAGAAAGTTTTTATAAAAAAACACACCCTTTAGCAGTTCAGAAAACATACTCACAAAAAAGAGTAAATAAGCCAAAAGTGAGAAGCCAGAAGGACCGGGGTGTTAGACCTTCATCACCGGATGAGAAAAAAAATTTGAGGGAAAAATCACCAGATGAGAAAACTGAAGTTTTCCAAATCAAGTAGCATATGAAATTGTCCAAATAAATTCCTGTTATTTATTGCTCAGGAATGCTATACGGAACATGTACGGGTAAATTAATTAACAAAACTTTGGAGATTCAAGAATGCACAGATAAAAGTCTACATATACACTGGACAGAACTTGACCCTAACAAATTTAGGGCCTAGTTTTCCTCATAATAGTATTCGTAACGCAAAATGGCTTGATCTAGAAAATACATTTTCATGAAGGTACTAAAATGAACTTCTGTATATGGACCTATAAGAATCAGAGCCCCATTATTTGGCCTACAACTGATTATATGCCATGAAATAATTTATAGGTAAAATTTTACATATGTATTCTTAGCGATTTAAAAGCTAATATTGAAAAATAAACTACTATGAAAAACCTCAGAATTAACTTCAAAATTAAGTTTTCAATTCATATTTTGGCAGTGGCTTATAAGTCAAAAGTTAAACGATAGGAGTGTCAATTAGCGGATCAAAAGTTTAAGGGTCAGTATTACTCAATAACAATGTCCCTCTCCTTGATGTCCTTCAAAACAAGATTCCCACCTTCGTCATGGTGAAAAGCTTACCGAGCAGCTCTGATTCTGAAATTTGGATTTTCATCTGTACGCTTCCTAAGCTCCTGAGTGTGTTTCGTAAAAGATTTTCTTGGAATACTTTTTAAAAACGACTTTATAACTTTATAGGAGTTAATTTATTCGTTTACACCCTCAAATAGCTATAAAAAAAATCAAGTAATTTATCAATCCATCTATTTCAGCTATTTTAAATGGAGCTTAGTCCTCCGTGCATAAGTGCAGATTTTGCTTTCGAGATGGTCCCATTATAAGTATCACAGGGTGGTGTATGGCTAGCACCTTCCTGGGTTTCCATTTTAGACAAGCCAACCGCACGAGGAACATCTAAGGTCTTTTGCTCTCCGGAGGGCATTCTTATGTTCTTCCTCAAAAGTTTGCGGTCTTTCCATCTTTTGTTGCATAGGCAGTGTTGTTGGCTCCTTTCGTTCTTTCCTAATCTGCAAAATGGCGTAGCTATAGTCAGATAAACAAATATTTTCCACGCAAGTTAGCAAATCAATGCTGCTACCGTCAAGTTCCAGCGAACGTTTTTCCTTTCTTTTGGGTTCTATAAGTTAGCTGATGGAAAATGGTGAGAAAATCCAATAGAAAAAAATGATGGTTCTAATCTTTTGCATGTCATTCAAACAATTATAAAAAATTATAAAAAAAATTATAATATAGATTTCACCATCATATATAACTTTGCAAACATTCACAACAAAACTAGACCTACAATGACAAAAAACAAAATGAACCTAACTACGAGTGATATTCGAAAAAACTACTCCCTCAGTTATGAAATTGTGATATTTCAAAATGACATACATCACATCGGCTATTTGAGATCTAATGAGTATGTGGAGCATCAGACAATAAAGATAAAGGACATTTGATAGTATAGATTATATCGTGCTATATCACTTTATAGGCATACAATCTCCCTTCTCGAAAGGATGTGGACATCGACACAAACACAATCTCTGATACACATGTTTTATCATTCTTTTCTCAAACTATACATTTATAAAGATATTGAAAACATAACCATATAAAGAGTTTTTATGAAAATCTACTAATATAATTTTTCATATTTTAAATCATATTTTTTTCATTCATTAATCATTTAAGATTTTGAGGTTTGACTGCATTACTGCAAACATTCTAGGACATCATTCTTTTGAAAAGGAAAGGTAGTACATAACTAAATACGCATGTAATTTACTTTAAATCTAACACAAAAAGTGCATGTCCACGATAATAAGAAAAGATACTATAGAAATTAAAACAATAGAAAAACTCAATAATATAGAACCTAACAATAATAAAAATATCAATGGCTAATCTATAGGACATATAAAATTATAAACTATCAATTTCTAGGCCCATTAAACATTCTATAGATTCCTCATACAACATCTATTAAAGCCTCTAACAAATTATAGAAAACATTAAAAATTCTCCATAAAAAGACAAAACATCCAACGCTCAATTTTTCTTACATGGTGTTTGGATCAGCTTGTAGGTTATGGCTACTCTCTCGGTTTTTGTTATCACGCTTCCCAAAACGTAAAACGATGCGTTTTTTGCAAAAACTTTCTATATGAAAATATCTCTAAAAATTCAAATAGATCCATTTTCAAGTTTCTAATAGTTAATACTTAATTAATCACGCGCTAATGATATTTCTTATTTTACGTGTGGCTTATAAGCTATCAAAAAAAGCTGATTCAAAGTCAACAGATGATTTCTATGGCTTTATATGTGTTTACACACATTATAACTAGGCTATCATATTAAAGAAAAAAAATCATCCAAACGTGTTATCAAACAAAAAAAGAATCATCTAGGCATTGCTCATGGTTGTAGTGAGCCATCGCAAGATGCACGGGTCGTAGCAAGGATGACTAGATATTATTTCAACTACCTTATCTATGCATTATTATTCATGCCACATCTGTTTAAAACATGTACAATTTGATAATGTATGACTAAATCTTTGCGTAAAAAAACCACATATTAAAACATTCGTAAATAATCCCCATTTATATGGGAACAAATAATAATACTAAACAAGAATTTAATTGGGTAACAAATTTCAATTTTGAATTGAATTTTAACAATTGGAAATAGGGAGATAGTGAACGGCTCTAACATTTGAGGGGTGAATATTGCCCAATATGTAAGGAGAGTATTTCTTTTAAAAAAACAAATGCTATAGTTGAGTAGGCTACTTATTCCAAACGATTATAGTACTGTTAGGAACAATCTCCGATAGGTGCATCAATGCCAAAAAAGTCTAGATTTCTGCTATGTGTTTCCTTGAAGGACCAACTAGATGATGTAGGACTGGCCAACTATATGACATCTTACAGAAGCATTATTTAGAAAGCATATAACTACAATGAATTTTTAGTATTTAGAAAAACAGAGATGCTATACCGTGTGTGATCCACTGATCCTCTGGGCTCTGGAGATGAATCAAATTCATCTAAAACGATGTGTACCTAGTTTTTATTGGAAAGGATGGATATAAAAAGAGGAAGAAATGGTTTGCTTGTTCCATTAAATGAAATGCATGAATGAATATTGCAGATTTTGAAGGAGAAACGGGGTCTAGTAAAGGGCTGACAAAATAAAACTAATTAGGGCTCCTTTGTATTGAAGGGTTTTCAAAAGAAAAAAATAGAGAATTCAAATCCTTATGATCTTTTTCTTTAGAGTTTGTTTGCTTTGTAGGATTTGGAGCTGCAAAATTTCTTTGGAATACATTCCTATGCCTCAATTCCATAGGATTTTGAACATGAGGTCTAACCTCATGGTTTTTGTTTCCTTCGACAATTCAAATGCATTCTCTCTCTCTATACTCTCACTCAATCTAAATAATATATATTTTTAAAATTCCTAATTTTTCCTACGAGCCATCCAAAAAAATGTTTTAAATAATTCCTATGTTTTTGTTTCACGTGGGATTTAACATGTTGTGTCATTCTAATCCTTATTTTTCTTATTCATGTATTTTTAGATTCCTATGATCCAAAGGAGCTCCTTTTTTTTTTGGTTGTTCAAAGGACTGATCACTTGACCAGTGTGTGAGATTTTCTGAATTCTTAAGACAATCGTCTGCTCTGCAGCAGAGTCACTTGACCATAGCAGTAGCAGAAGAGTGTCGGTAGCAACATACACATGCTCCAAACAAAACGTTTAAAAGAGCACACACAGACAGCTTCTCAAACCAAATACTCCTATTTATTTAGTGATAGCTTCCTCATGCTGACACGACTTAATTTATTTATTGCACAGTAGTTTCCTTTTTTTTCTTTTCCATTTCGTTCTCCGGGAAGTTGAGTAAAAAGAAAAACAACGAAACTACAGCACTGTAAAACTGGCTGTATGTAACAACTCCAAAAAGAACATAAACTTATTACAGAATATGTATGCTCAATCTTGATTAACTCAAGACAATGGCGTACTAAACGTATTGTATTACACTTTCGGCAGTGTTGTAGTGTTGTAAGGAGCGGATGGCTCAACCTACAAAACAGATTAAATTTTAACCTGAATCCCTCCACAGTTCTAGGGTATAAACTGTCAAGAACACTTTGGAAACTAAATTTAATTATGAAAAAAAGGAACAATAAATTATGATGAACTATCAAAAGAACATACAGCAAGATATCGTGTCAGCAAACTTGCAGTGCTGCTGTTGAACCCCTGGACAGGCTTTCCTTCCACGCGGGATGCATGCAGAGATTTTCTCACTTGAGAAGCTAGAGACTGAGACGAAAAGTTACAAACATAACACAGTTCAGTCTTCAGATGAAGAAAACAAGACATAACATATGGGCAAGGGAAAGAAGCTATGGGTCACATGCTAGATGGAGCCAAAAACAACTAGACCTTCAAAGAAAAATGGAAATATGTATAAATGTTCAAGCACTAACCTTGCCCAGTTCCACTCCCCACTGGTCAAATGAGTTTATTCCCCATAGGAAACCCTGAACTGCAATCCGGTGCTCGTAGATGGCTAAAAGCTGAAAAGTAGACTCCATTTGTAATCAGTACATTTGCAGAAAACAGTAATGCAATTTGGAATAAACCAAAGGCTCTTCCATGTAATTTGCAGTCAACCAAAAACTCTTCCAAAGTACAAAAGAATGGGATAAGGATGTGCAGGGATTTAATAGCTGGTCCAGATCATGTCAATTATACACCTCAGGTTTGCATTATGGCAAAAAACACAACTACATTCCAATAACTGTTGTGTGACATGATTACAATCAGGAAAGAAAAATACCAAGCAGCATAACTTTATTTGTCTGCACACATGCTGCAGTAGAGAGGGCACTGAATATCAGCTGCACACAAGCTTAAATACTACCGTAGAGACACAAGCAGAGTAACTCTCCTACTGTTCTGCACATCAATTCATCTCAATTTTCCTTTTTTAAAAAAATAATATAATTGATTTGATATCAACCATAGCAAGAAACCAGCATATTGTCATGTTTTTTGCTCAAAACAAAAATGTAGTATGCTTGTCATGTTTTTTGCTCGAAACAAAAATGGAGTATGCTGGTCAGGTCTTCTTCATGAAGAAGAGAACATATATTATGCAACAAGATCAGAGTCTTATTGGTGAAAAAATTGATATGGTTTAGGATTAAACTTGCAACTCCAAACAAATGTCTGAATGCAATTTGCATACCTGTCCAATCTCATAAGCAGATAATGATGGCAGCAATAAACTAAGTGATGGTCGGTTGCCCTGAAAAGTCTGTAACAACAAAATTGGACCGAGAGAGGCACAAGAATGCCCTGTCAGAACTTACACCTATAGCAGCAAGCATCATGTATTGGGAGAACTAGACAAGGAATGAGTATATTATCACCTTATGAGGGATAAGATGTTCAGGTACTTTCTCACTATGCAGTTGTTCAGGAGTCTGGAAACATACGGAAAACTACTGTCAGAAACAAAACAGTTCATGGAAAATGTGCGCATCCAAAATATATTTAGCTATTTACCTTTCCATAAGCAAGTGCATCAGGCTGAGCAAAGAAATTGGACATCAATTCGTCATGATTGCTCACAATTTCCCCTGAAAAAGATGTACAATACAAGTGTTCAACGGGCAGCTGAAGATCACAAGGTCAACATGCAACATATTAAGGTTTAACAAAGAGAACAAAATTCCTGTACAATACCTTTCAAGTAAACAGGTTGCTGGCTTTTTATGACGCCAATAAAATCACAAGGAATAACTCTTCCCTGGAAATTTAGGTACAAGTATTATCAACAAAGATGCATATTCACAATAAGTTTCTTGATAATCCTTCATTTCCTTTTGCATTATTTAGATACTTGGAAAGAAAAGAACTAGGAATTCATGGTTACTCAGATAAGTTAAAATAGTTTGTTGAAAGAATGACAACACAGATTGAAAAACATGATGCTTATATCACACAGAACTACAGAAGAAATCAAGAACAAGACAAGACAAATGTACAAGGTGACATGGTTGCAATTTGCATGATCCATCCATAATAATATAAACATATTGATGCGAAGGGACAATCAGCAAGAGAAAAAAAATGTTGCATGACATCAAAATATCATCATCTACTCTAAATCTGGTATCCATGGCATTGTCAAGCTTTGCATACTGTGCTAGTCAAATGGGTTCCAGATCATAACAATCTAGAAGTACCGATCATTACCTGATGGATTAATTGATAGAAGCTGTGTTGCCCATTGGTTCCAGGTTCACCAAAATCAATTTCACCAGTCTCAAAGGGCAGTTGAACGCCATCAATGGAGACACCCTTTCCATTACTCTCCATGCTAAGCTTTACAACATAATGAGCACATGTTATGACTAGAAATAACTGAAAGAGTGCAATATGAAACTAGCTAAAATGAAAGCTAGTAAAGTACCTGCTGAATATGCGGTGCAAATTTCTCAAGTGCCTGAGAATAGGGCAATATTGCCTAAAGAACATTTATATTAGAAATGGCACTCAAATAAAGGCTTAGATCAATTCATAATTGAAAATACAATCCAATGGAACAGAGTTTCTCACTCTAGCTGGATATCCGAGAAAGGAAACATTCCAGACACTCAGCAAACCAAGGAGTACCTACCCAGAAATGATAGACCCTGTTAGATCGGTGGTTAGCAACAATAGGAAAAAATAGAAAAGCCACTTACAGGTATATTTTTCTCAAATGAGGATGAACGGAAGTGTTTGTCGATGCTGGCTGCACCCTCCAAAAACCTTCAAAAGAAAACAAATTATTACGAGAGTATCATGTATCATCTACCATCAAATTTTAGCCTCAAGGCCCTCCAAGCTGACCAAGTGAAAAACTTACTAAAGAGTTCCAGCATAATTTAATTATCATATCGTTGGATTTTACTTTCTATAGAAACAGGAAATTTCACATCCTACATAATTTCCACAGTACTACGAAGGACCAGAAGATACAATCTGCTGGCCCCAAGGTCTTATATTTCTGTGTCAGAAATTTTGGCACATCTTTCTTACGGTAATGGTGGGTTATCAGTGGTACACATATGAAGCAGTGCAAAAGGGTAGCCCGATGTAACAAAGTCTTTTTTTTAGACCTTGAAAATAGCTGTAGTTATTAGCACTCACCTGTTGATAGGATTAGTCTGCACTGTAATTATCATGCTATAAGCTTTTTTTTCTAGTATATCATTGTTTACTGCCATAATGCCATGGTTTTTCAAAGACTGGTAAACTATGTGCATTCTGAACGCAAGAAGACTAAAGGAATACAGACTCATTTTATAGTAAGGGATAAATCCATTTGACCCCCCTCAACTATTGTGTTTGTCTAAAAAGCAACCCTAACTTCAAAACCTGGTATTTAACCCCCATCAACTATCAAAACTGTCTAATTTACCCCCCTCAATCAAAACTAGAGTGGTTTCTGCCTATGTTGTGTTGACGTGTCGGTCTAGTCAGCAAAAAGGAAAATTAAAAAGGGTTAATTAGATACATGCCATTACAAATTTCCCAGTTTTGGAATCTGCCATTACAATTCGTGTGTTTGGAAAGATGCCATTATAAACCATTTCTTACCAAATTACCCTTCTCTTCTTCATCCTCCCTGCCTACCTCGTCAGCAGATGGATCTGAGCCACCCTACGTCTTGATGCCCTCCTGAAGGTCTGACGGCCGGCAACACCGAGGAAGAGGTCGGCGGGAGACGACAGCCTCAGGACCGGTGGTCGATGATGCTGAGGAAGAGGTCCGGCGACTCTGCTAGGTTGCCAGTGACCCCCGCCAACACCGCCCGTCCTCTGCATGCTGCTCCAGGAAGTCCAGGCACAGTCCCTTCTCCACTACCCCGCTAGGAGAGAAAATAGGAAGCCCGCGTGCTGGAGGAGGCATGGGGGAGGCATGCGGTGGTGATAAGGGAAAGGGGGAGGAGGTGGAGGGGGTGGCCATCGTGGCCAGGGTTCACCAGAAATGGGAGAGAGGGGTAAGGGGAGAAGGAAGAAGGAGCAATTTGGTCCAAAAATTTTGATAAAATGAATCGAAGGGGTAAGTAGTGGCATATTTCGAATGGCTGTAAAATTATAATGGCATGAGTTGAATATCACGAATTGTAATGGCATCTTTCAAAACTGGAGAATTTATAATGGCATAGATCCAATTAACCCAATTAAAAAAGGGCGGACCCGCCTGTCAGTGAAGGTCCTCCACCTCCTCTTTCTCCTCTCTCCGTGCGACATCGCCTAGCAACAGCGAAGGTGTCGAGGCGGCGGTGGAGGGCAGCACAGGCAGCGTGGAGGTGGCGACAGACAGCGGTGTGGGAAGTGTATCCTGTTCTCCCCCTCGTTGCGCGTCATGTTCCCGGTGCCAACGACAAGGGCCACGCTTTGCTGGGCACAGGATGACGACGAAGCATGCTTGCTCAGGAGCTGCTCCTTCAGACCACTTCATCATGAAAATGGAGACGGCGGCCAGCGACAGGCGGAGGCGGTGGGTTGTACTTGTCTCGTAGTCTTATCACCACGACGGCGGTGGCCACGGCTGCCGGCGACAGGTGGAGGTACGAGTGCCACTACTACTGCTGCATTTCACCAACTAGCAGGCTCTCGGCAGCCACAAGAACATGCACAAGCAGGAGAGGCAGCAGCTCAAGCAGGCACAGTTGCAAGCAGCTGTCGCGGCTGCCAGCTGGTCCATGGGCAGCACCGCCGTGCTCTACCTGCATGTGAACCCAGGGTAATGAGGGAAGGGGAGGCTGGCGACACAGCTACCAGATCTGATCTGGGGACGTGGCCCAGAGGGTGAAGTAGAGAGGGACCTAGCGGTGGTGGCCTGGAAGGAGGAGAAGTCGTTGCAGACGAGACCCAAGCGGCAAATCCAGATCCCGGTGGCGGCCGCCTTCTGCGGAGGAAGCAGAGACCGGCAGAAGGGAGTCCGCAATGGACTGGCGGAGAGGAGGGTGTCAGGCGATGGCCCCTGTCCGAACCAAAGAAGCAGTCGGATGCGGACACGTGGGACCCACTACGTTTTTAATTTGTTTTGCTGACTGTACTGCCATGTAGGCGCCACATAGACAGATAACGCTCCTGTTTGGAACGCGGGGGGGGGGGGGGGGGTGGTAAATTAGACAGTTTTGATAGTTGAGGGGGGTTGAATACCCGGTTTTGAAGTTGAGGGGTGTTTTTTAGACACACGCGATAGTTGAGGGGGGTTAAATGGATGGGCTTTGAAATTGTTCCTGTCTTACAAAGTTCAAACTCCTACAAGTATTGTATTACCTATTTGTAATAAAAAAGTAGATATGTCAGAATGTAACATAGGTTCAGATGCATACTTCTGAACAATCGGAAAGCCATACTGAAGAGATAAGGGCAGGACACCAACAGCACTGCAAACTGCAAACATTGGACTACAGTTACAAACAAACATAAGGTAGGTGATATTTTTAAATTGAAACAAATCTCACCACTATAGCGACCACCAACCCAGTCCCAAAATGCAAAAGCATTTTTAGGGTCAATTCCGAACTTCTCCACAAGCTTCAAAACCAGAAAAATGTATAGGTGAAATTTCATCACATTAGAATAAACAGGCCATTGATGAATAACACAGCATTTGGAGTATGGAAGCAGAATAGCCAAACATGTCAACAATGCAAATTTAACAAATTTATAATCCAAATGTATATAAGCTGTAATTTAGATTTTAGTATGCAGAAAAGAGATTAGATCAAGTGAAATTTGAATAGAAAAATAAAAGCTCCAGAAGTACCTCAAGATTGGTACTGACAGCAATCATATGTTTTGCAACAGCATCAGATCTGAATCAACACATTTAGGATCAGTCACAAGATAATAATGGGAAAAGGGTCGAAGGTGTTTCAGGTGTTAATATACTAACCCAAGAGAAGAGACAATCCACTCCTTAAGAGTTCGAGCATTCAACATTGTTTCAGCTGTTGTAAAGGTCTTTGAGACAACCACAACTGCAAGTTTTTCACACAACAATTAAAACCTTTGCAGATATTCACAACATCTGACAGAACACATGTACTATGTGTGAGTATGAAAGAGCAAAACATGGTGATTACCAAGTGTTGTTTCAGGATCTAAATCTTTGATGCTTCGTGCAACATCAACAGGGTCAACATTTGCAAGACTACAAGATAACCAAAATTATATATAAATTAATAGATGAAAAGCATCGTGCATGAAGGATAGAAAAATATGGAAACTGAATAATAGAAATAGTAAAATATCATCCAGATTAGAGTAAATTAAAGCACTCAGTATAGGACAAGACCCTAAAAAAAGCATAGAAGGACAAGATCTCACATGAATCGTGACTGATTTCACAAAGCAAAAACTGCTGGAACAAATTACTTCAAAGACATCAAAGCAAAGGAATACTATGACCCAGTAGAAAAAAATTACTGGAACAAATTAACAGCTAAATAAAGAAATCAAAGGTGTTAATTAACATTCACATTAGTAGCATTTAACATAGAAATTATACTGTAGAAACATACAGTTTGCAAAGCATAGAATTGCTGTTGGGCTGCACATTACAATTGAAAACATGTCCGCAATACACACTTACAATCTTAATTGTCGCCCTTTGGCAGATTCTGCAGCTTCTGGATCTGAAAATTAGAAAGATTTTCAGGGTTTGCCAGATCATAATTTTCAGTAAAACAATCTCAGTCCGGATAACCTAAGAATGAACAGTATAGTATTTCACCTGTCTGGAGGGCAGCATGCACGAACAGAGGACCAAGAAAGCTACCACCTATTCCAACTGACACAACATTCGTCAATGCTTTACCAGTTGCCCCAACCTACAGTTAAAGAAGTAGCAGCGATCAATCTGAGTGTTTAAAAACATTTACTGAGTTCAAGAAAATCTTCAGCTTACCCATGATCCACTCCTAAAAGTTTCTGAAAACTGCTTGATTTTATCTTTTACACCCCAAACTTCGGGAACCACATTGACCCCATCACTTTTTATTACTTCGTCTCTTGGAGCCCTTAGAGCTACATGAAGCACGGATCTATTCTCTGTGCTATTTATCTAAGAGAACAAACCAAGTAATGTTACAAATGAATTACAGCGACATCAAACAATGTATATGGAATGGGAATCTTAAGAATAGTCCAAACATTAATTCTAAATTATGCATCAGAGCTCAGAACAAAATAGTCAAGCTTTTTAGTACTAAGCAGAATTAAACGCAAGCTAAATATGTGTTCACAGTATTCATGGCAAGTAATGGCACTCTTTACATATGATGAAGTTACTGAATAAACACCCCCCTCAGAAAACTGAACATCTTTTTCAGATCATGATGCTTACCTTGTCACCTCTAAACATCTTCTCAATCTTCTCCTTGAGCTTTGCAGCCTACAATAAATTGGTTAGATCCCAAATTATGACACCAAAACCATAGTATAGCAAATAGGTGTCACCTCTGCCAATTTAAACAGCTTTTCCATGGTCTCGCCAGTTGCACGCTGCCTCGAGTAATCCAAAAAAATGCCTTCATACTCACTGTCAACCAACAAGCACCTGAGCAACCAAAGCAGAAACCCACATATACAACAGGAGAAATTTCAATCCTTACGCTGTCATTGCATTGCAGCGCTCAGCATCATCCATCAGATCGCGCAGGTGCGTTTTGTGAATCGCCCCAACATGCGCCTGCTCCCGCATGCGTGGCAAAACACGAAATCATAGTGAGCCTACCAATCTAATCGAAGCATACATCGAATAGAACCGCAGCAATGCGACACTCAAAAACTGGCAGTGCTTCGCGCGCGTATAATGAAGCCATCAACTCACGCACCTGGAGGCCTTTCCACTGCTCGGTAACGCAGATTAGCGCCGAGGACGCCATGGCAGGGGCGGATCTAACGTGGGACATGGGGGCCCCAAACTTTTTGGGAACAAAAAACAGTTATTAGTATTAAGGTTAACGCAAATTAAGTGAAAAAACTTCCAGATCTAGAAGGGAACCTAGGGTTAATGCAAATTCCAGAAAAAAGGTGCGTGGATAGAGAGAGATGAGAAAGAGGATGCGGCTGCGTAACGGATGGATGGATGCTCACCAGTGAGGATGCAGCGGAAACAGCAAGACGACGGCGCCCCTGCTCGCGGGAGATCGGCGCAGGCGGCGGGCGAACTCGGGAGGAGACGAGACGGGAGTCGACGCCAAGGGGACGGGGAACGAAGCGGTCAAGCGGATCCTCTAGACTTCTGGGTGCGTTCGATAGCGAGTTTGTCTGCAGTTTTTTTTCCTGGTGTATCGTGATTTACGGCGTGTTTTTTTAAAAATTTTCTATCTAAAAAATTTCTTTAAAAAATTATATAAATATATTTTTTAAGTTAAAATAATTAATACTCAACTAACCATACGCTAATGACTTATGTTGTTTTTCGTGTCACCGAAAAGCTTAAGCCAAACTCACTATCAATCTAAGCCAGGCTCCCAAGCCACGACGGTACGGTTCACGTTATATCAGCCGTTGAAACTAATCCGACTATTTGCTTATCTTTGCTGATCGCTAAAGTAAGCCGAGCCAGCTCATTAGTCTACTAGCGAACCACACGGTCGGTGATGGCATATCTCTCCTGCTCTAAAAACAGGGTCGTCCTTCTTCCCTTTTCTTATTTTACACGTAGTGTAATTGCATGAGCGTAAGTGAGAGGAAAAAAACTTTCAATCTATTTTAAATAATATGAACCCTTTGTAATACAGAAATATGTTACTAGTGGAGAAAAAAATACAACCGGTATTTTGGCGCCATGGCATAACACTCCCTTCTCAGTTCAAGCCAAAGCTGATGGAACGCCAGCTGTCAAATACAACAAGAAGCAATCAAAGGAAGGTCCAATTTTTACCATCAATTAATTTCTGTGGTGAAGAAATAGAAGAAGAGACTAGTGGAGAGCACTATGGATCGAACAAGGTTAACACAAGACAAAGATACTTTAAATATTGTAGGTTCAATTTGCTGATGACCTTTGCACTGAAGAACTATTTTAGTTATGGAGCTCATATTCCGGTGACTTGCTTTTATTTTAATATTCTTGTGTTTTTTAAATAAACTTGTGCTACTCACTTTTCATTATGTATTTCAGCTTTTGCAGGTAACAACGTACAACAAAAAAGGCATCGTGGGCTGATGGGCTGCCCTGGCCTGCTTCAGTGATTAACAAAGGCACACAAATAAGGAATTTTTTATTTTTATATTTTTTTAATAAAATATTTACAAAATTATATTTTCATTTCAAAAATTTACAGAAATATACTCCTAACGCCCTTTGGCAAGGCATTTTTTAAGAAATCGCTCTCTCAAAGGGCGATTTAATGATGTGGCCGACGGCCGTTAGCCGGGCGGCCGGCAGCCATTAGCACTTTTGCAGACGGCTCGCTGGGGGCCGTCTGCAAAACCCCGGCCGCGGGGCCAGCCATTTTACAGGCGGCCCCCTGGGCCCTCAAAAACCGCCCTAGGGGGCCGCCTGTAAATTGGCTGGCCCCGCGGTCGGGGTTTTACAGGCGGCCCCCTTGTCGCCCTCCTAGAGAGCGGTTTTTAGGGCCGCCTGCAAATTGGTCCATTTTATAAAAAAAAAAATCGCTCTCTGAGAGGGCGATTTTTTACTGGCTCACTATAAAACCCCCTCCGAGCCTCCAAAAAATTCATAAAAGTAGCAGAAAAAAAAGAAGAAAAAGCTGAGTGAAGGCGAACAAAAGCGGCGAAGCCCAACCAGTTTACGGATTCATCTACAGGTAATATTTTATAACTCTTTGTAATTTTCATTTCTATTCATCAAATGATGTAGTATTGTACTACTTATTTCACAGGTAAGTAAATGTTAGGTTTGATCCACAAGGTGTAGATCTATTGAAGTTGAGCATAACGGCTAAGGACATTGATAGAGCGTATGAGAGAAGTTAGGTTTTTTTTATTAGATGAGTAGCACTAGTTGGAGAAACGCTAGGTAGATGAAAATAAGGACGATGACATTTAATTTTTTGTAGTCACGTGTAGTATACCGTAGGTATGTAGTTGTATAAGGTATTTTTGGCATAGCGAGTTATAACTTGCGTTTATTTGGTTATAATGTATGTTGCTATGGATGCATCCGGTATGTCCAGTCATCTACGACCTCCGATTGACGTGCCTCCGCCGATGTGTTGGTATGGAGATAATTGCAAAGTTGCAATAAGTGAGAAAGATTACACATACCGGCAAAGATATTGGATGTATGCTAATTAGGCGTACTCCCCGGAGAAGCCGAAGCTACAAGGGAAGAAGGGGAAGGCGAAGAAACCAGTGAAGGTAATACGAATTATCTTGTAGTACGAAATATTTGAAACTTTGAGCTAACAAATTTGTATATGTCAAGGCACCGAAGCCTCCTCCGTCTCTGTGCGACTTTGTGCAGTGGATAGATACGGAGATCCGTCCACAGGACACAAAGTTTCTTCGCAGTTTAAAAGATTGGAACTGGGAGCGGTGCCAATATCGTTGGGTGGCGCAAGAAGAGTGGGAGGCTGAGCAAAAGAGGAAGGAGGAGAAGGAGCAGCAGGAGAAGGAAGCCCGTGAGGCAGAGAGGGAGAGGAAGCAGGAGAGGGCACTACGTGCAAAGGAAGCTAGGCCGGAGGCGGCGAGAAAGGGACAGTACACACACTGTACACAGTAGTTGCATATCTAGTCGGATATCCGTTTGAAATACTCTAAGGTATGTAATAATGATAACTAGAAACATTTCATGTACCGTTTGTACTCGTTGGATGGATAATTTCAGTATGTTCGTAAGCAATTAACGTGTGCTCAGTTGTCACCGCTCGGAATCTACTTTTGCCGTGAGGTTGAAACTCGAAAATTAATGTTTTTGATCAGTTTCGTCACAAACGTAGATCGTGAGGAGTATATCATTTAATCGATAAGCGTAAACGAAGTAAAGGGGTTAAACATCTAGGCCCCGTTGTTGATTTTGGTAATTAATGACAAGCGGTAATTGTGGAATAACCAATGTGTTTCAGTATATGAAAAAAAAAGTTAGGTCCACATGCCAAAGAGGATGACCACTAATTAAATTTGATGGCGCAAAGCTATGGAGTTGTAACGTGGGTTTCGGTCAGACCACGCATACCTGGTCAGTCGGACCGGCTCGATCCAGTATAAAAAGTGAGTTGTAGTGGGGTGGCAGTCGGACCGCCTCCCCAACCCGGTCGGACCGGCCTGATTCAGTACCGACACGGAATTGTAGTGGGGGTCGCGGTCGGACAGCCTCCCCTTCCCGGTCGGACCGGCCAGATCCAATACCGACAGGGCGTTCTAGTTGGGGTGGCGGTCAGACCGCCTTCCCCACCCGGTCGGACCGGCCCGATCCAGTACCGATAGGGAGTTCTTGTGGGGGTCACGGTCGGACCTCCTCGACCTCCCGATCGGACCGGTCGGATCCAGTACCGACAGGGAGTTCTAGGGGGGCGGCGATCGGACCGCCTCCCCCAACCCGGTTGAACTGGCAGCATCCAGTACCGACAGCACAAACGAGATAAATTTTGAGTAGCAATAAACTCCAAAGGAGACAAATGAGAGTTAAACTATCCTATTACAAGAAAGCTGACAAATAACAAAAGAGTCTTCAATCTTCAGGAGGAGGGGAGGAAGGCGCATTGCGACGACGATGGTAGACAACCAGATGGGAGGTCTCTACAATCCTCATACGTCGCTCGAAACCATCCATGCGACCTTCAACACGATCAATGGAATTTTGCACAGTTCGAATATTACTGGATAAGTCTCTCACTTGTTGAGTCATCTCCTCAAATCCGGTATTCATACGAGTGAAGCTATCATTTAGAGCATTGAGAGCTCCCATGACCGGATTGAAATACTCCATTGGCTGCATCCCAAAATATACATACTAAGAAGAGAAGAACTGACCAAAGTCCTGTGGAGGCGGCGGAGGAGGAGGATCATCATGAAAAGAAGGCCCTTGAGGTTGAGCGGAACGAGAAGATTGATCGCCCTCAAAGCACCGTCCGGAGGGAGCATTTGGTGGAAGCCGGAGCCTATACTCCTTATGGCGAGATGTTCTATTGCCCATTCTTCCGCACTTTGCAAGGATAAGCTTCATTATGAATGGAGCATATTATATACCTTTTCCAAGAGTGTTTTTGACATGTGCATCTCTAAGAATAAGGTCGGCGACATCAAACCGAGTTCCATTTATGATAGCTCTGATCACATATCATGTGATAACATAATGGCATCCTTGTTGCCCCACCTTGGGACAATAAAAGCTCTGACAATCCGGTTGATCACACTTGGCACAGTTTTTAATCCAGTGACTATTCCAAATGTGCAATGAACACTTGTGTCATAGAATTAAGCTTGTTCTTGAACAGATATTGGAGAGTACTGTAGATCGGAGTGAAGCCATGTACCCTCAAGATATCTGAGCTCCAACACTTCTTGCGACTCTTGCTTAGTTGCCACACACCCAAGCTCTCCACTAATCCATTTTATCTGAGTGAAATTTTTATTTATCCAAATAGTGGAGTAGAACTGACGGATAAGAGCAGGATCATAATCCTGATGGATAGCAACAGACTTGTCAATTCCCACTTCTTGGAAAAGATTATTCAACCCTTGAAACTGCGAGGTCTTGTTTATCTCTTTCTACACAATGTACTTATGATCAGCAAAGGGCTTGGTGGAAGTGTAGACCTTCTCAAATACTTCCTTCTGAAAGTTTGTGTGAAACCTTCGATCGTTCGATTCGTTAGGTCTGTTGAATTGATCATGATCCCTAAGAAGCATGTACTCCGTAGGGTTGTTCAATCGCACTCGGAAGTTGATAGTTAGATTCACTTGAGGAGGCATTGAATAATAGACCGAAGGAGGTGGAGCAGTGTAACACCCTAAAATTATCCCTATATAAAATATTGTGAAAAAGGAATTTTCAGAAATTTAATTAAAAGTCTCAATGAGTGAAAGGAATAAAATCAGAGGAAAATCTAAAGAAAAATGGGCTTGAAGATAATTTTATAAAATTCTTTGCTTAATTATTTAATTTCTGGAATTTTCTGGGAATTAATTGATTAGGGAAAGTATTTTTGGCAAAATAAATAAGCTCACAGAATTAAAACAAAAAGAAAAAGGTTTAAAACCCCTCCAACAGTCTTTGGGCCATTTTTCGGCCCGTTACTGTGCACAGCCCGTTTCCCTTGGGCGCGCGCGGCCGACGGCCCGCGTCCACTCGCGTCGCCCACAGCCACCGACAGGTGGGGCCCACCTGTCAGGTTGTCGTCTTCCTCCCGCCTGGGCGCACTGTTGTGTTCAAGCACCGCTGCCATAAATCTTTCCAAATCCGTTCGTCTCGGCCTCGGTTTCTCCAAATTAGTTGGGGGAAAACGGAGCCCCTATCTCCCTCCACCTAATCCCCAAGAAAACCGGAGCCGAATCGCGCGTGGAATGGAGACCCGAAGCTTCCCGAGTCAGATTTCAATCCCTAACCGGCGCCGCCGCAAAATCCGTCAAGTCCGAGCCGGAGTCCACCCCTCTCCGCCTTAAATAGCGACCTTGAGACCCTTAGGATGGTTTTCGCCCTTTAGATTGAGCCCTAGCTAGCTCTAGCCGTCTCTCCGCGTCTCGCGCTTGCTCCGCCGTCGTCGCCAAGCTTCGTCTGCGCGCCGCCGTCGCCTCAGCCACTGCTGAAGCCTGCCGCCGCCTCGGTTAGATTCGCCAGAGCCCGCAGAAGCCAGGCCGCCGTCTTTTAGCCCTTGGAAGCCGCCGGAACACCGCCGTCGACGAAGACCCGAAGCCCTCCGCCGCCTCAAGCTCGCCGCCGGCCGTCTCCGTCGCCGCTCTTCGTGGTTTCGCCCTCGGTAAGGATCGCCTCGACCTCCTTTACCCTTTCCCGCTCTCCCCATGTGTCGCCACACCGCTGATCGCCATCGATCATCGGGTTTAGTGCCGCCGCCATTGCCGCCGTCGCTGTAGCCGACGTGGCCGCTGATGTGGTCGCCGTGTAGACGCCAGCTCGACACCACCTCAGCGCCGTTAGCCAATCCGATCGGGATCGATGTTAGCCGTCGGATCTCCTCGGTTAGATCCCACCCGTCCAATCACAGTGAGATCACCTTGACACGTGGCTAGATCTTGGCCATCCGATCAAAACCCTAGAACCCTAGCCGTCAGATCCCCCTCGTGGACCACAGTGGACTCGGTCCACCATGAACTCGACACCTCCCTCTCGCTGACAGTGGGCCCCACTGGTCAGCCGAGAGCCTCCTCTCTCCTGTGACGTCATAAACCCCTTTTCCCGAATAAAATTAATTCAATTATGACGCAATAAATCGGGTAAATTCTTTTAAATAGGCTATAAAGGGGTAAAACTTCCAAAAATCATAACTAATTCATATAAACTCGGATTGAGGTCGTTCAAGTCTCTAATTTCCTTAAAAATTATGAACTATCCAATAAAAATATAATATTGTACTGTTCATGTGTGTTGATATACTGTTTTTGCTCATTTTGTTTATTACTATAGCTACCGACGTTCAGGAAGAGACGCAGTTTTTCGAGGCAGGTGTCGAAGACTGTGTGGAGCTGCAAGGCAAGTCACACAAATTCCTCTTTCTCATTGAACATGTTGTTCTTATGTTTAAAGCTATGTTTTCCTTCAACACTGCATTTATTTTGAAATGTCATCGGGATAGGGAAACCATAACCTTTGTTTATGGCCCCGTTGATTTGATTACTTGACATTGTACCTATGGGATAATTTTGACTAGCTACCTTTATTTACTGGTTAGCTAGAATAACTCCAGGACCCTGCTTAGCTATGCCTAGCAAATGATAGAATAACTTATAGGTTGTCACAGTAATTTCTATACTAATATTCAGTCACATGAAACGATGTTCCATTTACGATGGTGGTCATACGAGGACATTTTAATGGTTCACTAAAACTTGAATAAAAGGTGGGTTGCGAGCACCATGGTTGAAAATGTTGCTAGCGGTGCTCGTGACAGTTAAGGACCGATTCGCGGACTACTTGTTGCGAAGCAATACTCGTGCTAACCACAAGCTAGTATGGGCAATGGTGGGAACCAAAGTGCAGTACGTTCAACCGGGGTCCACCATGGTGTGTTGTGGCTGTGTCAATAAGACCACCATGGTTGCGTCAATAAGTCCATGTCTTGGGCGTTGGATCGTTTCCCTGTTGGGGGCCTGATCAGCTCCTGCCGGAAACTGGTGGTCCAGCGGGTGGCTCCCTTGTTGTGCGGATTACATGGAGGGTCCTATCACAATTCTTTTTTGAGATACTGTGGTGGTATCAAGGGGCACAGTGATGTGCTGTGGAGTTGTGTCTTGTGGGTAAATTGGTACACCTCTGGCCAGAGTAAAACTGTTCGAATAGCCATGCCCACAGTTAAGGGCGGCCTAACAATATTTTCTGTGATTAGTCCCACAGTATCTAAAATTTGATGGTTGAACAGTGGAACATGTGTAGCTCCATGTGGGAGTGGTTGGGCCTATACCGTTTTGGTGAGCGGTATAGTGTTGATCAATATTGCTATTTAACTAACGTTTTATTACTCTCTCAAATGTTTTATTACTTGCTTTTGTGCAAACTTGAGCCATATAATGCCATCCTTGTTATCCCGTGCATTTGCATAATTACTGTGTGGCTTGCGGAGTATGTCATGTACTCACCTTGCAATCAACAATCATCATTCAGAGGAGGACTACAATGAAGAGGACTACTTGGAGGACTGAGCGGGAGCCCGGTCAAGTGCGTGGAGTGGGAGTAGTCACGCTGCTTATTTATTTACCCGCTATTAGAACTTTATTGTTTTAAGAGGTACCATTCACCTCTGTAATAAATGCTTACGCCATGTAAACAATTACTTTGGTTATCAATTTTGTCATGTGTGCCTCGGTTGATTCCTGGACGAGGGTTTACACATAATAAAACTTTAGAATTTTGGATGGAAATTCTGGGCGTGACAAGCAGTTGGGTCACCTCGAGGATAAATAGGCTGCTCGTCATCCTCATCCTCAACCTCATCCTCATATATTTGATGGTCTTCTTCCTCTTCCTCTTCCATCACATAATCTTCATCCTCCATCGTTTCTTCCTCTGATGAAATGACGGGATCATGACGCTTCTTGGAGCGTCTTTCCGCAATTTTCTTGCGAGGAGGAGCCATTGACTGAGAAAGAGACAAAGAAAAGGATCAGCGAGGATTAGTGTAAACGGAAAAGATTTGATAATTGAAACTTGCTGCTCAGTCCAGGGGCAGTCAGACCAGCCCTACTTTGGCGGTCGGACCGCAGGCATCAAGCTGGTCCGACCGCCACTGCCAGATCGAGTTTGCGCGCTTCCATTCATCAAAAATTTTTCACATACACAAGAGATGAACTAATATGGTAGAAGACTAGAGAGAATAGAAGCTGAACAACATAGGCATTGTGCACAAATATAGGAGAGGAATAAGAAAACAAACTAACCCTAACCCTAGAAGCATCAAGAGGTGAACGGGATAGAGTTAGATACAAGGGAGAGAGATTACCACTAGATTGCCAGAAGAAATCGACTTGATTTGCACCAAGAACTCCCCTCTAGAGATGCAAATTGACGAAGCACACTCCTTTGGCCTAGGGTTCCAATCCACGGTTCAAAAACACAATAAAATACAAATCCCCACCGTGGAATAGAGAGAGGGAACGGAGGAGAATCACTTACGGTCCAAACGGAGGAGAAATCCCGGTCCAACCGAGAGGAGAAAGTGGAGAGGAGAGTTAGGGTTTGAGGGAGAGAGAGAGAAACGGGTTTGGGGCGAGTTGGGAAAAGAGAAGAGTGATAAAGGAGAAAGAAGGTTGGGTAGGATAAGTCATGGCCGCCACCCAGTGGCCCGGTTGGACCAACCCCCCTTAGTCGGTCAAACCGCAGGCATCAGGTTGGTTGGACCGCTCATAAAGCGCCGGTCGGACCGCCTATGCCCGATTTGCCGGGCTCCAGCCCTTGCACAGGCAGATCCCCGCACACAAAAGTCACAACACCAGGTTTTTAAGATCTCGGGGAAAAACAAGATGACACAAAGGTACCATTTGAATGTGTGAGCTCAAACATTGACAATTTCCATATATTTGAGATTTCACTTAAGTGCTAGAAATGTCGTATTATGGTTTATGGTAGTTTTTGGTTGAATTTCAAAAGCAAATAACTTTTAAAGGATCAAATTTTTGCGAGAAGTTTGAATACCAAAAACATTTGAAATAGTCAAGTCTAGCATTTTTGGTTTGGAAGCTTTTTCAAAATCTCATTCGAACTCATTTTGGAGATTTAGGGCAATTTGGTCAAAAATAAGATTTTAGTTTCTTCCAAAAAGTGGTAAGAAGGTAATTTTATTTACAATTAATTTTTCTTTCAAGGTTAAGTTTGGAAAACATATAAGATACGATGTGAAACATTTTCTAAGCGGTAGATTTCAACAAAAAAAGTTTGTGACAAATTTTTGACTTTGGTCAAACTAGGCCTTTTGAACACTCTTCTAGCACTTTCATCAATTTGTTCAGACTCTAAAGGTTGTATTACACATATGAGATGTGCAACACTCCCTAATTTTAAAAAAAAGAACAACAAATTAAAGAGAGAAACCAAAGAAACAAAGGCAAAGAGAATCACCAAAAACGGGCACAATGCAAGAGATTAAGGGACATTTCAGATATCTATGACATTTAATTCATTCTTCAAGTTGCAAAAACGGGTTTCATCAAGAGGGGTTTCTTCAGTAAACATGAAATTAATAAAACACGATGTACAAGAGGCGAAATACTACTGGTACAACGGACTACGGGCCCTGACCATAACCTCTAGCCCTCTTCGTTCTCCTAGCCTGCGCTCGCACCTGCCCTTGGGAATACGTTAGCTGGTTTGGTGGTACAGCACGGCCAGCGCGGGCCGCCTGCACAGGTGTGCCAGCTAGTGGGTCCTGTGTCTGCGGTGGCGGAGCTCCTTCGAGCTGCGAGGTATTTAGTACCTCGTGGATCTCCTCGTCCTCGTCCTCCAAGTCGTCCCCCTCGAAAGGATCCTGTACCAACCACTGCCGCGTGCACCCTGCGCGGACAAGCCAGCGCCAGCAAACATCCCCCGCACTGTAGAGTGGAACCCTATGCACAAAAATATTGATAATTGCAAAGTTTAATTTTGCAAGGCGAAAGTAAACTTTGATCTAATCTGAAGGACCTCCTGTGGTGGCCCCGGGGGCAATGGTCATGCCCTGCTGCGCGTGCGGTCGGATGTGGTACGGTCCCTGCGCGGACGTGCCAGCTTCGGAGGGATCTAGGTACGGTGTAGCGAAAACTGCACGGAACCATACGGATGTAAAATGGTGCATGTCATATTATGAACCGATGGTTAGCGAAATTTACCTCTGGAGGGGCCAGCTCGCTGATTGGAATCATGCTGGTGCACTCCACCTCCTGCGAGGCGTGGCTGCAGCTGTCGTATAGCTACGGGAGGTACCGCGTCGACCGCATGACAAGTGAGCGCACGGATCACTGCGTGTATCGACTGACGGATCCTCCCGAAAGTTGTCCTCAGCTCCTCCGCAGTCAGCATGATCCCTTCGTCCAACCGTCCGAACGCCGCGTCCACATCTGCCCGAACCTGTCCGCTGCATTGGCTTAGTTGAAATGTGACGTTAATATATATTAGAATCATGCACACCTACAAAGGGAATAGCAAAGTGCAAAGAGAATGTGCCATACCGCGCGGAAGTAGTCCTGGTCACGGTGTCTAGGATAGGTGTCAGTCGTAGCGACGAAGTGTGGCTGTGGATCCTCTGGGGTGAACGTCACGCGTGTGCGGGTGCGTGGCTGGTACCACCTGAGATATGCTAGGTAGTTTTCCTCAGTGTGTGGAAAAATCTCATCGACGACCTCCTCCGTCGCCAACAACCAGTCCTTGACGTACTTCTGCAGTCGCGGGTACCACTGAGTGCCGCCTGCCTGTCCCCTACGAGTATACCTATTTGCAGAGAGTGCATTAGACTTTATTAAAGAGTTGTAGTCGTCGACAAACATCATAGTTGTACTAGCCTGTGCACGTCACGAGGCACAACCATTTGCACGGCCATAGGGAAGAGCTGACGTAGGCTGAACTGTCGCATCACGCGCTCCGGACAGTGCGGCTCGACGAAGATGTTGAACACCAACGGCACTTTTGTCATCTAGTACGACTGGTCGCGCGTGCAAAGAGCCGAGAGTCCGAGCGGTGCACGGGCTGCGATGGCCTGCGGACTATATGGCTCCTAGACGACGTCGCTGGGCTGCATGCTGTCCAACTCCATAACAAAGTCGCAGTAGGCCCTCCTAACCTACGTGTGAGCGTAACGACGCTGCAAAATAGGACAGGGGAACACGTTAGTATTTGCGCTTAAGTGGTAAACCTAGAATTTCACGTAACGTACCTCACAGCGACACCATACCGTCTCCATAGTGGGACGGTCCTCGGCCGACTGCCCATACAAGCCTCCAAGGCCGCCCTCGTAGTTAGAGTGGTGAATCAGAGGGCGGCCTATCGCGAAGCATTCGGTCGCCCATAGCTGCAGAAGGAGAGGGCAACCGGCGAGAATCGCACCTGCATCGGTCTTTGTGCACGCGTCACAAAGACCACGGTACGTTGCTGCTAGCACAGCAGATCCCCAGCTCCACTGCGGTACACAACCGTTCTCGCTGTCGACGATCGCATGAGCGTAGTAGATCAGTCCTTTGTCCATTGCGTGCCCCGTCGTGCTGGTGAACATCACCCACCCAAACAGCCACAGCAGATACGCCTCCAAGCTCCACTGCACCGAGTATTGGTCGGTGTCTTCGTATAGCTGATCAAGCTGTAAAGCAAGATTGTAGTTAGCACCACTGTTGTTTTATAGATCGGATGATTGTGAATCGAAAGAATCCGCGACTTACAGTGAACTGTAGCAGCCACACCTGCGAGGGGCTGGTCGGGGTGTAAGGCGGTAGCGAACCCGGCCTACCAAGTCCAAGTCGACGGTGCACAACCTCGAACCAAGCAGTGATGTCCTGTGACCAACCTTGCATCCCGTCTACCAGACCGACTGTATCCCCTGCGATGGGAAGTCCCAGCAGGTAGGACACGTTCTGGAGTGTGGGAGTCATCTCGCTACATGGTAGGTGGAACGTGTGCGTCTCCGGTCTCCAGCGATCCACCAGTGCCGCCAGAAGTGACCAGTCAGCGTCCCATCGCCTGGTGGGGTCCTTCTCGTCTAGTGCGGGCTCAACTAACCTACATAGCGGAAGAAGTCTAGCCTCACGCAACCTGCAGAATATAGTACTGTAGTCAATATTGGGGACCATAGATATGTAGAAATGATGTGAAGAAATATTAGTACAACTCTGACCTCTCACGAAACCGGTGGTCTATCCACAGGAGGTGACGTGAAGGCTGTGGACGGAAGGTGCCTAGCTGGGCACCCTCGACGGCTGACAGGTAAGACAGGTGGGACTGGTTGAGGACCCGGTTGAGCAACTCCAGGGTATGGTACG
This sequence comes from Oryza meyeriana var. granulata, assembly GCA_003991445.1. NCBI lineage: Eukaryota > Viridiplantae > Streptophyta > Magnoliopsida > Poales > Poaceae > Oryza > Oryza meyeriana. Next base: position 142,504 of record RYFJ01001267.1, on the reverse strand, counting down.
CCATACCTGCATGTAAATAGAGAGTTAGCGTAAATTATATTGTCAAACCAACAAGTAATAGTAATTTCATAAAGTTAATTGAACAACCAAATTACAAATTATTGTTAAGGTTTACATCATTATTACATGACAGTAAAAAACAACAGTACGATACATATCGTTCTACAACAAAGATCAAGCATAGACTTACACTACACCGCAGCACCACCAAATGTTCAAGAATGCCTAAGACGGGGTCGTCTTGAAGTTGTGCCTTCACCCGTAGGACGACTGCCATCAACGCCTGAACCCGACGGTCTAGCTTCCGTCGCACTTGGACCGGTTGCATCCTTTGGGCATTTCTTATATGTATGGCCTATTTGGTCGCACTTTGAACAACGTTTATGTCTTCCACCAGATTCTGACTCATCCATGACATTACAGATGCGTCTTGTCTTGCAGCGACCTGCTTTATCCCTCAATTTTATTGGGTCAGGAATGTAGATAGCTTGAGGATGCTCCGTAGAAAATGTCCCCGCAATACCGAAGCCGTATATCTCTCCACTCCAGGTATTGTAGATTGCTTCTTTTTTGAAATAAGGTGAGACAAAATAACGTGCTTCTATCCCGCACTCACCGCTCGCGGCAATAACATGAGAACATGGCTTGTGGAGCAAAGTAGGCTTTCGGCACGAGCACTTGCAGGTCCCGTCTTCCTTCAGCACGCACTCCTGCACAACTCTTTTGCGGTAGATTCCGCGCATGCCCTTGTCGACACAAAATACTTCAAATCTGTGTTCTTGTGTACCTTGAGGTATAGCTCGATGTCTTCGGGCCTTATTACTTTTACCTTGCAGGTATTTAGTCAGTAATGTGCCAAAGAAAAGATTATTATCCGCTATTGAGGAGACGACTTCTCTGAACTGATCTCTAAAGTACTTGCATGTGCCATGCAAGATAAATTCAACTATGCCAACAAGTGGGAGCCCTCGAATACCACGCATCACCCAATTATAAACCTCTGTCAAATTTGGGGTCATTATGCCAAATCAAGAACCATCCTTGTCATACAACAATACCCATTTCTTCTTTGGCTCATTCTCAATCCACTCGAAAAATTTTCTAACCGAGAATGCCGACCTTCTTCTCATACGAGGTCCGTCACTTGATAGAGATCCAAGAGCTTGTGGAGCCTCATCCCCTACAAGGGTAGCCCTCCTGGACTGTTCATCTGTTTGTTTAGTGGTCAGCTCATCCAACCTCCTCTAAAGCTCATCGAACTTCTTCTCTTGATTCTGGGCGCACAGCCTCTTGAAAAGATCTATAAGGTGCTTATTCTTAAATTGCCTATAGAAATTAGCACCCATATGACGCATGCACCATCTACTTTGGACATCTGACCACCTTGGTAGGTATCCCTTCTGAGCACATCTATCCCTCAATTTCTTAATTGCCCGTAGCAAGCCGGCGTGACGGTCATGTATGAGGCATACGTCTGGCATTATTCGTACAAGTGCAGACTTAACCCTTTCTAGGAACCAATACCAGCTATCAGTGTTCTCACTTTCAACTCCAATTGCTGTTAATATCTGCCCTCTATACTTTCCGGTCAGAAATGTCCCATCGATGCAGAGGATAGGATGACAATGCACAAATGCCTGAATGCAAGCACCTAATGAAAAGAATACTCGTTGCAATACACTTTTATTACCATGGTCAATTGATAGAAAGACTTTTAGGTCGTAGCAGGTCTCTGGATTTCTCTGAAGAATACATGCTAACAGACGAGGCAAATTATCATAAGATGCTTTAAATATGCCAAAGCTCATCTCTACAACCTTCTGTTTTGCCCTCCAAGCCTTAGTATAGCTAATTGTGTATTTGAATTTTGCTTTAATATGTCTAACAATTGACCTTGGCTCGTACCCCAGGTTGTTTACAATATGGGAGTACATCTCTGTTACAATAAATGTAGATGTCATGTTTCTATGATATTTTTCAACACCGGGTAAGTAACATGAATGCTCGATCATGATTGAAACTTACCAATAATCCTTCCATTTACCCTTGAATGCGTGCACCCGCCATGGACACCTATTCTTCACGCACTTCACTTCATACACTGATTTGCTTGACTTCACGACCGAGAACTCCCTCTGAAGTGACACCGCCCATTGTTTTACTGCATCCTTCAAATCCTCTACATATGCATACTTAGCCCCCTGGATGACCTCATTCTCTTTATACTCCCATGGCACATCGGACGAATCATCATACTCTCCATGCTTGTTTTAAGCATCTTCGCTATCCATTTCTTCGACGATGGTGTCGATTAGTTCTCCCTCATCTGCCACACCTGTTGGCTGTCTATCTTCTTCACTCCCTCATTCATTCCCTACTTTATTTTCTTCCATTGTTTCGGCATCACCTCCTCCCGCCGTATTTGGACTCTCATTATCTTGCACGGCCATTGCAGCAACGGTGTTATCCTTCTCATACACCGACACAAGTATACACAGTGGCCAACCACGTTGGAATGCATTCTCCACGTACCATCTCCAAGTGGTAGTGCAATCCACCGATATTAGTTCCCAAAAAAAACCTTTAACTGCACGACTGACTATAACATACAAGGTTATTGCGTTGATCTAGGGGTCGAGTCGAAAGCCTCGCATTAACCAGTTGTACACTGACCCGAAACTTCTCTCAGCTGGCCTATCAATGCCCTTAGCCGTTAAACTAAACTCCGACAAATCTACACCTTGTGGACCATACCTAACATTCCCTTGCCCATGAAATAACTGAAATATCACTTTATTTGACATATCTGTTGATGAAAAAATACAGTTAAACTAGGTACCAACATTTTCCTCACATCTAAAACCGTGTAATCGAGATTTTATAACTACCATATCTACACAAACTAAGTCATCTAACAGATTGACTAAAAACCTACACCTCTACAAGTAACAACTTATTTTCATATAGTACTGTACACGTAACCAATACAATACTATATCAATTTTTGCATAGAAATAGAAATTGCAAAGGGACAATAAATTTTACCTACAGACGAATCAGCAAACCGGTAGACCTTCGCTGCTTTTGTTCAGCCTTCTCTCACCACTCTTCTTTTTTTCTGTAATTTCTGTGAATTTTATGACATTTTTTGAGTCTACGAGGGGGTTTTATACTGGACTGGCTAAAAACCGCCCTCCTAGAGGACGGCAAGGGGGCCACCTGCAAAATGGCTGGCCCGGCCGGCCATTTTGCAGGCGGTCCCCTGACCGCCAAAAAACCACCCGGCCTACAAAACCACCTGCAAAAGTGCTGACGGCCGGCCAGCCACGCCATCAAATCGCCCTTTGGGAGGGCGATTTTTAAAAAATACCCTCCCAGAGGCGTTGAGAGTATATTTCTGTAAATTTTTGAAATAAAAATTAATTTTGTAAATATTTTATTAAAAAAATATAAAAATAAAAAAACTCCACAAATAAGAGCGGCCGGATTGGTTCAATGGCTGGTATTACCGAACTGATATTTTCAATGGCACGCAAATAAAAGTATAATATTAGAGACCGTGTAGAAACCTAATACACATTATTACATAGAAACATTTTTCAGATATGAGATTTCATACAAACCATAAAAATGATTTGTCCAGAGGAACCTGCTCCAAATATCCAAGTAACAAGAATGCATCTTTGATCAATTGATCACAAAAATTCCAGTTCCAAAATCTGTCCAGGACACCAAATCTATATATCGTATATAGTTGTCACCAAAAGAAACACATATAAGAAGCCACATCATCAGCAATCATAAGTCATTTGATTATGTTACAATAAAAATATCAACTGTTAGATCAAAAAGTTATTTATACACATTCATTAGCCGTCTCTTCCCCTCCTCTCTACCGTTGGGTCAATGAGTTACTTTTCTATATTTATTAGTCGTCTTTTTTTCTTCTTTCCACCTTTAATCTATGATAATTTATGTCCAATAACATATTCTTACAAGAAATATAAACTAAATAAGAGATGAAAATACAATCTAATTGCAGCATCAAGATTAAATAAGCATGTAATGTTTAGATTTCATAATAGTACATATTCATTCTATGAAAATTTCTATAAAATAGTGCTTTCAAAAAATAAACCGTGAATCAACATTATCAATTTTATACGTCCAATTTCACCTGCTAATTGTAAACTCCAATTATTATAATAATATAAATCTAATAAATCTCACAGCAATGCGTAAGGCATTTTCTAGTAGGTTCATAAGCATGTACCATTTAGATCATCACCACCAACCTTCGTCACCAGAGAAATTGAAGTTTCCAAAATCCAAGGAGCATTTGAAATTGTCCGAATAAATTATGATTTATTGCTCGGGGACGCTATACAAAACATGTACTGGTAAATTAACAAAACTTTGGGGATTCAAGAATGCACAGATAGAAGAACATATACACGGGACAGTTTTCCTATCGCAAAATGGCTCGATCCCAAAAAAATACATTTTCATGTAGAACTTCTGCATATGAACGCAAAAGAATCATTTACCAGATCAAAAGTCTGAGGGTCGGTATTACTCAATAACAATGTCCCTCGCCTTGATGTCCTTCTTCACAACAAGCATCCCACCTTCGTCTCTGGTGAAAAGCTTATCCATCAGCTCGTCCCAACTAGTCCTCCCTGCAGATTTTGCTTCCGAGGTGGTTTCATGAGTATCAGAGGGTGGTGTAGGGCTAGCACCCTCCTGGATCTCCACTTCAGACAAGTCAACCGCGTGAGGAACATCTAAGGTCTTTGCTCTCTGGAGGGCATTCTTGTGTTCTTCCTCAAAACTTTGCAGTCTCTCCATCTTTTGTTGCGCAGGCGGAGTTGTTGGTTTCTCATTTTCTTTCATAAGCTGCAAAACAGTGTAGCTATAATCATAAACAAATATTCTCCATGCAACTTAGCAAATCAATGCTGCAACTGATAAGTTCTAGCGAATGTTTTTCTTTCTTTTGGGTTCTTTAGTTTAGCTGATGGAAAATGGTGAACAGAACACAAAAAAAATTATGGTAGGCAATTTGGCACTAGTCCTTTATGATTGTTGCTCATAGGAGCTCTGAGCTGTTTGTGGCTGAAATGCTATGTCCGTTTTTTTTAAATCCGTTTCTCTTCCACATCAATTTAGTACTAGTAATAACAAGATTATATTTCCACAAATATTGTACTATTTTTTTAGATAATGGAATATTTCATTAATTAATGAAACCTTCCGGCCTTTGCCACAACCAAGGATGCACACGGCCAGAAAAGATGAAGGAAACAAATACTGTACTACTGAACACCCATGGTTGTAAAACAAGTTTAGCTCTAAATTCTTACACAATCTTAGAGAAGCAAAGTGCGTGGAAAACAAATGTATTACGAAATGGAAAAGGACAAAGGTTCAAAGCTAAATACTCCTATCAAATATGTATAACCCACTTCAAGTTTAATTATCCAGACATGATTATGGATAAACCAAGGATTGATAAAAATAGTTCTTTTTTCAACCTTGGGTTTTAGAGCATAGAAAAATCCAATCAGTAGTTTTGGTCAAGCGTGCATGCATCTTTTTAGAAATCAAAAGTTTCTGCTTGATGGTTCTAGTAAATAAACAAGAAACTAATGTTTCAAGATCCACTAATCCTGCCTACAACAAGTGAATGTGCATCAATGTTAGTAATAATGTTCAACAACATAGGATGATTCCTTGCTAAGCTCTTCATGTACTCAGTACAACTCTGTTTACAGTACTACCAAATCATCCTCCTCCAAGCCCATCCTAGGCACTTGTCTGGTTTACACTAACTATGTATTATCAAATGGTCCATTCCCTCATTTTTCTTGTGGTACAGAGCAGGTCAAAGCCACAACTTGGTACATTTTTATCATTGACTCATTAGTTTCTTCCTATTTGCGCTGAAAGTTGACTTTGAATCTGATAGATCCAGATTCATGATACTAATTGCTGATAAAACAGTAGATTGATGTATCAACAATTCAACATTGAAGCATAACAGAGGAACAGATTTTTAATCAAATAACGAGGCCACAAATTGTTCGCAAATTATGCAAAGCATCTCCAAAGATTCATATTGCTAGAAGAAGCAAGCAAATATTTAGCATAATACACACTTACCTCTAAAGCTTTTTCTGATTCTCGTTCAATCCATGCAATCGCATGATCAGAAGTAGTACTGCATGACAGCACAATATGCTCAAATCGGCCTTCCACTGGAATAGCAGTTCTCACCTCAGGAGGGAATCTTCCACATCTACAAATGAGTAGTACCATAGTTATTTTTCAATGTGGCACAATATCTTGCATCTCTCCCCGCCCAAAAAAACCTGGCATTTCTCCATGTTATAATGACCATATAGGAGGACACAAACTGTACTGGTCATACATGTATGTCAATTTTATTTGAACTATATCATCTGATTATCTGTAGCCAAATGTGATGAGATATGCATACTATGCTTTTGCCTCCTGAAGCTTCTTTTTCTTAGTTTTTTTTAACTGCAGGGAGAGCTACAAAACAGGAGGTTTTTCAGCTCATGCTCCATCTAATCGAATAATTTAACATCATGCATCATTTTTTTTGTTTGATGTATTTCTCGCTACCTCTGAAATATGCATGCTATGGACGAGTATGGAACAAGGTATTCGTGGCTGGTGCTTATAAAGCACAAACAGTTAGCATTTCTGCTTGCTTTCCGAAAAATAAATTGATTATTGAATCCTTTCTCTAGAGCATGAAAAGTTTGAAGTACGAACAGCCAGAACATTCCTGAAACTTCCTTGTTCTAGAAGAGCATGAACAAAGTCTATAATACTGGCATGGCGAGACATAAGCAACAACCAATAGCTTCTATTTAAAGGCACCAATTACCTGCAAAATTTCCTCTCGACTATATGATACATTCGACCAGGAGCATACAATCTTCTTGGGTCTTTAAATTTTCTCTTGTCTTGCTTAAATGTATCTCTCAGGCAAATGAGGAACAACAAGCAGGGCAAGCTGTCCAAGGCATAAAGGTCTGGTGAAAAAATTTAACCACTGCAGCAGTTGTTTTGTTTTTTAACTGAAAGCGGAACTACACAGGTAGTTGGAGTAAAGTGGTTGGTGAAGTTACCAGAATATAGACCCAAAAATATACTCCAATGGTGTTGGCGTTCTCGGCAAAAAATCATCCTGGAAAAAGACAGTGTACATTGAGGGTATGAACTTCAGAGGAGATTGCAATGTAATTTGTACCTTAAATGGTAGTAAATATTAACATTTAATGAGAACACAGGATTAGTTGAATTCATGAGCTATACATTTGTTCAGCATTAAAACAATACCGCAACAGATATAATGCAACATATAGAAGTGACATAAACTATCCCAACACAAATAGCATATTACATAACTAAGCAATCGCCCATGTTTCTTAACAAAAACCCAATACTAAATAAAACTTTGGCTTGCCACATGAATTATATTCACCCAACAACATGGAAACAGGTAGAGATTGCTACCTTCCTTAGTTGCTTCTGTAATCAAACATGGTATCACCAAACCTCCTATGAGCTACATGATTCCTTCCGTTCTGGACAAACAAACTAGAACTTCACAACTTCAAATTTCAGACATTCCAATCACGCCACAAGCAAAGCACATTGACCAAATTATTCCCCCATCCTGTCACCAACCACTCCTTAGGCAAATGTTTCTAACACCAACCATCCCAATGGGCAAAATTTTCTACGACAGAGAGTTCAACGGCCAATATTTCACTACACAAGCTGTACGCTTGCACGAGATCGTACCTGCAGCACGACGGAGTTGATCACGTCGGCGTACTTGACGGCGAGGTTGAGCGACATGCACCGGGCGGGGGCGAGCGCGTAGCATCGTATCCGACTTCTGGGAATGTTCCCAAACATCTTCCGGTTGTTCACCACGAGCACCGTCATGAGCGCCGCGATGCCGGAGCCCAGCGAGTGCCCCGCGAAGATGAGTTTGTAGTCGGGCCCATTCTGCTGCAGCAGGTCCCGCAGCGTATCCGTCTCCCTCTCTAGGATGAACTGCGCCGCCTTGAGCAGGCCGTGGTGGACGTAGCCGCCGTCGAACATCTGCATCCCGAGCTTGTTGTCCATCAGAACCTGCAGGGAATCGAGTCAGTCCATCTAAATCTCGGCGCATTCCTGCTCGCAAAATCCTCGGCTCCGAAGAGAATCAAGGAATCGGTTACGGACGATAAGGGACCTTGTAGTCGGCGTTGCGGACGAGGTTGAGGCCACGAATGGCGAGGATGACCTCCTTGTGGCGGTGGTCGACGTAGACGATGTAGGGAGGGCAGGCGGTGCCGACGTCCTCGTATTTGGCGCGCTTGACGACGCCGGCGGGGTCGACGTCGGCGTACCCGCGGCCGGGCGGCGCGAACTTGGGGCTGGAGGGGTCCTCCTCGTAGATGGCGAGGATGACGCGGCAGATGCGCGGGACGGGCTCGAACTCTGCGGGCGCCGCCGGCGGCCACGTCTCGCTGTCGTAGGCGCCGATGTAGGTGAGCCGCTTCCACGCCCACCTCGTGCACCCCAGGCACACCACCCACTCCAGCCCGCACGAAACCGACATCTCTGCCGCCGCCCCCAACGAGAGCACCTCGGGCTGCTGCGCTGCGCCGCGCCGCGACGCCGGTCTCTCCGCGGTCGTCTCCCTCCTCCGGTTGCCGGCGGCTGCGGCTGCTGTTCTGCGGTTGTTTTGGTCGTTGTCTCTGTTTTATTTTGCCTTTTTTTTCGCTGTTTGTTCCGGAAGCCACGAGCTTGGGGGTGGTGGGGGCAGGGTGACCAGTGACGCGCTGAGCTGTCAGTGGCCTGTGCGCGCACTGGTTTTAACGCTTTTTATCGGTTACGCTTTTTCAACGCGGAGGCGGCACTCACCCTCCTCAGCTGAGCCAACGGGAAGAATCGACGACCGACTGTAAGGAGTAGCAGGCTCTGCGTTAGGATATTTCTTTGTAATCCCTCCGTCCCCAATTATACTAAATTCTAGCCCTCGACACACTAATTAAGGGATGGAAAAAATTTATTTATCTTTTTGCTATAGGTAAAGTGGGGGTCTGAAATAGTTTAGGTGATAATAAAAACAATGTATAAAATAAGTAGTTTAGTGGTAAATGTTACATTTTATAAGTATTGGGTTGCTATATTTGAAATAAATTTAAACTCTAAAATTTTTATATTTTAGGACGAACGGATTAGTATTTTTCTAGTTTTGATGAATTGCTTTAGGCACCGGATAGTTTTGCACTAAATTTTGTACTCGCTTCGTCTATAATATAAGGGATTTTATGATTTTAAAACAATATTTTATTTCCCACTATTAATTTTTGTACTAATTTATTTTTCACCTACTAACTTTTATACTAGTTTATTTCCTACCTACCATCATTTATAATAATTTATTACATCAACTGCTATCTTTTGTATTATAATTTGTACTTTTGATACTTTCTTAAATTTTTTAAAAAATAATATAATCTCTTATATTATGGGACAGAGAGTAGTATTTTCTATGAGCATTAATTTGGTTTAGTTGTCATCATCATCATTAACAAGCACAAGCAGTTGCGAGTCGAGGATAAGCACAGAGAAGGTGGGCGCGTTGAGGAGCAATCAATTATCCTCGCCAGCTTGGAGATTGCTGATTTGGCCCGGACTCCATGGCAATTATGTTACGTACTGTTTAATACGTAGTACTAAGTACTCGATCCAGCAAGATAAATGCACCTAATGAACTGGCTCTGCTCTCCTCCGTGGTCAAATACATTGGGGGCGATTGGATGCTTTGCTTCTGCAAGCCGCTGGCCGCTGCCCATAGGAAAGAAACAAATACTACGGCCAAATTGAGTGTAAGATGATATTGACCGAAGTTCAACAGCGGCTGGATTGTCACATCTCAGTACTGCATCTGCATGCATGCGCGACAAGCACCCGTGGACGAGACTTACGCGTGCAAAATGTGCAGGTAGATAGTGAAGCGAGACCTCCCAACAACTCCCCTCGTCTAATCCTACCCCGATTAGGTTTGAATATCTGATCGCGTACTTGTTGGACAGCAGGAGAGCCCGTTTCGTTATAGTAAAATGTTAGCAGCAGCAGCTGCCGTTTTCGTTGGTAAACATCTGGTGATGTTGGTGAGGCCGCGAGGGGAGCAGTAGTACTAGTAGGTCAGCAGTACGAGGAGGCGGCTAGCGTGGCAAAGGGCAAAAGCACCAAGCGAACTAGGAAAACAACAAGTGAGTGCGGAGGCAGCCCACAGCGGTTGCCCTGCCGCCCCTGCGCGCATGCAGCCGCGCGAGGCGTTTGCTAGGCGTCAACGCGGGTCGCGGGCACGCGGGCCCCCCGGCGGCCATCGTTTCCTTCGAAGCAAATGGGATCTTCGATTTTCGTAGGGAACTTTCCGCCGGGACGATTTTATTAGGAAACGAAGGGTACTTCTTTCCTCGCTCGCAGAACACGAGCATTTACGGGTGTCGGGTTGTTGGGTTATCCGCTTTCCTTTTCTTTCTTTAATCATCAAGACTATGAGCGATGTTTTTTCAATCACATGAAAGAAACATTTTCTTTCTTTAATCATCAAGACTATGAGCGCTGTAATCAGCAGAGAAACGATCGTAGTGAAGCAAACGTTATATTAAACGTTATAATATAGAGTAGGGACTATCTATTTTTAGTTATATGAAAATACCTATTTTCTTTGTTTTAATTTATTTGTCATTCCAACATTTAAATTTTTTTTATCAAAATACTTATTATTCTTACATTCTAAAGTACTTTTAGAGATATGTTTTCCTTTCTATTCTTAATCAATACAGTCATACTAGTATTAGTAATACTCTTCACAAGAAATTTTAATGCTTGCTTTAGAAAGTAATTAGAATATAATTAATGAGGGTAACAATGTAATTTGCCACACCTTCTAATTTAGTGTGAGATTTGCTAGAACGACAAATAAATTGAAATGGAGGGAGTACAAATTCTAGTTACTTATAAATTACACAGGTTGTGCCAAGATTGGTACACCTACCTTACCACCCCACCTTTTCTCTCCTTCCCTTCTTCCCCTCATGAAGCTCGCCTAAGGCGTTGCCTCCTCACCCAACGTTGTTGCCTCCCTTGTCCCAGTGGGCCACTCCCCAACCTTGCTGACACCGGCGAGGCTTGCCAGCCGTCCTCCACCCCCCTCCCTGTCTCTATTCCTCCCCAAGCTGCGGGCGGCGAGTGCCTCCGCCCCGTCGTCTGAGATGTCCCCGCCCCTGTCTCGCTGCTCGCATGTGTCCATTATCCACTGATGGTCCTCCGTTGTCCACAGCCATCTTTCTAAGCACATGAAACCCCCTATTCTCCCTCCTCAACCCCTACCTAGAAACACTAAACACTAAGTCCTCTATCAGAGTTCTAATGCCATCGTCGTTGGTGAGTTACCCCCTCCTCCCTCTCTTCTCCCTTCTGCCCGTCTCCCCAAATCCAATGTTAGGTAATATAATTAGTTGGTTCAATGATATATTGTAGATACAATTGATTAACTAAGTAGCCTATCTCTACTATTATAAAAATACAGACTGTTTCTATTCATCCGCTCCAAGTCGCGTCGGTCTTGTGATCCTGCGCGTTTGTGCATCGCCCGTGCTACGTCCGCGTCTACGCGTCGCCCGCGCTGAGGCCCAATAGCGCTTCTGAGTTGATCCCGTGTCCTGCACTTTGGCCCAACACACGGCTTTGGCCTGAGTCAGCGTCTGTGTCGTGATCCCGTGGGAGCGCGTCTTGATCGGTGTCGGACCCCTCCTGGGTGTCCGATACATGCGCGTCGCCCGCGCTGAGGCCCAATAGCGCTTCTGAGTTGATCCCGTGTCCTGCACTTTGGCCCAACACACGGCTTTGGCCTGAGTCAGCGTCTGTGTCGCGATCCCGTGGGAGCGCGTCTTGATCGGTGTCGGACCCCTCCTGGGTGTCCGATACATGCATATACAAACACAAAGTATACGGACTTCATATATATATATATATATATATATATATATATATATATATATATATATATATATATAATGATTTTATTTATAATAATTAATAATCCTTAAATTAAATAATTAGTAATTAGGTGAAAAGATTTACCAAAGTAGGATAGACGCTAGTAGGAACAGTGTCCAGACCTGGACGCTCTTATTAATAGCATCCAGAGGTGGACGCCAATCAGAGCCACGTCCATGGTGCTGTCCGTCTGGAAAGGAAACTAATCCCCTCGTGGCGCTCTCATTGTTTCTAGAAAAAAAAAATCCCTTCGATGCCAATCTCACGGCGGCGCTAGGGTAGGTCAGCAGGGTGCTGCCGCCGCCGCTGTCCAGCTCGATCCCAGGAGGGCGTTGCGTCCTCCCGCCTCGACGCAGGGAGGCGCCGTCGCCATCGCAGTCTGCCTTGATCCCAGGAAACCGGTTGACGCAGGGAGGTTGCCGCTGCAGTCACCGTCGAGAAGGCATTGCCTCTTTCCATCGCCGACACCGGGAGGCCGCCGTTGCAGTCCGCCTCAACCTCGGGAGGCCGTAGCCACTAGGAGGCCACTGCGACCGCCCGCGTCAACTCCTAGGAGGACGTTGCGGTCGTCCGCTTCCAACTTGGGAGGCCTAAGCCTGCTGCCTTCCCCGGGAGGCTGCCGCTGCTGTCTGCATCGACTCTTGGGAGGCTGCAGCCGCCGTCGACCTCCATGCCCATAACTCCTAGTCAGGTGATTTTGCTAGCCATAATTGACTTGCAACAACCGATTAATTTTGTTCTAGCCTATTACACATTTTGGAATGCAATATATGGATGGATAATTACATCAAATGGAGAATCAAATCAAGAACCGGCTTCAGGAATTAGGTTCATCCTGATACGTGTAATGTAGATTAGAGGTCTTTATAACCTCAATGTGGGTTAAAAAAATATGTGTACTACATCACATTTGCAATTAGAGTTGGTTGCCAACTGCTAAATTGGTAATTACATTTATTCATATGGTAGCATTGGAATACTGATTTAGTTTCTTGGTTATTAACATTGTTTGCATCTTAAAAATGGCTGACAATGGTCGATTCACTGATTTAATATGGATGCCTCATTGTTTTGTGGGCCAATCTGATGGAAATTGGGGTGATACGATTGAGAGGTATCTTGGCATTCCATTAGAAGATCAAGAAATGAAGAAAAAAAGAAGATGAAACAGTTGCACTAAGTTACTCATGATATTCCATCAATCTGAACAAATTGCATGACCACATTCATGTCATGCCCAATAACCCAACACAACGGATATCGATTGGCATAGTCGAGCACTTGTCTTAGAAATTCTTAGATCCATTATTTTTACTGAGACATCTGGAGATAACGTGACTGCAATGTACCTCCAATTACAGATAATTTAGCAGTGCAAACTGAATACAATTGGGGAGCAGCTGTACTTGCTATATTGTGGAGGCAATTGAGCATTGGTGCTGAGAAGGCAAGATTAGAAATTTTTGGCCCTCTAGAATTGTTACAGTTGTAGTCATCGTCACATTTGCCATTAGGTCATCCAAAAAATATAATTCAAAAGACGGATTATGATGGGGGAGCAAGGAGGAGAAGAAGAATCGGATGGTTTCCCTATATTTGGAGCCAAGTGGTGTAGTCTACATGAATTTCCTGCCCCACATAATTATGGTAATGTTTTACATATATTTTGAGTTATGACTTATTATTAGATTCATATGAACAAACAACATACTTGTCGACGTGCTTATCTTTTTATACTAATATTATGCAGGCATTGAATACTACCAAAATCAAATTGACTTGATCCAAGAAGGTACTATCAAATTGACACATCTAGGTTGAACAAGTATAGATGTTTGTTCCAAAGAAATGGTATGTAAATTACCTTTGTTCATGTATTTAATATATGACATAATATTGAGATGATAGGTGGCTTCAAGAGAAACATCAGCCCCATTGGATCTTGATGAAACACTCTCATCTCATTCAAGAAGTTTTGTCCAAGTGGTTGATTGGACTAGTACTGGGAGGGCTCCTATGTTCAAAAACACTATTAGTTAGGAAAATCAGGTTTGCTGTATATCGATGATTTACACAGGCAATATGAATATAGGGCTACTCGTCGAATCGAAACTCGGTGGACTGCAAAGGAACGCGATGAGTTTATACTGGTTCAAGCCCTCGATGTGAGGTAATACCTTACGTCTAGTTGTGATGTATTCCTTTGAGGATGTGTGATGGTGGTTCTGATGAACCTCCACCTCTTGCCCTCATGGGGCGCCCGGCCTCCCCTTATATACTGGGGGACAGGGTTACAAAGTAGGAGTCCCAATCGTACTACAGCTAAGGAATCTTCTCTTAGAGATATAACATGCCTGATTAGGACTGTATATTCCTTATTGTACAAGGCTAAGTCTGCCAAGCTCTATCATATCTCTAATTACAAGGCTAGGCCTATCCTTTATCCGAGTGGCCCATATGCTTGTCTTGAGGTACCTGGGGCCCATGGCCTCCACAACAGCCCTTGAGACTTTCATAGTTGAGTCATAACTAATGCCGAGTGCTCATTCTCCACGGTGAAGATTGTCCGAGTGCATTGCTCCTGAGTACTCTTTGTCGAGTGCTTCTTCTTCCCGAGTCTTGCTTCATGTCAGCTAGTAGCGAGGCTATGAAGGGCTCCATGTAGATCTATGAATAGTGTGCACCGAATAGGCGCACCTATTAGGTGTAGCCCTCGACTTTGTGCTTAATTGTGAAACAATTAAACATAAAGTCAAAGATCTTTAACGTTATAGTCTTTTCCAAGTAGTGCACTACTGGTATATGAGACTCTTCGGTATTATGTCAACCGGAAATATTTTATAGTCTTTCCCGAGTAGCATGCTACTCGAAAGTTAGACTTTTCAGCTTCATGTCAGCTGGGAGAAGGTTTATAGTCTTTTTCGAGTAGCATGCTGCTCGAAAGTTAGACTCTTCAGCGTCATGTCGGCTGGAAAAATATTTGCTCATGGCAACTATTGGCCAAGCATGTAGGCCGAGTACCACTTTATGAATTTTAATCCATTATGTGGTCAGGTGTATTTGAGAGATACCTGCATCCCCAATTTTAATAAAGACTAGCTTGTGACCCTTATAAGGATATATCCTCAATACCTGGTGGATAATACAGATACCCAAACACATGTGTTCAGCAATTAGGCCTTCATGAAGCATATCTGATTACCCAATCGGTTCCTATTGGTAGCACCAGCACTACGGTTTTAACACAACCAATGAGTGGCCCACATTGAAAGTGTTACTGTAGAAACTTATATCTTGGTGGCCTACTACTGAATAAGCCGGCCTAAACTGAACTTCCTAGCGCAGCCTTATAAAATTGGCATTCTTCATGTCAGGATGGGTACTTCAGCCAGAGGAATCCTTGTCCGCAAGCCTTTCCGACTTATGTTCTGAATGCAGCATGGTTGCCACAGATGCCTGAGCAGGTATGTTGCAGAATCTGCTTGTCCTTCTCAGGTGTGACGCAGTGCATGAGAACTCCGAATGTGCTTTGACGACGTAGGTCTTCTCTGACCTCGGTAAAGCCGAATATGGTCCCTGATTTAGTTGGCGACCCTCATGGGGCGTACCCTATCCAACAGAGTTATGGCCAAATAAGGTACCCAAATCTCGTAGGATTTGGCTGGCGACCCTCATAGAGCATACCCAACCTGGCAAAATTGTAGCCGAACAAGGTACCTAAATCTCATAGGATTCGGCTAGCGACCCTTGGGGGGTGTACCCAACTCAGCAGAGTTGTATCCGAGCCTTGACTAGCGCCAAAGGTCGGTTGTTTAGCTGAATAAGGTACTCAAACCTTGCATTAGCATAGGATTCGGCTGACGACCCTCATGGGGCGTATCTTACCCAACCGAGTGGTACACGAACTCTGACTAGTGCCGGAGGTCGGTTATTAGCCGAGTAAGGTACCCGAACCTTGCATTAGCATAGGATTCGGTTGGTGACCCTTATGGGGCATACCTTACCCAGTAGAGTTGTGACCAAATAAGGTACCCGAATCTAGCATTAGCGTAGGATTCGACTGACGACCCTTATGGGGCGTACCTCACCCAGCCAAGTGGTACCCGAGCCCCGACTGGCGTCGGAGGTCGGTTTTTAGCCCACATATGGAGCGTAGACAGGGAAGATGATGTCCCAACTGGCGCAAGTACTCGGTTAGTTGCCCTCATGAAGCATTCCGAGTGATTCTTGAAGAGTTGCACTCCCAGTGTATTTTGGCAGACTGGTCCAGCCCCCGAGCATAGGGGATAGGCTCGTAGCCCTGAGTTCCTGTCACGCGTATCCGGAACTGGCCCTGCATTATAAACATATCGGATGAGTAGCATTTGATGATGAAAACAATCACTCGAATAAAATTTTTGTATTTTACAATATATGTAAATACATATTCTTCCTCTTTTTGATATTAATTTCCCTGAGTAGTTGACCCCTTACATTTAAGCACTCTGCCCGACTAGTCATAGCCTCCTAGCGTCAGGAGTTGGCTCATGGCTCTTTCTCAGACACACGTTTTGGGTGACTTGAGTTCGTCTTTCATAGAGCAAAGTTTCATGGATTGGAATTTGTTCTACTCGAGTACTTTTGCAATCATCTAAGAGCAAAAACAGAAAAAAGTACAGCTTGTACATCTATTAGGTGTAAGCGGCTGTGGCATTGGCGAGACCAAGTGAAGAAATATTTATCAGAAAGTGACTTAGCTGTTCGGTATTTGGGAGTGGGGACGCTATCCTTGCGTTTGGGCTTTTGAGCCCTCGAACATGTCACTTGTTGTTCTGATGATCTTCAATTGTTGAAGGTCGAAGACGGTTGTGACCGACTGCCACAATGAAGTCGTTTGACTTGCGTTTGCGGTTCCCAGCTTTAGTCGGGGTCACATCACCGGTGTCCATCCACTCTTTCTGTCAGGGGGCCTTTTCGTCATCGATGGCCTCAACAACAGCGTGAGCCAAGTCGGCGTACTTGTTTGCCATGTCGAATAGAGCCTTGACAAAGTTGGGAGGCTTCCGAGTGAATTTGGCGATGAACGAGGTGTCCTTGACTCCTTTTTGAAAGGCAGCGATGATGACCTCGTCCTTGATCTTCGGAATTGAATTCTTCTTTTCAAAGAACCTCTTGATGAAATCACGGAGAGACTCGTTCTTCCTTTGATGCAACTAATATAGGTCGTACTCGGAAGATGGCCTCTCGTATGTTCCCTGGAAGTTGGCGATGAAGCGTTCCCGGAGTTCTCCCTAGGAGCCGATTGATCGTTTTGGGAGCCCTGTTAGCCATGTCCTCACTGAGTTGGCTAGAGTGACTAGGAGGTAGTTAGCCATGGCTTTGTGATCTCCTCCGGCGGCTCGGATTGCCAGAGTGTAGACCATGAGCTAGGACTCGGGATTGGTCTTGCCGTCGTATTTTTCGATGCCTGTAGGCTTGAAACCCGATGGCTAGTCGACCTGTTGTAGCTCCTCGGTGAAGGCCGGTACGCCTTCATCTACATGAGGGCTCTGGCTCCGGTTGCGGCGGTGGAACTGCTCGTGATGGAGGCCGAAGTGCTCATTCTCGTCTTCCAATCGGCGTTGCTCGTCTTCCTCTCGTTCGCGGCACCGAGCGTTGATGTCCTGCCGAAGGTCGTGTCGTAGTCGTCCTTGGAGATCCTGGTTGTGCCGACGGTCATCTAGATGTCGACGCCGGCGTTTGTTGTTGGGGTTGCCGAGTGACATATGGCGTGACTCCGTGTGCAGCTGACTGGAGCCAGCCGCTCGGCGTCGCGTTGAGGTGGATGAGACTGCCGTTGGGGAAGCTGACTTGTTAGTCGACATGAGTATTTCACCCGACTGTTGATACTGCTGATATGCAGTAGCGGTGAGCATGGCTTTGATCCTCGCTATGGTCGGGGTGGCCTTGTGATCAGGCCCGAGTTGGAGTGTGTCCAGCAGGGTTGCAGTGGCCACGATGTTCTCTTGTGGCGTGACGAAGACGTCGTGGTTGCCGACTCTAGTTTGGAGGATTTGTTGCTGAGCGGTTCGCCCAGCCCTGCGTAGCTCGTCCTTGCCAGCCTCGCGTTTGGACTCCTCCTGTTGCCGCAGTCGGCGTGTCTCCTCTTCTTGCTGCTCTTGTACTTGGCGCACTTCCTGTGGAGGGCTTGAACCCTTGGATGCCATAAAATTTCTCATTGCAGAAGGAAGCTTGCCGGGCTGGTGTCCGAACTGGTGTTCGAACTGTTGTCCGACTTGGAGTCGGAATCTGAGTAGTTCATCGGGGTGATGACAACTCCGACCCCCTAGATCCAATCTCGAACGGCTCTGGGCCATGTCCGAACTAAACCGTAGAGGATCGGGTCTGCCGCATGGGATGTAGATTGTAGGTATCCACGGCGTCACCGAGTCTGCATGGGAGATTGACGATCTCCCCCCTTTCTAGCCTGACTCCAGCTGGCTCAAGGCTGAGTCCGAGTCGAACGCCAAAGGAGAGAGTTGTCCCGAGACCCGGGGAAGTAGAAGATGGCCGCAGCAAATCGGTGAGGGTTGCTACAGCATCGTTTGGGCCGACTGGCGCGGAGTCGGCCGGTTCCTCGACCGATCGGATCTGGTCCGGGTTAGCCAAGGTGAGGTTGCCGAACTTGTTGGCGACGACGTCAAGGCTTTCGAATGCAATCATGTCTCTGGGAGAGAATTGTGGAGGTCATGGGCCCTGGGTACCTCATTACTAGTACATGGGCCACTCGGATAGAGGATGGGCCGAACCATGTAATTAGAGATAAGATAGCACCCGGCAGGCTGTGCCTTGTACAATAAGAAAGCATAGTCTTAGTCGGATAGGACTCTATCTCTAAGAAGGAAATCCCTTGGCCGTATCCGGCTGGGATCCTTATCATGTACCCTTGTCCCCTAGTATATAAAGGGAGGCAGGGCGCCCCTTAGGGCAAGGAGAACAAGTTCATCGATCATCGAACACCTCAGAGGAATAACACCTCAACTGGACGTAGGGTATTACCTCACATCGAGGGCCTGAACCAGTATAAATCTTCTATGTTCCTCTGCAGTCCACCGAATTCACCTTCGCCGAGTAGCCCTATAGTTTTATTGCCGGTGCAAAGCATCGACAGTTGACGCGCCAGGTAGGGGCTCCGGCGAATTCCTCATTAGAAGATTCGATGGATTCAATCAACAAAGTCAACAGCAACAAGTTCTCCCCCGGAGATGCAATTACCTTCGGGAGCTTAGACTTCATTGCCGACCAACTCGGCAATCTCACCTTGGCTGAGGCAGATCCAATCTTGCCAGCCGAGGAACTAGCCGACATTGCGCCAGTCGGCTCACAGGACGTCGCGATCTCCTTCCCCGCCTTACTGCGGCAGTCCTTCACATCGCCAAGCATCGGGACAACCCTCTCCTTCGGCGTCCGACTCGCGCTAGGCCTTGAGCCAGCCTGGGTTGGGCCGAGAAGAGGAGAGGTCGTCAATCTCCCTCACAGCTCCGGCGACGCTGCACATCTAAATCCTGTGCAGCAGACCCGATCTCCAGCAATTCAGTTTGGACACGGCCAAGCGCCGTTTCAGATTGGATCTAGAGAGGTCGGAGTCGTTCTTACTCCGATAAACTATTCGGAGTCCGACACTAAGTCGGATAGCGGTTCGAGCGCCAGTTTGGGCTCTAATTCGGCAAGCTTCCTCCTCTCCCGCGAGATCTTCATGGCTTCAACACCACCTTCCGAGGTATGCCAACTACAAGAGGAGCAACAGGAGGAGGCGCGCCGACTACGACAAGAGGAGGCCAACCGCGAGGCCCGTAATGACGAGCTACGCCAAGCTGGGCGAGTCGCCCAGCAATAGATCCTCCAAACCAAAATTGGCGACCATGACGTTTTCATCACGCCACAACAGAACGTTGTGGCCGCAGCAACTCTGCTGGACACACTCCAGCTCGGGCCTGATCACCAGGCCACCCCGACTATCGCTAAGATCAAGGCGATGATCACAGCTGCTGCCTGTCAGCAGCAACAGCAGTCGGGCGACACAGTTATACCGACCAACCGGTCGGGTTCTCCGGCGGCAGACTCATCTGCATCAACGCGACGCTGGGCGGCCGGCTCCAGTCGGCAACGCGAAGAGTCCCGGTAAACCACGCTCGGCAACACCAACAATGACAACCGGCGGCGTCGCCAGTACGATCGCTGACCCAATCAAGACCTCCGGGTGTGACTGCACCGCGACCTTCGCCACACCTTAAACGCCCGACACGAAGAACGCGAAGAAGATGAACGCCGCCGACTAGAGGACGAAAACGAGCGCTTCGGCCTCCACCACGAGTGGCTGCACCACCAAGATCGAAGTCGGAGCCCTCATGAAGATGAAGGCATTCCAGCCTTCACTCGGGAGCTACAGGACGTCTTTTGGCCGACTGGCTTTAAGCCCACCGGGATTGAAAAGTACGACGGCAAGACAAACCCCGAGTCCTGGCTCACCGTTTACACCCTAGCAGTTCGAGTTGCTGGGGGCGATAGCAGAGTCATGGCTAACTACCTCCCAGTTGCGCTAGCCGACTCGGCGAGGACATGGCTGACTGGCCTCCCGAGGCGGTCGATCGGTTCCTGGGGACAACTCAAGGAGCGGTTCATCGCTAATTTCCAAGGGACCTACAGCAGACCCTCTTCGAAGCATGATCTTTATCAACTGCACCAGAAGAAAAATGAGTCTTTGCGCGAATTCATGAAAAGGTTTTCCGAGAAGTTCAACCAAATCCCAACTGTCAAAGACGAAGCCGTCATCGCCGCCTTTCGCAAGGGGGTAAAAGACGCTCCGCTTATCGCAAAATTCACTTGGAAGCCACCATCCACGGTGCGGGCGCTCTTCGACATGGCCAACAAATACACCGACTCGGCCGAGGCGGTCACTGAGGCCCTCAACGAGAAGATGGAGCCCCGACAGAAAGACCAGAAGGCGAAAGCCGACAACGAGCCGTCTCAAAATAAGTCTGGCAGCCACAAGCGGAAGTCGGACAACGAGGTGGCCAACATGGAGCGCAACCGGTCACGGCCCCAGCGGAACATCGACTACCAGAAAGTCATGAGCGGGCCATGCCCCTTTCACCCCAAGGGCAAGCACGCGGCCAAAGACTGCTACATGCTCAAGAAGTTTGCCTCCGAGCAGACTTCATCGTCTGGCGCCGACAAGGACAAAGACAAGCCAGACTCGGGTCCGGCTGATGATTTCCAAGATCCTCAAGCCGAGCTCAACCACATCTTCGGGGGGCCACTCGCGTACGAGTCCAAGCGCAAACAGAAGCTTTCAGCGCGCGACATCAACACGGTCTCCACGACCGACACCCCCCAATACCTGCGCTGGTCAGAGATGGCCATCACCTTTAATCGCGCAGATCACCCATATCGGGTTTCCCACCCGGGACGCTATCCACTCGTCCTGGACCCGGTCGTCAGAAACATCAGGCTGAAGAAAACCCTCATCGACGGAGGCAGCGCACTCAATATCCTGTTCGCCAAGACTTTGGACGAGATGAAGATTCCTCGTTCAGAACTACGGCCGAGCACTGCGCCCTTCCACGGGATAATTCCCGGCCTGTCATCAACTCCACTCAGGCAGATAACCTTGCCAGTAACCTTCGGCACGCAGGATAATTTTCGCACGGAAAACGTCTGCTTCGAGGTCGCCAACTTCGAGACCGCGTACCACGCGATACTCGGACGACCGGCACTCACCAAATTTATGGCGATACCGCACTATACATACATGGTGCTAAAGATGCCTGGGCCAGCAGGAGTCCTCTCCCTCCGCAGCGACATCAAGCAAGCCTTCACCTGCGACAAGGAGAGCTGCGAACTGGCTTAATCACAAGAGGCGGCAGTCGGGCGCGATAGCATTCGGCAAGCCGTCACAACAGAAGTCGAGCAAGATCAAGTTCCGGCGAAAAAAGCAGCGAAGTCGAGAATTTTAGCGGACTCAGACACGAAGAAGATCCCCCTGGACCCTTCCGACCCCTCTAAGACTGCTCTAGTCAGGACCGGACTCGACCCCAAATAGGAAGACGCGCTCATCACCTTCCTCCAAGCCAACAAGGACATCTTCGCGTGGAAACCGTTCGACATGCCGGGCGTACCAAGGGAGGTGATCGAGCACGCCCTAAACATGAAGACGGATGCCAAGCCAGTCAAGCAACGACTGCGGCGTTTCGCTCAAGACCGCAAAGATGCTATTCGGGAGGAAATTACCAAGCTCCTCACAGCCGGGTTCATCAATGAGGTCTACCACCCGGACTGGCTGGCAAACCCAGTCCTGGTCCGGAAGAAAAACGGTAAATGGCGCATATGCGTCGATTACACCGATCTCAACAAGGCATGCCCCAAGGACCCATTTGGTCTTCCTAGGATAGATCAGGTGGTTGACTCCACGGCCGGGTGCGACCTACTCAGCTTTCTCGACTGCTACTCGGGATACCATCAAATCAGCATGAGGGAGGAAGACTGCTTGAAGACATCTTTCATCACGCCATTTGGAGCATATTGCTATATCACAATGCCGTTCGGTCTGAAGAACGCGGGCGCAACCTATCAACGGGCTATTCAGCGGTGTCTGCGCACTCAGATCGGGCGCAACGTGGAAGCCTACGTCGATGACGTGGTGATCAAGACCAAGTCCAAAGAAGACCTCATCGCTGACTTGGAAGAAACCTTCCAAAACCTTCGAAGATTCAAGATGAAGTTGAACCCGGAAAAATGCGCCTTCGGTGTGCCATCCGAAAAGTTACTCAGCTTCATTGTCTCGCATCGCGGCATAGAAGCCAATCCGGAGAAAGTCAACGCCATCAGGAAAATGGCACCCCCGACTAACCTCAAAGACGTCCAGAAGCTGACAGGCTGCATGGCGGCACTCAGCTGGTTTATCTCTCGATTGGGCGAGCGGGGCATGCCCTTCTTCAAGCTACTCAAAAAGGCAGACAATTTCCAATGGACTCCGGAAGCCCACCAATCCTTCGAAGACTTCAAACAATTCCTCACATCACCCCTGTGTTGGCGTCACCCCTACCCCAGGAACCGCTAATGCTATATCTGGCGGCAACAACACAGGTAGTCAGCACGGTGCTGGTGGTTGAGCGATCCGAACAGGGTCATATCCAAAAAATACAACGGCCAGTCTACTTTGTCAGCGAGGTTCTTGCCGACTCAAAAACGAGATATCCGCAGGTCCAGAAGCTGCTGTACGGCCTACTCATCACAGTCCGGAAGCTGGTGCACTATTTTCAAGCACACCAAGTCACGGTGGTCACAGCGTTCCCACTCGGGGATGTCCTTCATAATCGCGAGGCCACCGGCCGAATCGCTAAATGGGCACTCGAGTTAATGGCGTTTGATATCACCTTTCAGCCACGGACAGCAATTAAATCTCAAGCTCTAGCCGACTTCATGGCCGAGTGGACGGAAGTTCAACTGCCAACACCAACAGCAAAGCTAGAGTACCGGACAATGTACTTCGATGGTTCTCTACGGATCGGCGGCGCCGGGGCTGGAGTCATATTGACCTCCCCTACCGGCGAAAAACTGAAGTACGTTCTACAAATCCACTTCCCGGCTTCCCACAACGTCGCCGAATACGAGGCCCTTGTCCACGGGCTCCACATCGCCATATCACTCGGCATACGTTGACTGGTTGTGCGCGGGGATTCTCAACTCGTGGTAAACCAAGTCATGAAAGACTGGACCTGCCTTGACGACACCATGGCGGCATACTGTCAGGAGGTCCGCAAGCTGGAAAACAAGTTCGACGGGCTGGAAATCACACACGTCCTGCGTCAATACAACGACGCGGCAGACAAGCTGGCAAACATGGGATCCAAGCGAGAAACAGTTCCGACTGGAATCTTTGTCGAGCAACTTATGGAGCCATCAGTCCAGAAGAAACCGGCATCGGAGCAGTCGGGAGGCGAGCCTACCCCGGCAATAGATGAGGTGCTGCACATATGTCAAGACTGGAGGACTCCTATTGTCAAATTTCTCCTGGACGAGGAACTCCCAGAAGAACTCCCATCCATTCTCTGGTCTCTCAGAACCACGGTTAGTCGGGCAACAGGGCAATCCCCTTTCTTTCTGGTCTACGGTGCCGAGGCTATGCTACCTACAGAGTTACAGTTCGGCGCTCCGTGAGTACAGGCTTACTCAGAAGATGACTCCAACAATACCCGACTGGTCGAACTAGATCAGCTGGAGGAAGCAAGAGACACCACAACAATCCAGTCGGCAAGGTATCTTCAAGGCCTGCGTTGCTACCACAATCGCAATGTCCGTGGCCGCGCCTTTTTGGTCGGGGATCTCGTTCTGAGGAAAATACAAACCACCAAAGACAGGCATAAATTATCCCCAATCTGGGAAGGGCCGTTCATTATAGCCGAGGTCACGTGGCCAGGCGCCTACCGACTGAAGACCGAAGACGGTGCCCTCATCAGCAACTCATGGAATATAGAACAGCTACGTCCTTTCTATACCTGAGTTCTATAATTTTCATGTGTACAATTCTTCTGACCCACTACGCCGCTTGTATCAACCGAGTAGTGAGTCGGGGGCTGCATGTATATATGTGTTCTATCAATAACATACAAGCTTATTTTACTTCGGTTATGAAGCCTTACTACGACTGTCACGTTTGCCCGAGTACAGCTTCTTACTTCGAACGTTTTTATTAAGTTCTGACAGACTAACTCGGTGCATATTACACGGTCGAGTAAAGCTAATGACGACTGAGTAATAAGCTTGTCGGCACGGCACACATATTTACACATGCTCGTTTACAAAAGTTTATATATACCGACTACATAACATGTTGCCCTTACAGACCCAGGTCTCGGGTAATTATTTCAGCAGTCGGCTTCGCCCGGGCAATCAGCTCCAGCGCCTCCTCGGGCGTCGTCTCTTCAGCAAACCCCTCCCTGATGGCTTCAATATCTACCCTTGGGTAGATGGACTTGGTCATCGCCAGGGTCTGGGCCATGCCGGCGACAACATGCTCATCCGAGTACTTCTTCAAGGCACTCGGTGCACCCTCGAGACGCGCCTCTATCTGGGGGATTCTGCTGCAACTGGTCCCCACAGGGCGGGGATCTATGAGGTCAAGGAGCCCTTTCACGGACCAGACAAGGGCCTCCCGTGACTCCCTGATCACTCTTATCTCCTCTGTGTAGAACCGATACTGGGCCTAGACATTGGCTCTCATGTCTGCCCAGGTCTGCCGGCAAGTAAACTTGTCAGATTCGGCTACAGACAGAACGACTAACGGATTGGCTAAGATCACTGTCGGGTTGAGGACTTACTTTCATAGTCGGCCTCCCACCTGGCCACGGTCTTCTCCAGTTCGGCTTTTTTCTTACCGAGCTTGACAACGGCCTCCTTCAGCTTGGCCTCCTCCCGGTCAAGCTCGGTGTTGGCCCTGGTCAGGTTGGCCTTGACCTTCTCAAGCTCGGCCCTGGTTTCTTCGGCTTCCTTCAGTTGCGATTCCCTCTCTATTTGGGTCTTCAACTCCGCTTCGAGGGCTGCACCACAGATTAGCCAAGAGCTCAACCGTGCAGTCATGACATAACTGGGCAGTCGGGAACCACGCAGCTAGATGAATACATCAACGGTTCGGTCGGGAAGATATATTCGGGGATCTTACCTCTGATCTTTCCGGCTAGGGCCCATGTCTCCGCCCTGAGCTGATCGGCGCCACTCTTCAGCCAGGCCTCTCTCCCCGTGTGACGCTCCTCCATCTCGGCCTTCAATGCCTGGAGCTGCTCCAATTCTGCGAGGTGGGGAGCCACCTCGACCAAGATTTCCGTCATCGCCTCATTGCGGTCGACAAGCTTCTGCTCAGGATAAGAGACAAATCAAGGACGGAGTCAGACGTCAAAACAAGAAGATTGCCAAGACTCTACCACAAAAATCATACCCCAACTCCTTTGGACCCGCTGATGGCGGCGCGAAGTAAGCTTTCGCGCTCTCTCCTCACGACGACTTCATCGAGCCTAAAGCTCTTCACTGTCCCGTCAGGAGCCGTCCATGTGAATGTCCGGGGCATCACACGTGGAGGAGCTTCGATCCGAGGCAAGTGTGGGATCTCCGGCGGCGGCGGCGACGACGACGACGACCACAACGGCGATGGGGTCCCGGCCTCAGCCCCGCCGTCCCCCGCGACCTCGGGGACCAGCTCAGGGGCCCCGGCGGCGGCCTCCGTAATGGGCGACGCTTCAAGGGCTGGGGCCCCAACCTCAGCAGCCGCCTCTTGGTCGGGTGGTGGCTGCGACCCTGCAGTCGGGACCACCTCGGTCTCCGTGACCGGGCTGACCACTGGCTCAGCAGGTGTGTTCGCAGCCGCCGGCTCGGCTGGGGCAGGCTCTTCAAGGGAAGCGGTCAGATTGATCTCCTTGAGATCGATATCAGCCCGCTTCCTGCACGACGAAACAAGACATCAAGACACTACTTCAACGCACAAGAATTTCAGAAGACCCGGAGCAGCGCACCTCTTGGAGAACTTCAGCTTCCCGCCGGGCGACCCGTTCCCCGGCGGAGCGCTAGCTCCGGTAGTTGGCCCGGTCGGCGTCACAGTCGGCGGTGGCGCATCAGCCCGAGTCGGCTCCGATTCCGGTACGGTTGGCTTGGGTGCCTCCTCCCCCAGCGGCGTCTGCTCTAGCCGGCTCCTCGGTGGCGCTGCGGCCGGGCTCGACAATGTTGGGCTCAAACCCGTAGGTCTCAACCTGGGACTTGATCGTCTGGGCGCCGCTGCGACGGCGTCCTTTATTTTTAGGCTTCCTGCCACGGCGCGCGCCGTCATGGCCCCCTCGCCCCGATACAAAATCGGCCTCTTCCCCGCTCTCTTGGAGTCGGGTTGGGCGGCAGAGGGACTCCTTGGCCTCTTCTTTGACGCGACGGCCGACAACGGGCGGGAGTCTTCATCAAACTCCATGCACCACTACAAGAAATTCGACAAGATACATCATATATCGCCGGGGACTTAGAGATCCAAGTCCGCAGGCATGCGCTACGAAGGGAAGGCGGATGTTACCTCGGACCAGGGCCAGCTGCGCCTATAAGACGCAATGCGCCTCTTCTTGTCTTCGGTTTCGATTACCCCGCTAGAGAAGTATCCGAACAGGGTCTCCGTCACCTTCTGCTCATTGGCTGACTCCCGGTTGACCCGGTCGGGGTCATCTCTTCCCTGGTAATCCCAGCCGAACGCGCTCCTCAGCTTCAGGGGCTGGAAGCACCGAGTCAGGAACCGCCTGGCCACCCAGGGACCAGTCAGACCGGCCTTCTTGAAGTTATCCAGCTTTGTCAGCAGTTGTTGCACTTGACCCATCTCTTCATAGGTCGGGTCCGCCGACCAATTCGGCAAAACTACCGGCGGCGAGCCGGTGAATGGCCGCAAGGAGGGAGCCAGATCTGCGCAATAAAACCACTCCTTGTGCTAGCCCTTCAAGGAGGATTTCAAAGGAAGATCAAGATATGACTTTTTCCTATCACTCCTCAACTGAAGACCAGCCCCCCCAATCATGCTGATGCTATTTTTGGAGGGCTGAGGTTTAATGTGGAACAAATGCCTAAAGAAGTTGAAATGGGGTTCCACACCCAAATAGCACTCGCACAGAGTGACAAAGATAGAGATCTAAAGAATCGAGTTGGGATTCAAATGCACCAACTCTAGCTTATAGAAGTCAAGGATGCGGCGGAAGAAATCAGAAGACGGAAGGCACAAGCCTCGATCGAAAAAAGAGGCAAAAACTACCGTTTCATTTGGTTGGGGATTTGGGCTCGACTCATCCCTAGCCGACCGCCAGCGAATCACCTCCTAGCTGGGCAACTTCAGTACGCTCTCCAGCCACTTCAGCTTCACCGAGCCGCAATCCGAAATCGGCCAAGAACTCCCCGGCGAACCCGCAAGATCCGAAGCCTTCGGTATGACTGGAGGCGATGAGATTTGGGGAAAAGCAAAATCGGGGGCTTGGATCAAACGAAGAGGATTGGAATCGCCCGAGTTCGGGTGGGGAATGGCAGTAGCTAACCCTAGCTGGGCGGGAGGTGAAAAGTTGGGCGCGAAGGTGGAAGACGAAGCGATTGGCCGATTTGAGGAAGATGAAGGAATCTTTTTGTCTCTCTCCCCGGTTTTATAGAGCCGATGCCGACTAGATGGGCTTGGGCCTACACAGTCAGCACTAGGCCACCAAGATATGAGTTCCTACAGTAGCATGCTCCATGTGGGCCGCCCGCAGGCTGAGTTGAAATTATAGCGCTGGTGCTACCAACAGGAGCCGATGAGGTAAACAGATATGCTTCATGAGAGCCTTATTGCTAAACATATATGTTTAGGTATCTGTTTTATCCACCAGGTCTCGAGGATATATCCCTACAAGGATCACGAGCTGGTCTTCATTAAAATTGGAGATGCAGGTATCTTCCTCGGGTACGCCTAACCACACCGTGGATTTATTTTCACAAAGTGGTACTCGGCCTACATGCGTGGCCATTGGTTGCCATGAGCAGCATTTTACCCGCTGACATGATGCGGAGGAGTCTAACTTTCGAGTAGTGCACTACTCGGGAGAGACTATAAATATCTTTTCCTGCTGACATGATGCGGAGGAGTCTAACTTCTGAGTGGGATGCCACTCGGAAAAGACTATACGAGTAGCATTCTACTCAGCAAGACTATAAACACATATTCCGACTGACATGAAGTCGAAGAGTCCTACATACGAGTAGTCTCCTACTCGGCAAGACTATAAAATTTATCCCGATTGACATGATACCGAAGAGTCTCATATACCAGTAGTAATCTACTCGGGAAAGACTTT
Organism: Oryza meyeriana var. granulata; assembly: GCA_003991445.1. Lineage (NCBI taxonomy): Eukaryota > Viridiplantae > Streptophyta > Magnoliopsida > Poales > Poaceae > Oryza > Oryza meyeriana. The sequence continues at coordinate 113,549 of RYFJ01001267.1, read as the reverse complement.
CAGGTTAAAGATCTTTGACTTTATGTTTAATTGTCTTCACAATTAAGCACAAAGTCGGGGGCTACACCTAATAGGTGCGCTTATTCGGTGCACACTATTCATATATCTACATGAAGCCCTTCATAGCCTTGCTGCCAGCTGACATGAAGCAGGACTCGGAAGAAGACTTACTTAGACAAAGAGTACTCGGGGGCACTGCACTCGGGCAACCTTCACCGCGGAGGACGAGCACTCGGCATCAGCTGTGACTCAACTATGAAGGTCTCAGGGGCTACTGTGGAGGTCATGGGCCCCGGGTACCTCATTACTAGTACATGGGCCACTCGGATAGAGGATGGGCCGAACCATTTAATTAGAGATAAGATAGCACCCGGCAGGCTGTGCCTTGTACAATAAGAAAGCATAGTCTTAGTCGGATATGACTCTATCTCTAAGAAGGAAATCCCTTGGCCGTATCCGGCTGGGATCCTTATCATGTACCCCTGTCCCCTAGTATATAAAGGGAGGCAGGGCGCCCCTTAGGGCAAGGAGAACAAGTTCATCGATCATCGAACACCTCAGAGGAATAACATCTCAACTGGACGTAGGGTATTACCTCACATCGAGAGCCTGAACCAGTATAAATCTTCTGTGTTCCTCTACAGTCCACCGAATTCACCTTCGCCGAGTAGCCCTATAGTTTTATTGCCGGTGCAAAGCATCGACAAGAATCCGCTGCCATCGAAGTTTCCTTTTTCTCTTTCTCTCATTTTATTATTTATTATTATTATTTTTTTTTTCTTTTGAAGGAAGAGAGGGAGAGGCTAGCCAACTTTGCATAAATATATTTTCTTTACATAAATACCTTTTTTTCTTTTTTTTGGGTTTTTCGGTTTAAATAATCACCCTGGCATGAGTCTTTGACTAAATAAACTCGTATTTAACTTTTGGCACTAGTATTAAACAAAATTAAACCCCAGAAAATCTAGCATGATGCAACTTTCAAAAAAGTTTTGAGGGTTCAGTGTTTTAGCTTTTGATTTTTATTCCAGAAATTTGAGGATGTTACAAACCTACCCCTTTAAGAAAATCTCGTCCTCGAGATTGCTTACCGAACTAGGGAAAGAGGTGGGGGTACTCCATCTTCAGAAAATCTTCTCGCTCCCAGGTGGCTTCCTTCTCGGAGTGGTTGCTCCACTGCACTTTGTACATCTTGATTACCCGCGAGCGGGTTCTTCGTTCGGCTGTTTCTAGAATCTGGATCGGCCGCTTGGGGTAGGTCAGATCTGGGTGTAACTCTGTCATCTCTAGTGGCGCTTGTTCCTTTGGGACCTGCAGGCACTTCTTGAGTTGCGAAACGTGGAAAACGGGGTGGACGTCAGCGAGGGTCTCGAGTAGTCCTTGTTCATAGGCGACCTGCCCCCGTCGGCCCACTATTGGGAATGGGCCAACGTACCCTGGCGCCAATTTACTTTTGACTTTGAATCTCTTCATGCCCCGTAATGGCGACACCTTGAGGTAAATGTAGTCCCTGTTCTCGAATGTTAGCTCCCACCGGCGGGTGTCGGCGTAGCTCTTCTGTCTGGCCTGGGCCGCCTTAAGTCTGTCCTTGATTAGACGAACTTTTTCCTCTGCCTCCTTTATGATGTCGGATCCAAACACTGCTGATTCTCTGACCTCACTCCACATGAATGGCGTACGGCATTTGCGTCCAAACAATGCTTCGTTAGGAGACATTTTTAGACTTGCTTGGTAACTATTGTTGTACGAGAATTCAATGTAGGGCAAGCACGTGTTCTAGTTGGTGGTAGAATCTAGCGTGCAATCCCTCAGCATATCTTCTAAGGTTTGGTTGGTTCTCTCTGTCTGGCCATCCATCTGAGGATGGTATGCGGTGCTGAAAGCCAGATGACGTCCCAGCGCCTCGTGGAACCTTTCCTAGAAGTGGGAGGTGAACTGGGTCCCTCGATCTGAGATGATCCGCTTGGGCACACCGTGTAGGCATACTATCCGGGACATAAAAAGCTCAGCCAACTTGGTGGCACTGTAAGTAGTCTTGACTGGTATGAAGCGGGCTACCTTAGTCAGTCGATCTATGATTACCCACACAGAGTCGTAACCGGATGTGGTTTTGGGCAATCCGACGATGAAGTCCATCCCAATCTCATTGAACTTCCACTCCGGGATCTGCAGGGGTTGTAGAAGCCCAGCTGGGCACTGGTGCTCGGCTTTTGTAACGCCCTGAAAATCGTCTTAATTAAAAATTATCGTGGGTAAATAAAAATATAAGAATACACTAGAAAATTTTTGTTTGAGAAAAGTGTTTGAACAAAATTTTGAAATTTCCAATATTAAAAATCCCGAGTTTAAATCTTTAAATAAATACTTGGATGTTTTTATATTCCAGGGGTTTTATCGAAGTATTTTAAGCGTTTGAGTATTTATAATAATAAATTCTTTGTGTTCCATGGTGGCATTTACTTCTGGTAAATTTCCCGTGATTTTATAAACTCTCTGAAATTTTCTCGGATTTTTCGGAGCTACAGAATTAATTTTAATTCAATAAAGATCACTTTAGTAATTTAATAAATATAAATAAATTCCTTTTTCTTTTCCCTGTTCGGGTCGTTTTCGGTCCAATTCCTCTGTATTTTTCTTTGTCTCCAAACCCCTAAGTTCCTGAAAAGTCCGACACTGGAAAAATCCCCAAAGTTCCAAATCCGGCAGACTCGGATTTATTCATTTCCCTTTTATCGAATATCCATTATTTTTTCCCTTTGATTTTATGAATTAAATCCAAATCCCTAATCGTCTAAGATTTCTCCAAATTCCAGTCCCAATAAAACACCCTCGTCAATTCCCTAATCCCGAAATATTTTATTTGGAATATTCCATTTCCTAGTTCCTAGAAAATCTCCTCCAGTTCCCAACCCGAAGAATAATCCGATATTTTATTCCCCAAATATTCCTCAGAAAAATATTCTTCATTCCCTAAATCCCACAAAATATTCTACTTTCTAATCTCCTCCAAGGGGTCTCCGATTCTCAAATATATATATATGTATGTTGGTATGTATATATATTCCGAGTATCGGAATATTCCCAAAGTTCGTAATATCTCTACAAATTTTCAATTCAGAAATATTCCTTAAATTCCTAACTTCCCAAATTTCCAAATTTTAGGTTTTTCCAAAAGCCTCTCTTTTCCTTTCTTTTTTCCCCATCTTTTCTTTTATTTTCCTTTTCTTCCTCTCTCTCTCTCCTGTTCACCATCCTTCTTCTTTCTTCTTTCCTTCGGTCTCCTCTCTCCTCTCTTCTCCCGGCCTGGTGGCCGAACCAGGCCCGGTCTGCTGCCGCTCCGCCTGGCCCCGGCGCCGCGCCTCCCCTCGGCCCCTTGCATGCGCCGCCTTCGCCCGGCCCGGCTAGCCCGCGCTGCTGCCTGGCCCAGCCCGCTGCGCCAGCCGCCGCCTGCGCCTCCTCTCCGCGCCTGCCGCCGTCGAATCCGCGCGCAGTCGCCACCCCGCCTGCCCCCTAGCCCGAGCCCCACATATAGCCACCGCCCCTGTGCCCTAGCCTCTGCTGTCGCTCTGCCGCCGCTCCCGTGCCCTGCCTCCGCCCCGCCGACTGCCTCGGGAAGCCGCCGCCGCTCCTGCACAGCGCCGCCCATCCAGAAGCAGCGCCGCCGCCCTGCTCTGCTCCCGTGTCGCCGCGCTGCCGCGCGTTGAGGTCGCTGCCCCCGCGCCGCCTCGTCCTGCGGGCCGCTGCCGCCGGACACTGCCTCCTCCTGTCGCCGGTGAGCACCCTACTGCGCCGCCCTCTCCTTTCTTCCTCCCCGGTGCCCCGACGTTTTCTCCCATCTACAGTGCGCCGTCATCCTCCGCAACCCGGCGCCGTCGCCTGCCGTCGTCGTCGTATTCTGCATGCCGCCTGAGCCGCCGACGCCCTGCGTCTGTGCGCCGCCGCCCTGCTCTGATCTCATGCGCCTCCTCCCGTCGCCGGTGAGCTCGAAGTCCGTCGCCATCTCCCCCTGTCCCTATTTCCGTCACCGCCATCGTCTGGTCGTCCGTCGCCACCGTCTGTCGCCGTCGTCGCAACGGCCATCACCCACTCCTTCTTGGACGTCCGCCGTCGCGCCACTCCTGGGTCGCCGGTCGCCGCCCTTGCCGCCAGGTTTCGCCGCCTCTCTCCCGTGCGCCAGCTGCGCCGCCGCCAGAGATCGCCATCGTCATCGTCGCCATCTTCACTGCCGCCTCGACCTGCTCCTCTCCTGCGCACCGTGCCTCCGCCCCTGTCGTCGCCGTCGCCTGTGCTGCCGCTCCTCGCCGTCACTGCCGCCACCATCGCCCTCTCCTCCCCAGCTATGCGCCGAGCGCCTTGGTAGAGACTTGCCCAGAGTGTTGCATGCACTGATCTGTGAGCCACCTCCTTCGCTGTGCATGACATGTGGGCCTAGGTGATTAGAACTCCAACCAATTTCGGCCGTTCGATTCCAAGGATCAAGCCTGAGCCGTTCGATCTCCATCAAAAACCTAGAATAAATCTCAGCTGTTGGATCTCTTTAATCCAGTCACTTGCCACGTCAGCCCTAGAGCCTGAGTCAGTATCCACTGTAGCTGCCATATCATCTCCTCTGCCCACGTGGTAGTATACCTCAGCTAGTCCACCAAAGCCACCTATCCCTTGGTCTATGGACCAATTCCACTTTGAACCTAGCCGATGACAGTGAGCCCCACTATTGTGTATAGCCAAAAATATTTATTTTAATTGAAAATCTAGAGAATATTCCTGAGAATATTCTTTTTCAATTCTTTTCGGAGTTTCTCTGAATTCAATTTCCGGAGGCCATATCTTTTCCGTTTGAACTCCGATTCGACCCGTTCTTCTTCCTAAATTCATCTAAAATCATAATTTACTTGTTTATGTATTTTTATATACTGTTTATTGGAGTTTCTTAGGATTTATTATCGTTTTGTGTGTAGTCGCGTATATCGCTGTTTCGGAAAATCGCGGAGTCTGCGGAAGAGTTTGGAAGATTATTTGAAGACGTTTTGCGATTGCAAGGCAAGTCACACAACAATCTCCTTGAGCATGTTGATCCCAATTGCGAAAATTATTATTTTTTACAATATTGCATGAAATGCTTTTGAATGTCATTATATGGGTATTTATTTATTATCCTATGATCCTTGACTGTTATGGCCATGTCGATATTGATTCCTATACCTCGATATCCTGGGTAATAATATTGACTAGCTGGATATTTAATTATTTATCTGATTAGATTATTTAGGAGCTGCTTAGCCATGCCTAGCAAATAATAGAATAACTTATGGGTTGTCACAGTAACTCCTATACTACTATTCAGTCACATGAAATGATGTTCTGTTTACGGCAGTGGTCGTACAAGGACATTTTAATGGTTCACTAAAACTTGAATAAAAGGTGGGTTGCGAGCACCAGGGTTGGAATGTTGCTAGCGGTGCTCGTAACAGTTAAGGAGCGGTTCGCGGACTACTTGTTGCGAAGCAACACTTGTGCTAACCACAAGCTAGTATGGGATAGCAGGAGTTTGAAGTGTGTCGAGTTCAATAGGAGGCACCAGAGGCACCAGGTCGTGTTTGTGGCTGGAATAAGTCCACACATGGCAGTGACAATAAGACCATGCTTCAGGCATCGGACCGTCTTGCGGAAAGGCATTGATCACCCCTACCGGAGACCGGAGGTTCGGCGGGAGGCTCTCCTATTGTGCGAGTTACATGGATGATCCTGTCACAATTCCTTTCCGAGATATCGTGGTGGTATTTAGGGGCATAGTTATGTGCTGTGGAGTTGTGTCTTGTGGGTACATTGGTACATCTCTGGCCAGAGTAAAACTATTTGAATAGCCATGCTCGCGGTTAATGAGCGAGCCTAGCAATGTTTTCTGTGATTAGTCCCACACTATTTAATAATGATGACAAATGATGGAATTTGATGGCTCCTGTTTGGAGAAGTTATGGCTTGGGCCTGAACTGCGTTGGAGCGCTATTCAGTGGTTGATTCAATACTGATTAATAATTAAATTACACTGTTTTTAATGGTTTTAAATGCGGTTTTACGCAAATAAGCCATATTATGCCTTTCCTTTGGTATCCTGTTGCATTACATTGCATTTCCTAGTGTGGCTTGTTGAGTACAGTGGGTGGTACTCAGTCTTGCATTACTGCAATCTTTAGAGTGAAGCTTTGCGAGGAGGAGAAGTTTGGTGTTTGGCTTATACCCCAGTTGAGCTACCTGTGGCTTAGTGCTGAAGCTACGCTAGTTGCTGTTCCGCTGCTATTTCTTCTGTGTGAGGACTAAGTGCCTCTGTTGTAAATATTTATCATTATTTCGTATTTGGTTATGTTTATCAAATTGTCAATTTGTGTATCTCGGCTGATTCCTAGATGAGGATTTATTGCACAAATTAGCTTTAGAAATTCTAGTGAATTTCTAGGCGTGATAGCTTTAACTCTTTGGCATACGTCACATACAACAACATATTCTGCTACATCCCTTTTCATGCCTGGCCACCAATAGGCCTGCTTCAAGTCTTGGTACATCTTGGTGCTCCCCGGGTGAATGTAGTAGGCCGAGTCGTGGGCTTCAGTGAGGATCAGCTTACGAAGTCCATCCGCAAACATGATGAACAACCGATCTCCGTACCAAAGTACTCCTTGCCCATCCAGTTTGAATTCGGCGGCCTTTCCTAGCCTCATCCTTTTCTTGATCTCTTCTGTTTCCACATCCCGTCATTGTGCTTCCTTGATTTGTTTGGGTAGCTGGGGCACTATTTCTAGGGATGCCAGACTTCTTGGGGCCACCACTGTTAGGTTGAGATAGGCCACATCGGCCTAGAGGCGAGGTGGCAAGTTTCAGGCTTCCAAGCGGAGGCATGCCGGCTTGCGGCTAAGAGCATTGGCCACCACATTAGCTTTACCGGGGTGATAATGAATATCTAGGTCATAGTCTTTGATTAGTTCTAGCCACCTTATCTGTTGTAGGTTCAAATCAGTTTGGGTGAAAATGTACTTGAGATTTTTGTGGTCGGTATAGATGTTGCAGTGGTTCCCAATTAGATAGTGCCTCTAGATTTTTAGGGCATGAACCACCGAGGCTAGCTCGAGGTCATGTGTAGGGTAGTTTTCTTCATGCGGCCTCAGTTGGCGGGACGCATAGGCTAACACCTTGCCCTCTTGCATCAATACCCTCCCCAAGCCTTGCCGGAACGCATCGCAATAGACCTCAAAGTCCTTCTTGACGTCTGGCAGGATCAGGATGAGGGCCGAAGTCAGTTTCTCCTTCAGGATGTCAAAACTCTTCTAGCATTGGTTCGTCCATTCGAACTTCTTCTCCTTTTTGAGCAGCTGGGTCATTGGGCGAACTACCTTTGCAAACCCTTCGATGAATCTTCGGTAGTATCCTGCTAGTCCTAAGAAGCTCCTTACCTCGGTCACAGTCCTAGGGGCTCTCCATTTGTTCACTGCCTCGACCTTGGATGGATCTACTGCTACTCCTCCTACAGAGATTATGTGACCGAGGAAGCTCACTTCCTCAAGCCAGAAGTCACACTTGCTATATTTGGCGTATAGTTGGTGTTCCCTTAGCTTCTCCAGTACCGTCCTAAGATGTACCGCATGATCCCCTTTTGTCTTGGAGTAGACCAAGATATCGTCGATGAACACAACGACGAACTTGTGTAAGAATTCCATGAAGACTTTGTTCATCAAGTTCATGAAGTAGGTTGGGGCATTAGTCAGTCCGATGGACATGACTGTGAACTCATACAAGCCATACCTGGTGGAGAAGGCTGTTTTGGGGATGTCTTCCAGCCGGATTTTTAGCTGGTGGTACCCTGACCGGAGGTCTATCTTCGAGAACACACATGCCCCCTGAAGTTGATCAAATAGGTCGTCGATCCTAAGGAGGGGGTACTTGTTTTTGATTGTGACTTCGTTCAAGGCCCGATAGTCCACACACATCCTTTGGCTGCCATCTTTCTTCTTAACAAAGAGTACTGGGGCTCCCCATGGGGACGAACTAGGCCGAACAAACCCCTTTGCCTGAAGGTCTCGGATTTGTTCTTTCAATTCTTCTAGCTCATTGGCTGGCATCCGGTAGAGTCCTTTGGATATGGGTGCTGTACCAGGCATCAGAACGATGATGAACTCAATGTTTCGATCCGACGGCATCCCTGGTAATTCCACCGTGAACACGTCTGGGTATTCCTGAACTATGGGGGTCTCTTCTAAGAGCTTGTTAACCTAACATCCCCTTGAGTTGTTGCCAACCTGCCTTGGTAATCCTACCCTAATCTTGATTTAGCCTCGATCGGGGTGGGCTAGGGCTATCTCCCTTCGGGCGCAATTGATTACCCCTCGATTCTCTTTTAGCTAGTCCATTCCTAGAATAACATCTAGGTGTTGAGAGGGAAGGATTACAAGGTTTGTGGGGAAAACTACTCCTTGGAGAAGGAGGGGGACTTTTTCACAAACCCTAGTTACATGCAGGTCTCCCCCTGGAGAGTGGATGATCATGGGTTTTGGCAAATCGGTGATCATTATTTGGTGTTTCCTGAGGATTTTTGGTGATATGAAGGAATGCGATGCTCCGGAATCAAAAAGTACAAGGGTAGGGATGGTATGGATCGAGATCATACACATCAGGACACCCTGGTCGTCCTGTGCTTCCTCCATGTGGATGTGGTTCACACGCCCCCTTGCAATGGACGTCATGGTCCTCATCTTTACTGGTGTCTGCTGAGTTGCTCGAGGTGCAGCCGGGGTGGTCACAGCTCAAACTGGGGTGGTCCTGGTTGGGAATCGAATTGACGCAACCTGACGCTGGGGGCATGCTCTGGCGAAGTGGCCCTTCTCCCCACATTGGTAGCAATTGAGATTGGTAGGGCCTTGTCTTGGTGCAGGGATGGTGGGTGCTGGCATATGGACCTCCGAGGTCTAGGGGCGAGTTGCAGCTATAGTGGGTGCTGGGGCTACAAGGTAGGGCCGAGTGCTAGGTACACGGGCCTCCAGGTTTGTGGGGTAGCATTCTTGAACCTCTGTCCTCCCAGCTGCTTATTTTGGAAAGCGGCAGCCTTGCGCTTCCTGTTGGCTTCTACCCTCCGGTTATCTGCCTCCGATTTTAGGGCCTTGTTCACCATGCTCTGGAAGTTGGCATGGTCCTGAATGATCAAAGGCCCATGCAGGGTGTTGTTCAGCCCACCAAGGAACTTATCCATCTTTTCCTCTTCGTCTAGGATATCGGTGGGGGCATAGCGGGCCAGCTGGGTGAACTTGTTCAGGTAACCCTGCACACTCAGGTTGTCTTGCTTGAGGGTCTTGAATTCATCCCTCTTCATCTTCATGATGGCGGTGGGCATGAAATTCTCCCAGAATGCCACCGTGAATTCTGCCCAATCGGGCTCTCCAGCTTCGTCCTCTCGGGAGGCTTTATAAGCGTCCCACCAATCACTGGCTGGGCCGTCCAGTTGGCTGGAGGCGAAACGAACTTTATCCCCATCCCTGGCTTGGATGAGGTCTAACTTCTTCTCCATCATGTAGAGCCAATCTTCAGCTTCAAGCGGTTCCTCGGCTTCGGTGAAGACTGGTGGTTTAGTCCTCATAAATTCACCGTAGTTGGATGGTCCGCGGTTCGCCTATGTGGCCGGCCTGGTCTAGGCAGGTTGTCCTCCCAGGGTGGGCTGGTTGCCCGAGACGTAGAGGTTGGCCAAGGTCTGCATGATTTCGTTCTGGGTGGCCAACAATTGAGCTATTGTTGGATCGGCCAGGGGCGGCGAGGGAACTAGCTCACTGGCGCGCGCAGCCCTAGGTCCTGACGCTCGGGTGTTCACCATCTGAGAAAAAGAAGGGTGAGAAACATTCGGGGGGTAGCGTGTTTATCTACTTGTTTTGTTGTTCTTAGTGCTGTAAGGAAACCAAGTTGTTCACACATAACCATCATGGTCTAATATAATTATACGGAAGCTGCACTAGCGCAAAGCTTACGTACAGACTAGCTCTCCAACTACGCATAGCTCGCCGCAGGGAGAGATCACACACAAGCCAATACATAAACATGGATGTTAAGATGCTAAGCTGCCTCAACTGCTCACAGCGTGCAGTTTGAGATGATACAACACAGGACTGAGCCTACATGGCTTCTACTATGGTTATCTAAAAGGGGTGATATGGGCAAGAGGTCCCGTTAAACAAAAAGGGTCATCTGCTCAGTCCTCTGCCGGGGAGCTCGAAGTCACGGCAACTTGTCCAGCCAACCGCCGTGGCCGAAGGTGGACGGCACGGTGCCTCTCGAGCCGGTGAAGTCCCACTCCCTGCATGGGGAATGGCTACGTCTACTACTGTGGCCACGGCCACGACGGTAGTCAGGGTTGGAGCTGGTGCTGGGCCCCTCTGGGTCGCTCAGAGTAGGGCCGTGCCTGGTGGAGCTACGTCCACGCCCACGCCCACGGCCACGGCTGCAGCCATGACCACAGCCGTGGGAAGGGGCAGTGTCGCGGGGTGGACACGGAGGCAGTGCAACGGGGGCTGGTGGAGACTCGTTTGACACGTGGGGCTTGATCTCCTCAGGGTCCTTAGAGGTGTCTAAGGTGTGGGTGCCATGGGCCCCGGGTACCTCATAACCAGCATATGGGCCACTTGGATAGAGAATGCACCTAGCCTTATAATTAGAGATATGGTAACCCTCGGCAGACCTTACCTTGTACAATAAGGAATATATAGTCCTAGCCGGGTACATTATATCTCTAAGGGGAGATCTCCTAGTCGTAATCCGGCGGGGACTCCTACCTTGTAACCCTGTCCCCTAGTATATAAGGGGAGGCAGGGCGTCCCTTGAGGGCACAGCCAGACGGTTCATCAGAATCACCACCATAATTCCTCAAAGGAATACATACAAACTAGACGTAGGGTATTACCTCACATTGAGGGCCTGAACCAGTATAAACTCTTTCCGTGTTCCTTTGCAATCCATCAAGTTTCCATCCGCCGAGTAGCCCCATATATTTATTGCCGGTGTAAAACATTGACAGTTGGCGCGCCAGGTAGGGGCTTCGGCGATATCAACATCTACAAGCTCGATGGATCCAACAATAGGAGTCGATGGCGACAAATTCTCCCCGGGAGACACAATAACTTTTGGAAGCCTCGACTTCATCGCCGACTAGATCGGCAATCTCACCTTGGCCGACATGGACCTGATCCAACCGGCCGAGGAACTAGCCGACTCCGTGCCAGTCGGCCCACACGACGCTGCAGCAACCCTTGCCGACTTGCTGCGGCAATCTTCATCTTGTCCGGGTCTCGGGACAACTCTTTTCTTCGGTGTTCGACTCGGACTCGGCCTTGAGCCGGCCAAGATCGAGCTAAGAAGGGAAGAGATCGTCAATCTCCCGTATAGACTCAGCAACGCCGCGGATATCTTCAGACAACATCCGACGCGGCAATCCCGATCCCCTGGGGTTCGACTCGGATACGGCCTAGAGCCGCTCGAGATCGGATCTAGGGAGGTTGGAGTTATAATCACCCCCATCAATTATTCCGACTTCGACTCGCAGTCGAACTCTGACTCTCAGTCGGATTTCGACTCTAAGTCGGACAGCAGTTCGGCAAGCTTCTCTTCGCCACGAGAAATCTTCATGGCATCCAAAGGCTCAACTCCTACTCAGGAATCACGCCGACTACATGAGCAACAAGGGGAGGAGGCCTGCCGACTGCGAGAACAACTGGAGGAAGAAGCAAGACGCCTGCACGCCCACAACGTAGGGCTGGGTGAACCGCTCAGCAACAAACACTCCAAACAAAAGTTGGCAACCATGACGTCTTCGTCACGCCACAACAAAACGTCATGGCCGCTGCAACCCTACTGGACACGGTCCAGTTCGGGCCTGATCACCAGGCCACCCCGACGATCGCAAGGATAAAAGCCATGCTCACCGCTGCTGCATATCAACAGCATCAACAGTCGGGCGAAACACTCATGTCGACTAACAAGTCGGCTTCCCCAGCGGCAGTCTCATCCACCTCAAGACGACGTCGAGTGGTCGGCTCTAGTCGGCTGCACACGGAGTCATGCCAAATGCCACTCGGCAACCCCAACAACAACCGGCAGCGTCGAAGCGACCGTCGGGACAACCAGGATCTCCGAGGCCAACTACAGCGTGACCTTTGGCAGGACATCAATGCTCGGCACCGTGAACAAGAAGAAGATGAGCAACGCCAACTAGAAGACGAGAACGAGCGTTTCGGCCTCCACCATGAGCAGTTTCGCTGCCGTAGTCGGGGTCGGAGTCCTCATGAAGATGAAGGAGTACCGGCCTTCACCCAGGAGCTACAACAGGTCGACTGGCCGTTGGGTTTCAAGCCTACAGGCATCGAGAAATACGACGACAAGACCAATCCCGAGTCCTGGCTCACGGTCTACACTCTGGCGATCCGAGCAGCCGGAGGAGATCACAAGGCCATGGCTAACTACCTCCCAGTCGCTTCGGCTGACTCAGCGAGGACATGGCTAACAGAACGTCCCGAGCAATCAATCGGCTCCTGGGGAGAACTCCGGGAATGCTTCATCACCAACTTCCAGGGAACATACGAGAGGCCATCTTCCGAGTACGATCTGTATCAGTTGCATCAAAGGAAGAACGAGTCTCTTCGTGACTTCATCAAGAGGTTCTCTGAAAAGAAGAATTCAATCCCGAAGATCAAGGACGAGGTCGTCATCGCCGCTTTTCGAAAATGAGTCAAAGACACCTCGTTCATCGCCAAATTCACTCGGAAGCCTCCCAACTCTATCAAGGCTTTATTCGGCATGGCGAACAAGTACGCCGACTTGGCCGACGCTGTTGCTGAGGCCCTCGATGACAAGAAGGCACCCTGACAGAAGAAGCGGGAGGGCACCGACGAAGCGGTCTCGACTAAAGCTGGGAGTCACAAACGCAAGTCAAACTATTTCATTGTGGCAGTCGGTCACAACCGTCTTCGAACTTCAACAACTGAAGATTATCAGAACAACAAGTGACATGCTCGGGGGCTCAAAAGCCCAAGCGCAAGGATGGCATCCCCACTCCAAAATACCGAACAACTAAGTCACTTTCTGATAAATATTTCTTTACTTGGCCTCGCCAATGCCGCAGCCGCTTACACCTAATAGGTGTGCAAGCTGTACTTTTTTCTGTTTTTGCTCTTAAATGATTACAAAAGTACTCGAGTAGCATAAATCCTGATCCGTGAAACTTTGCTCCATGAAAGATGAACTCAAGTCACCCAAAACGCGTGTCTGGGAAAGAGACATGAGCCAACTCCCGACGCTAGGGGGCTATGACTAGTCAGGCAGAGTGCTTAAACATAAGGGGTCAACTACTCGGGGAAATTAATATCAATATGAGGAAGAACACGTATTTACATATATTGTAAAATACATAAATATTATTCGGGCGATTATTTTCATCATCAGATGCTACTCATCCGATATCTTTATAGTGCAGGGCTAGCTCCGGATACGCATGACGGGAACTCAGGGCTGCGAGCCTATCTCCTACGCTCAGGGGCTGGACAAGTCTGCCAAGAATCACTCGGAATGCTCCATGAGGGCTACTGACCGAGTACTTGCACCAGTTGGGACGTCATCTTCCCCGGCTACTCTCCATACGAGCTGATAACCGACTTCCGGCACTAGTCGGGGGTCGTACGTCACTCGGCTGGGTGAGGTACGCCCCATGAGGGTCGCCAGCTGAATCCTACACTAATGCTAGGTTCAGGTACCCTATCCGGTCACAACTTCTCTGAGTTGGGTATGCCCTATGAGGGTCGCCAGCCGAATTCTATGCTAATGCAAGGTTCGGGTACCTTATTCGGCTAATATAATTGACCTCCGGCACCAGTCGGGGCTCGTGTACTACTCGGCTAAGTAGGGTACGCCCCATGAGGGTCGCCAGCTGAATCCTATGCTAATGCTAGGTTCGGGTACCTTATTTGGTCACAACTCTGTCAGATCGGGTACGCCCCATGAGGGTCGCCAGCCGAATCCTATGCTAATGCAAGGGTCGGGTACCTTATTTGGCCATAACTGTTGGATAGGGTACGCCCCATGAGGGTCGCCAGCTGAACCCTCTGCTAATGCAAGGTTCGGGTACCTTGTTCGGCTTTACCCAAGTCAGAGAAGACTTACGTCGTCAAAGCGCATCCGGGGATCTCATGCATCGCGTCACACCTGAGCAGGGCAAGCAGATCCTGCAATATACCTACTCAAGCTTTTGTGGCAACCAGGTTGCATCCAGAACGTAAGTCGGAAAGGCTTGCGAATAAGGATTTCTCTGGCTGATTGCGGTTACCGACACCAAAAAACTCATCCTGACATGCGAGGGATGGTGATTTCATAGAGCCTACATTGGGTGGGTGTTGACGCCGAAAATCACCGGCAGCGTCGGGAACGAGCTGATGACCTGGTTCGGCGCCTAGAGACACGCGAAGGCCTAGGAGATTTGCTTAACTCTAGTGCAGGTCCTAAATCTTGAGGTTTGTAGCCGTGCCAGTCAATTTGACCCTGCAATTGACAAGGAGATAGAAAATATTAGATCGTTGAGCCAATCGGCTGGAAGTTGAATTGGACTCACCCCATCGGCCGATGGCCGATATAGACAAAGCACTTACACATCGACCGAGAGCCGATGATGGCATAAATGGATAAGATAAATATACCATGTGGCTAAGGAACCGATAGCAGTGTAAATAAACAAACTAGCCGATTACTGATATGAAGTGTATCGGCCGAAAAGCTGATAACGGTGTAGAGTGCCAAAAACGTGAAGCAAACAAAGTAATCGGTCTTGATTAACAAAAGGATAACCTATCGGCTAAGCACTCCGATAGAACATTGCATAAACACCCATCGGCACATTAAGGACAGAATTATTATCACCAGTCTAATAGATCGGACCTAACCATTGCAGCACAGACTGACGATGATAACAGAACCTCGATGGGTCGATAGATCTAATGTAATCATGATGTAAAATATGATAACTTATCGGCTATACATCCCGATAAAACGCTTGCATAAAACCGATCAACCTAGCAGGAATAACTTATCACGCAGTTTAGTAGGTCGGACCCAACCGATGCAGCACAAACTGATGATAAGTTACACCCAGTAAGCCGATAAGCCTATGCACACGTGATGTGATATATCTACTCGGCCTATGAGATCAAACCTAACTGATGCAGCCGTAGAAAGAACAGATATATCGTCGTAAGCCGACTACCGCAGGCCGACTAGAATATCGGACCTAACCGAGGAAGTCCTAGCCGGTACGGTAATCGGGGTAACAAGACTTACCCTCTCGCAGGAGGTCAAACTTAACCGATGCAGCCCGGCTCGAGAAGCAAGAACCCGTTGAATAGGGTGGCGATGCGCCGAAGTTTGTATTGATCTGATTCATTCTCTACAAGGTACCCGGGCATACGTATTTATACCCCGAGTTGATACAGTCCTGATCGGATACGAAACAGGAGTTTCCTAACTATAAAAGGAAAAACAACAAGCCCTAACAGGACACGAGATCAGGTTTTCCTAAAAATCGTTAAAGCTACCTAATTTACAGATAAAATAATTAACGGCCATGCTGTGGTCTTCACGACCCCTTGAATTCGGCTTCTTCTGGATTTAATTCCTGCCAGTTAACCGTGATTTTTCCTTAACCGAATCCAATAAAGATCCGTACCAAATTTTGGCGTTAACACATGCCCCCCAATTTCGAAGTTTGTTATCGAACTTCGAAATTCTTTTTTTTGGGCTTCAGATTCCTTTCACACCGAGGCAGCCCAAGGTAGCCCACTTTCCTTAAATGTTTGAAACAGTGCCAACGGCCTCGATTCCAGCCCGGTCATCATACCTCTATAAACCGCTTCGCCTTCCTAGCCCCCTTTCTTTACGCTTTCACATCACCAGAGCCCTTTCAACTTCCTCCGAGACCTCGATGAACTCCGGCGATCCAGGCGAACTGCTGCGGTCTCCTTCTTCAACCTCCAATCTTCGCTCATCTTCCTCTTCTGCAATGGCTTCCGTGAACGCCGTCCCAGAGGTAATCTCTTTGTCTAATCGTCTTCTCTATCTCGCAACCTGGATTGAATCTACTCCCGTTCCTTGTGTTCTTGTTTACTGTAGCACTTAGAGACCAGATTTTGATTCCGCTGTATTCTCCTTCCGTTTCTCATGCTCTTGTATATTGTAGCACCTTAGAAACCAAATTTTGATTCCGCCGTAACCTCTTTCTGTCCTTCATGTTCTTGCATATTGTAGCACCTTAGAGACCAGATCTTGATTCCGGCCGCCGATTACCCGAACTTCTTCTACCATGGTCCCATGGGCAGTGAAGATCCTACAGATTTCATCAACGCCGAAACTCAACGCATCCCCTTCAAGAACTCCGCCATGCTAGTCAGCGATTGGAACAACAGTTTCAGATCATGGCCGAGCAAACTTCCCGGGTGGAGGAACTGGTATAACAGAGTATCGGCTGCCAAGAGAACCCTTTGGGACGAAGTAGACATCGGCCACTGCATCAATCTCTCACTGGCGGAGATAGAGAGGAACGAACCTCTGCTTGCATTGGCCTTGTACTTCTGGTCAGACGCCCTCAACGCCTACCTATTTGGACATGGGCCGATGACCCCAACTTTGATAGATGTAGCTATGCTTACCTGCCTCAACACAACGAGTTACATCAATCCCTTCAATCTCCAATTCAAGCCTACCCATCGGCTTCAACCAAAGAACATCGGTGGTTGGTCCAAGTACATATCAATCCATAACAAAGGAACTAGACCAGTCGACGATCGGGAACATGTCGCTTTCCTGAATCTGTGGTTGGAACGGTTCGTCTTCGGCGGTGCAACCCTTGGTCCAACAACCAATATGCAATGTTTGGCAGAACATTTGGCCGATCGGAAACAAGTTCCCCTGGGGCAATATCTCCTTGGCGCCACTTATCAACTGCTGCATCAAGTGGCAATCAAACTATCGGCCGGCCAGCCAGTTGGCCATATTGGAGGTCCTTGGTGGTTCGTGCAGTTATGGCTCAACGTTTACACATCCAAGGCAATTCCCGATACCTCCTTCCTCAACCAATCTTTTCCAGCCGATCACACAGAAGAACAAGTACCCACCTATCGCCGATGCATCTCAATGGGCGAAGCTGCATCGGCTCTTCCTGGCGGTAAAAAGGCCAATGGTTCAAAGGCCTTTATTATGGCTTTACCAAGGATGCCACACTGTGGTTCGCATATGATGACGCATCATCATTTGAGATGCCGTCCAACTTCAATCCACTTGACGTCCTGGCCGACGATGAATCGAAGACCATATTCCTATCGGCCATTACTCCCCGTCTCCTACCGACTGGCTTCTCTCAAGGCCGATCATAGCCATCGTATGAATTCTATCACCCAATAGTTAGCTCCCGCCAGCTCGGCCTCGGTCAACTCCCCATCGGCTTGTTCTTCATCGACAAACTCCAGGCCCGGGGAAATGTAAATAGCGCTCTGGAGTACGATCGGCTGCGGACACTAACAGATTCCCTATCTCTGGGCACCACCGTAGATGTGGAGGTATGCATTGTCAACACCAAGCTCTTTTCTCGATGGTGGTCAGAATGGAAGAAACACCTGTTCAACTCATCGGCCATTCACTACTGCTCTCGCCTCAACTCCAACTACGTCGAATCTGATGACGAGGTAATATTCCACTATCTTTGAATCACTTTTCGATCATCTCTTACATTCCTATCTTGCAGGCTGTTGATGTGGAGCCACCGACAACAAGCACCAGTGGTCGGCCGATTATATACCAACCACCATCGGCCAACCCACACCTGGGGCATGATGCTCCCCCTCCATCGGCTCTTCTCCGGGCGCCACAGCCAACAGGACCAATCCGCAAGAAGCTGGCATCTCGCCCTCACAAGAGACAGAAAATCAGTGCCGATGCCGTGATCATGGCGCCGCTTGCTACTCAAACAACATCGGCTCCTTCATCCCCGCAGGTATGTGCCAAGTCTTGACATTATCATCTGTTCCCCATCTTCACTATCGATCTATTTGCCAGCTTGAGTCATCGGCTCCCGAACCTCAACCTACCGCCAACATCCCTGCAAGCATCGAGCCGATGATCTCTGCAGCCATTCCAATTCCGTCATCTAGCCCTGAAGCCGATACTAGGATTGCTCCTACCTTAGCGCCAGACATTGGCCATCTTGAAGAACAACCTACTCAACCATCTGATGCCGATGTCACTCCTCAAGCTGCCCCTTCCCTGCCTCAGGTAATTTCTTCGCAACCATACCTTATTTTAACTAACTACTGATTCCTTTACCGATGTCAACCTGCAGTCCTTAGCCGATTTGTTCTCCTTTGACATCGGCAAGTACTTGGAGGCAGATGAAGAAACAGCCACCAGTGCAACAACCAAGCCATCCTTTCCAGCCGACGTGCGCGAATACCTGCTAAACATCAGTCGTCTGCTGGAAAATCCTATCGATGCATTGGTGGAGGATTGCGGGCCGATCCGGGCAAGATTCGTAGAGATTGAGCCACACCTGCCTGAAGAGCTCATCGATGCACTGACCCCTGCAGCATACCTGGAATCCCACAAATTCCAACTTGTCAAGCTCAGGCAACGTGTAGCCGATCGTGCCAATCAACAGAAGATAATCCAAGACATCCAAACTGATCGGCTATCAGCTCAAACGGAAAAGAAGAAGCTTGATGATATGGTAGCTGCCCCTGAAGAACTCCAACCCAAATTGGATCAGCTGAAAAGAAGGGAAGCCGATCTGCTGGCAGAACTCGAAACAATTTGCAATGATATCGCAATAACAGAATCCCAGCTCATCGGCCTACCTCAAGCCATACAAGATCAAGAGGCCAGAGTTGCAGCAGCAGTGCGTCAAGTCATTCATCGGCGCAAAATCATGAAGACCATCCCAAGCTCCGATGAAGACGATACCCGTGCCATAAATAAAATCGACCAGATTCGCCTACGTGCCATTGAAACAATTCAAAAATTTTTGTAAAACTTTATCGTTGATGCCATTGATGTTGCTCCAGAACATGCCGATCATCTTTCGCCGTAACATAATTTGGTCGGCTCTGTTGCTTACTCATCTTATTCCACCTTTGCTTGATAGTATTTTATTTATTTGATCTAAAGGCGATATCAATGGATATCGGCTATCTTTAGGCGATGCAGAAACATCAGCTTTTTGAACTATTTTAGAAACGGCCGCATTCAGCCGATTCAGGAGTTGATCCAAACGCTCGGATAGTATTTCTTGAGATATTTCCCATTGAGCGCTCTAGCAAACTCCGTCCCCTCAAGATCTTCTAATATGTAGGCATTGCCAGGCACACAACGATTAATCCGATAGGGCCCTTCCCAATTAGGTGACCACTTTCCAAACTTACTATCTCTGGACCCGATCGGCAAAATCAATTTCCATACAAAATCTCCTTCAACAAACGATTTATTCATCACCTTTTTGTTATAATGCCTAGCCGCCTTAGCTTTATTTTCCTTGATCCTCTCCAGCGCCCTTAACCGATTTTGAGCCAAATTCTCGAGTACATCTGTCATCAAGTTATAATAATCATCGGCTGTCAATTGATTCTGTAAAGAAATTCTCCTAGAGCCGATGTTAGTCTCCCATGGCAAAACTGCTTCATGCCCATATACCAACTGATATGGTGGCACTCGAGTAGATCCATGACATGCCATCCAATAGGCCCACAATGAATCGGCTAATGTAGTATGCCATCGTCGCGGCTGCTCATCAATCTTCCGCTTGATTAATTTGATCAGACTCTTATTTGAAGTCTCTGCCTGTCCATTGGCTTGAGCATAATAAGGTGATGAATTTAGTAACTTAATTCCCATACTGGCAGGAAATTGTTGAAACTCATCGGACACGAAAATAGATCCCTGATCGGTAGTTATCGTCTGAGGAATTCCAAATCGATAAATTATATGCTCTTTTACAAACTCAATCGCCTCCTTGGACGTAACTTTCTTCAATGGAATTGCTTCCACCCACTTTGTAAAATAATCTGTTGCTGCCAATATGAACTTATGTCCTTTACTTAATGGAGGATAAACCTGGCCGATCATATCAATTCCCCATCCTCTGAACGGCCACGGTTTAATGATAGGATTCATAGCCGATGCTGGTGCCCGTTGTATATTTCCAAACTTCTGGCAATCTTGACATCCTTTATAGTACCTGAAGCAATCTTCCAGCATTGTCGGCCAAAAGTATCCTACTCTTCTCAATATCCACTTCATCTTATGAGCCGATTGGTGAGTTCCACAGACGCCTTCATGCACTTCGCGCATAACCACTGTGGCTTCTTCCAAATTCAAGCATCTCAGCAGAACTCCTTCAAATGTCCGATAATATAATTCTCCATCAAGCAACACATATTTAGTAGCTTTATACCGAAGTTTCCTAGAAACCGATTGCGACGGATTTTGCAGATAACCGATTATTTCCTGTCTCCAATCATCGGTTTTATCCTGAATATCATTATCGGCTATTTCAACTTCAACCTGCTTATTCAGCCGATATCCCGAAGCAATTTGCGCAAGATCATTGGCTTCTAAATTCTGTTCTCTAGGAATATGATCCAACGATACCATCCTGAAATCCTTCAATAAATCTCTGCATTCTTCATGATATGACCTCAATATATCATCCTTGCATTCATACTCCCCAGATAGTTGCTTGATCACCAATAAAGAATCCCCAACAATTTCTATGATATCGGCCCCGATTTCCTACAAGAGTTGAAGTCCTTTCAATACCGCCTCGTATTCCGCTTGATTATTAGTCCGATAGGGTTTAATTGTGAAAGCAAACTCAAAACTTGCCCCCCAAGGCGATACAATGACCAAGTCGATACCAGATCCATGCTTGCAAACTGATCCATCAAAAAACAAAGTCCATGGGATCGGCTCTACATAATTCTCATAATCTCCTCTGTGCTGCACAATGAAATCGGCCATTGCTTGTCCCTTGATCGCTTCAGCCGATTCATATCTCAAGTCAAACTTGGTCAAGGCAAAGATCCATTTACCAACTCGCCCTTTTAAAACTGGAGCCGACAACATGTATCTCACCACATCGGCCTTGCAAACCACCGTGCACTCAGCCGATAGGTTATAATGCCTTAACTTTGTGCATGAGAAATATAAACAAAGGCATAATTTCTCTACCGCAGGGTATCTAGTTTCAGCATCCAAAAGCCTTCTGCTTAAATAGAACACGACTCGCTCCTTGCCTTCAAACTCTTGGATTAAAACAGACCCGATGGATTTCTCATCGGCCGATAAGTATAACTTGAACGGCACTCCTTTCTGCGGCGGAATTAGAATAGGCGGGGAACTCAAATAATTCTTAATCCCATCGAACGCCTTCTACTGATCTGCCCCCCACACGAACTCTTGATCGGCTTTCAACTTCAATAACGGAGTAAAAGATTCAATCCTTCCTGACAAATTTGATATGAATCTCCTTACAAAATTAATCTTGCCGATCAATGACTGTAGCTCTGTCTTGTTGCTTGGTGGCTCTGTAGTCTTAATGGCTTTGATGCTCCGTTGACTAACTTCAATCCCTCGCTCATGAACCATAAAACCCAAAAACTACCCAGCCGATACACCAAAAGCGCATTTATGGGGATTCATCCTTAATCCGTATTTCTTTGCCCTTTCTAGCACTTTTAGCAAATCGGCTATATGGCTTTCATCACTCTTGGATTTAACCACCACATCGTCGATGTAAATTTCCACTGACAAGCCGATGAGATCATGAAATATATAATTCATCGCCCTCTGATAAGTCGCACCGGCACTTTTCAATCCAAATGTCATTACCACCCACTCATATAAGCCGATAGCTCCAGGACATCGAAATGCAGTCTTATGTATATCTTCCTCAGCCATAAAAATCTGATTGTATCCTGCATTGCCATCCATGAAGCTAATAATCTTGTGGCCCGATGCTGCATCTACCAACAAATCTGCTATCGGCATCTGGTACTCATCCTTGGGGGTAGCTTTATTCAAATCCCGGAAATCGATACATATCCTCAATTTTCCATTCTTCTTTTCCACCGGGACGATATTAGAAACCCACTCAGCATATCGGCACGGCCTTATAAACTTTGCATCATATAACCTTGTAATTTTTGCTTTGATTGGCTCATACAACTCTGCCTTAAATCTCCTTGGAGCCTATTTAAACGGCCGATATCCTGGTTTAATAGGAAGCCGATGTTCAACAATGGATCGGCTTAACCCTGGCATTTCATGATACGCCCAAGTGAAACAATCTCGAAACTCTCTCAACAATTTTATTAATTCTTCTTGGAGTTTAGGACACAATTTTTTACTTATGTACGTCGGCCTCAGCCTATCTCCTGGTCCTATATCAATTTCCTCCAAATCATCGGCCGACGTAAATCCTTGTCCCAATTTCCCTTCGAAGTCTTCAATAGTGCCCATCAGAGTAATAGTTCCGAGCCGACTTGCCGGATCGGCTGTATCTCCCGACTAGTGATCTTAAGATAATCCCCTTCCCATACTTTTCCAGACAAGCAATCGATACCATTGGCTTCCCAGATCGGCAAATCAGTCATCGCAATGTTGGTCGATTGATCCGCTGGGATTACCTCGACTTGATCTCCCTGCCATTGTATCAGACTTTGATGCATCGTCGACGGCACGCAACAGTTTGCGTGAATCCAATCCCTGCCAAGGAGTAAACTATATGATCCTCTTCCATCGATGACAAAAAACGTGGTAGGCAATGTCTTGTTCCCCACTGTTAGTTCCACGTTCAACACGCCTTTCGTCTCCGATGAATTTCCGCCGAAGTCCTTTAACACCATATTTGTCTTTATCAAATCTTCAGCAGTTTTTCCCAACTTTCGATATGTGGCCTACGGCATTAAATTGACAGCCGCTCCCCCATCGACTAGCATCTTTGTCATCGGCTTCCCATTCACAAAGCCCTTAATGTATAATGGCTTCAAATGCCGATGACTAGATTCTTCAGGCTTATCAAATATAGCCTGATCTGAGCAAACATCTCCTCATCGCCCTCTTCGTCAGATGAAAACGCTTTGTATTCCTTAGGTAGAAAGAAAACCATGTCTACTGGAGCCGATGGACCTACTTCATCATCATTTTTCTTCACGCACCATACCCGCTTAGTCCTCTTGTGACAATGATCGGCTTCCTTGTAATCCCGCCATTGCTCTTCCTGTTGCTCCCGGTGCCGTAACCGCTGTGCCCTTCCTTTCTGATTTTTTGTTAATATTCCACTAGGACACCACTGAGGATTTTGGATTTGTTTTTCATGTACTTCCTCTTCATCATTTTCTTCAAAGAATTCCTCGTGGACCGGCCCTAATCGTCTATGTACCGATGCTCTTTTCCCAGGCAGCCGATCCTGTGAAAACCTTTCCTGCTGATCATGCCGATATCCTATACTACTGCACTCGGGGCAATCTCATACCCTGATCCCAACAGAACCTGAAAAAATGGGCAATCCCAATGCGGATTATATCTTTCACTATCTGGCTCAATCCACCGTTCTCCATGGCTTGAATATTTTTCTATCAGGTCCGATGAAGTAATTCTTGTCCTCTTACCCCAACGCCTTCCTCCATCGGCCTGATCCCTTAATGATCTTGCAGAAACCATATTCACAGGGAATGGATGTCCATCTATTTTCATCGGCTTTTTGTCTTCAAATTTGATCCTCCCCTATTCAACAGCCGATTGAATTTGTTGCCGAAAAACTTTGCATTCATTGGTGTGGTGCGATATCATGTTGTGCCACTTGCAATATCTTTTCTTCTTCAGTTCTTCAACTGATGGAATTACATGATTTGGCGGAAGCTGTATCTGTTTCTCTTGTAACAATAGATCGAGGATTTTATCGGCTTTATTAATGTCAAAATCATACCGTTCCTCCTTGCCGATATCCTTGACCCATGGGCATGATACTGATTTCTTGTTTCTAGCCCACTCCGCCAATCCGACTTCAGCATCGGATTCTTCATCATCTAAGTCCGATGAATAAACCTGTATCTAAGCAACCCTTCTTTGATATTTATCCTTTTTTGCCTCTTGAAATCGGCTTTCATGAGCCGACACCATCTGAACCAGGTGCACCAGGGACTCGAACTCCTGTGATGAAAATCTCTCTTTAATTGGCGCTAAGAGACCCTGAAAAGCCAAGTCGGCTAGATGTCCGTCGCTCAGATTCAAGCTGTAACATCGGTTTCTAACGTCCCGAAACCCCTGGACATATTCCTGCACCGTTTTGTCTGGTCTCTGCCTAACCGATGTTAAATCTGTCAATCTCATCTCATGGATTCCAGCAAAGAAGTATTTGTAAAACTATTTTTCTAGATCGGCCCATCCCCGAACTGAATTCGGCGGTAATGAGGAGAACCATGTAAAGGCCGATCCAGACAATGACAAGGGGAAAAACCTAACTCTCAGAGCCTCCTCAGCCGATGCTTCTCCACACTGTGCCAAGAATCGGCTAATATGCTCTACTGTAGATATGCTGTCCTACCCTGAGAACTTGGAAAAATCTGGGACTCTGTACCGGTGTGGTAATGGTACTCTGTCAAACCACTCGGGATATGGATGCCGATACATAAATGTTTGCTCCTTTGGCTTTATCCCAAATTGTTCCCTCACTATTTCCGCAACCCTTGCCGATAAGTCTTCTTCTCTTGGGATTTCCTGCTGATACTGTATGGGTGGAGTTTGTAGCCGATTCTGCCTAGGGTATTCTCTCTGATAATTGCCAGAATCAGCAATACCTCCCGGGTAGTTCTGTTGATATCCTCCATAATAAGTAGACCGATGGTATCCAGCAGGAATATCTTGTTGCCCCCCAGCCTAGTGCGAAAACAAGTTTTCCGGTACATCTTTTGCGGCACCATAAGTAACTTGATTTGGCTCCATCTTTGGCAGGAGATATACAGGACCTCGAGCAGGCTCTTGAGCAATCGATCCATCCACTGCCTTCTTGATGAGGTTATGGAGCGTGTTTACCAGAATCCCGGATTGATTGATGAGCACGTGATGTACTGCTTCATTCACCATCGCCTGTAAGGGTTTTACTGGTGGACTCTCAGGTGGTGTACGGTTCGATTCTCCAACCAAAACTGGTTTTGGAAACAGAGATTTTTGAATCGGCCCTTGTCGCGTCATGCCGAAAGATTCCAAGCAGAGTTTCTAAAAATTGGCCATATTTTGCTCGACTTGCCGTCTTTGCTCGTCTGTTAAATCCTCCATGCTAACCGGAATTGCGTTGTCTGTTTTGATCTCTTTTCCGGCCATGTTGAAATTCCGGGTCCCACTGGGCGTGCCAAAAACGTGTTGACGCCGAAAATCACCGGCAGCGTCGGGAACGAGCCGATGACCTGGTTCGGCGCCTAGAGACACGCGAAGGCCTGGGAGATTTGCTTAACTCCAGGTCCTAAATTTTGAGGTTCGTAGGCGTGCCAGTCAATTTGACCCTGCAATTGACAAGGAGATAGAAAATATTAGATCGTTGAGCCAATCGGCTGGAAGACGAATTGGACTCACCCCATTGGCCGATGGCCGATATAGACAAAGCACTTACACATCGACCGAGAGCCGATGATGGCATAAATGGATAAGATAAATATACCATGTGGCTAAGGAACCGATAGCAGTGTAAATAACAAACTAGCCGATTACTGATATGGAGTGTATCGGCTGGAAAGCCGATAACGGTGTAGAGTGCTAAAAACGTGAAGCAAACAATGTAATCGTCCTTGATTAATAAAAGGATAACCTATCGGCTAAGCACTCCGATAGAACATTGCATAAACACCCATCGGCTCATTAAGGATAGAATTATTATCACCAGTCTAGTAGATCGGACCTAACCGTTGCAGCACAGACTGACGATGATAACAGAACCTTGATGGGTCGATAGATCTAATGCAATCGTGATGTAAAATATGATAACTTATCGGCTATACATCCCGATAAAACGCTTGCATAAAACCGATCAACCTAGCAGGAATAACTTATCACGCAGTTTAGTAGGTCGGACCCAACCGATGCAGCACAAACTGATGATAAGTTACACCCAGTAAGCCGATAAGCCTATGCACACGTGATGTGATATATCTACTTGGCCTATGAGATCAAACCTAACTGATGCAGCCATAGACAGAACAGATATATTGTGGTAAGCCGACTACCGCAGGCCGACTAGAATATCGGACCTAACCGAGAAAGTCCTAGCTGGTACGGTAATCGGGGTAACGAGACTTACCTCTCGCAGGAGGTCGAACTTAACCGATGCAGCCCGGCTCGAGAAGCAAGAACCCGTTGAATAGGGTGGCGATGCGCCGAAGTTTGTATTGATCTGATTCATTCTCTACAAGGTACCTGGGCATACGTATTTATACCCCGAGTTGATACAGTCCTGATCGGATACAAAACAGGAGTTTCCTAACTATAAAAGGAAAAACAACAAGCCCTGACCGGACACGAGATCAGGTTTTCCTAAAAATCGTTAAAGCTACCTAATTTACAGATAAAATAATTAACGGCCATGTTGTGGTCTTCACGACTCCTTGAGTTTGGCTTCTTCTGGATTTAATTCCCGCCAGTTAACCGTGATTTTTCCTTAACCGAATCCAATAAAGATCCGTACCAAATTTTGGCGTTAACAGTGGGTCGGTTTAGGCCGGCTTATTCGGTAATGGGCCACCGAGATATGAGTTCCTACAGTAGCATGCTCCATGTGAGCTGCCCGCAGGCTGAGTTGAACTTATAGCGCTAGTGCTACCAACAGGAGCTGATGAGGTAAATAGATATGCTTCTTGAGAGCCTTATTGCTGAACATATATGTTTGGGTATCTGTTTTATCCACCAGGTCTCGAGGATATATCCTTACAAGGATCACAAGCTGGTCTTCATTAAAATTGGGGATGCAGGTATCTCTCTCGAGTACACCTAACCACGCAATGGATTTATTTTTCATGGAGTGGTACTTGGCCTACATGCGTGGCCACCAGTTGCCATGAGCAACGTTATTCCAGCCGACATGACGCTGAAGAGTCTAACTTTCGAGTAGTGCACTACTCGGGAGAGACTATAAATCTCTCATTCCCGCTGACATGATGCGGAGGAGTCTAACTTCTAGGTGGGACGCCACTCAGGAAAGACTATAAAGCCCTTTTTTCCAGCTGACATGAAGCTGAAGAGTCCCATATACGAGTAACATCTTACTCGGCAAGACTATAAACACATATTCCGACTGACATGAAGTCGAAGAGTCCTACATACGAATAGTATCCAACTCGGCAAGACTATAAATCATATTTCGGTTGACATGATACCGAAGAGTCTCATATACCAGTAGTATACTACTTGGGAAAGACTACAAGGTTAAAGATCTTTGACTTTATGTTTAATTGTTTTCACAATTAAGCACAAAGTCGGGGGCTACCTTAATAGGTGCGCCTATTTGGTGCATGCTATTCATACATCTACATGAAGTCGTTCATAGCCTCGCTGCCAGCTGACATGAAGCAGGACTCGGAAAGAAGACGCACTCGGACAAAGAGTACTCGGGAGCAATGTACTCGGGAAGACTTCACCGTGGAGGATGAACACTCGGCATCAGCTGTGACTCAACTATGAAGGTCTCAGGGGCTACTGTGGGTGCCATGGGCCCCGGGTACCTAATAACCAGCATATGGGCCACTCGGATAGAGGATGGGCCGAGCCTTATAATTAGAGATATGGTAACCCTCGGCAGACCTTACCTTGTACAATAAGGAATATATAGTCCTAGCCGGGTACATTATATCTCTAAGGGGAGATCTCCTAGTCGTAATCCGGCGGGGACTCCTACCTTGTAACCCTGTCCCCTAGTATATAAGGGGAGGCAGGGCACCCCTTGAGGGCACAGCTAGACGGTTCATCAGAATCGCCCCCATAATTCCTCAAAGGAATACATACAAACTGGACGTAGGGTATTACCTCACATTGAGGGCCTGAACCAGTATAAACTCTTTCCGTGTTCCTTTGCAATCCATCAAGTTTCCATCTGCCGAGTAGCCCCATATATTTATTGCCGGTGTAAAACATCGACATAAGGTGACCTGGATCACCACAGAGCAGGGCCTAGCGTGCACTGCCGTGGTGTCCAGGCTCGCTGAGGAGTGCGCCACAAGGCCACAAGCAGTCGATGTCGGTGAAGATGTGGATGCAGCTGTAGTCGCGGGAGCCGTGGTAGAGGTAGTAGGTGGTGTAGTACCGAGAGGGGTCAAGTAGATCGCCCTCAGAGTCGATGCCGACGCTTGTCCCGAGTATTGGCTAGGGGCAAATGTCGTCCCCAGTAGGAACGGGGCCACGCGTGCAGTGGTCCTCGGGGAGGCGGGAGTGCTGTCCAGCACCATCTTGGGCGGTGCCGAGGCGGAGCCCGGTGCTAGCGCAGGTGTAGACGAACCGATGCCCGCTGTAGTGGTAGAACTTGTCACCATCGCGGAGCCGGTAGTGGTGGTGACGACCGTGGAAGGAGCCTCCGAAGTCCTGAAAGCAGCTAGGTAGGTAGCACGTGAAGGCTCAGTTGACGCCGCGAGCGTCCCTGGTAAGAATGGGGAGTGGGGGCCCTAGCTGGAATGTGAGTCGGGGTAGCTGCTGAAGTAGAGCCTGACCGAAAAGCAGGTGCAAACACGTCGGAAGCCAGGCGTGGGGCCACCTTAGTCTCCAGCAAGGTAGGGGGCGTGCACTGACGGTGGCGGCAGGGCCATAGGAGAACTACTCAGGGCGTAGAGTGGAGTCATGCCGTGCTCGGCCAGCATAGGCGTGAACCTGAAAGGTACTGCAGCGTACTCGAGAAGGAACGGGTAGATCGGGATTTCCTGGGCAATCTCCACCGGTGCCATGCCCAGTGTGGTGGTTGGTGAAGACACCGGGGCGGCGGGTGGTGTAGCGACCCTAGTGGCAAGCTAGGCTGAGGTAGGGACTACTGCTGTCACCGTTCGGGGTGTTGTGGCAGACGTCACTGCTGGAGCCGTCGCTGGAGCAGAGGCTGACAAGGAGGCCCGAGCGGTGACTCGGGTGAAGGCCGACGTCGGTGAAGCGTTGACGGTCATGGAAGTTGGCGAGGTAGTCCAGGCAGCCCGTGTGAAGACGCGCATGAAGGCGGTGGTCGGTGCAGCTGTTGGAGCAGTGGCGTGCGTAGGAGCTGGTGAAGCTGACGGTGGAGGGGTCGGAGTAATTGCTGGTGTAGAAGCCGGTGGAGCTGGTAGTGGAGGAGTCGGAGCAGCTGCTGGGGCAGAAGCTAGTGGAGCTAGCGGTGGAGGAGTCGAAGCAGCTGCTGGGGAAGCTCGTGCGGATGCTTGAGTAGCGGCTCGTGCTGAAGACTAAGCTGACGCCTGCTCCTCTCGGTGGTTCCTGCCGAGGCGAAGCTCCAAATCACGGATGCGCTCTCCTCGGTGAAGTTAGTGCTATCATAGGGACTTGTACTGGCCCTCTAGCTCGCTGTAAGCGGCAGTGGCGTGAAACAGCTATCCTCTGACTGTCGATGTTTTACACCGGCAATAAATATATGGGGCTAGTCGGCGGATGGAAACTCGGTGGATTGCAAAGGAACACAGGACGATTTTATACTGGTTCAGGCCCTCGATGTGAGGTAATACCCTACGTCCAGTTTGTATGTATTCCTTTGAGGATATACGGTGGTGGTTCTGATGAACTTCTATGCACCGTGAGCTTATGAGTGCTCTTCTGCCCTCATGAGGCGCCCTGCCTCCCCTTATATACTGGGGGACAGGGTTACAAGGTAGGAGTCCCCATCGGATTACGACTAGGAGATCTCCCCTTAGAGATATAACGCACCCGACTAGGACTGTATATTCCTTTCTATACAAGGCGAAGTCTGCCGAATCTAGCTATATCTCTAATTATAAGGCTGGGCCCATCCTCTATCCGAGTGGCCCATATGCTTGTCATGAGGTACCCGGGGCCCATGGCACCCACAGTAGCCCCCGAGACCTTCATAGTTGAGTCACAGCTGACGCCGAGTGCTCATCCTCCATGGTGAAGTATTCCCGAGTGCATTGCTCCCGAGTACTCTTTGTCCGAGTGCTTCTTCTCCCAAGTCCTGCTTCATGTCAGCTGGCAGCGAGGCTATGAAGGGCTCCATGTAGATGTAGGAATAGTGTGCGCCGAATAGGCGCACCTATTAGGTGTAGCCCCCGACTTTGTGCTTAATTGTGAAAACAATTAAACATAAAGTCAAAGATCTTTAACCTTGAAGTCTTTCCCGAGTAGATTACTACTGGTATATGAGACTCTTCGGTATCATGTCAACCGGAATATGATTTATAGTCTTGCCGAGTAGGGAACTACTCGTATATAGGACTCTTCGACTTCATGTCAGTCGGAATATGTGTTTATAGTCTTGCCGAGTAGGATGCTACTCGTATATGGGACTCTTCAGCGTCATGTCAGCTGGAAAGGGGGTGTTTATAGTCTTTCCCGAGTAGTATACTACTCGAAAATTAGACTCGTCGGCATCATGTCAGCCGGAATGATTATTTATAGTCTTTCCCAAGTAATATACTACTCGAAAATTAGACTCGTCAGCTTCATGTCAGCTGGAAAAGGTGTTTATAGTCTTTCCCGAGTGGCGTCCCATTCGGAAGTTAGACTCTTCAGCTCGTCAGCTGGAAGAATGTTTATAGTCTTTCCCGAGTAGTATGCTACTCGAAAGTTAGACTCCTCCGCATCATGTCAGCGGGAATGAGAAATTTATAGTCTCTCCCGAGTAGTGCACTACTCGAAAGTTAGACTCATCCGCGTCATGTCAACGGGAATAATGCTGCTCATGGCAACTGGTGGCCACGCATGTAGGCCGAGTACCACTGTATGAAAAATAAATCCATTACGTGGTTAGGTGTACTCGAGAGAGATACCTGCATCTCCAATTTTAATGAAGACCAGCTTGTGATCCTTGTAAGGATGTATCCTCGAGACCTGGTGGATAAGACAGATACCCAAACATATATGTTTAGCAATAAGGCTCTCATGAAGCATATCTGTTTACCTCATCGGTTCCTGTGGGTAGCACCAGCGCTATAATTTCAACTCAGCCTGCGGGCGGCCCACATGGAGCATGCTACTGTAGGAACTCATGTCTTGGTGGCTATTACCAAGTAAGCCGGCCTGAACCAACCTACCCAGCATAGCTCTATAGAAATAGCATCCATCGCATGTCAGGATGAGTATGGCGGCGTTGGTAACCGCAATCAGCCAGAGGAATCCTCGTCTGCAAGTCTTTCCGACTTATGCTCCGGATGCATCCTGGTTGCCACAGACGCCTGAGTAGGTATATTGCAGAATCTGCTCGCTCTCCCCAGGTGTGACGCGGTGCATGGGAACTCCGGATGTGCTTTGACGACATAGGTCTTCTCTGACTTCGGTAAAGCCGGATAAGGTACCCGAACCTATCATTAGCGTAGGATTCGGCTGGCGACCCTCATGGGGCGTACCCTACTTAGCCGAGTAGTACACAGCCCCGACTGGCGCCGGAGGCCGGTTATTAGCTCGCATGGAGCGTAGCCGAGGAAGATGACGTCCCGACTGGCGCAAGTACTCGGTAAGTAGCCCTCATGGAGCATCCCGAGTGTATTTTGGCAGACTTGTCCAGCCCCCGAGCGTAGGAGATAGGCTCGCAGCCCTGAGTTCCTGTCACGCATATCCGGAGCTGGGCCTGCAATATAAAGATATCGGATGAGTAGCATCTGATGATGAAAATAATCATCCGAATAAAATGTATTTTACAATGTGTGTAAATATGTGTTCTTCCTCTTTTTGATATTAATTTCCTCAAGTAGTTGACCCCTTACGTTTAAGCACTTTGCCCGACTAGTCATAGCCCCCTAGCGTCGGGAGTTGGCTCATGGCTCTTTCCCAGGCACGCGTTTTGGGTGACTTGAGTTCGTCTTACATGGAGCAGAGTTTCACGGATCGAGATTTATGCTACTCGAGTACTTTTGTAATCATTTAAGAGCAAAAACGAAAAAAAGTAAATGCGCAGCTTGTACACCTATTAGGTGTAAGCGGCTGTGGCACTAGCAAGGCCGAGTGAGGAGATGTTTATCAGAAAGCGACTTAGCTGTTCGGTATTTGGGAGTGGGGATGCCATCCTCGTGTTTGAGCTTGTGAGCCCCCGAGCATGTCACTTGTTGTTCTGCTAATCTTCAGTTGTTGAAGGTCGAAGGCGGTTGTGACCGACTGCCACAATGGAGCCGTCTGACTTGCGTTTGCGATTCCCAGCTTTAGTCGGGACCGCGTCGTCGGTGTCGTCCCGCTTCTTCTGTCAGGGTGACTTGTTGTCATCGAGGGCCTCGGCTACAGCGTGGGCCGAGTCGGCGTACTTGTTTGCCATGTCGAATAGGGCCTTGACAGAGTTGGGAGGCTTCCGCGTGAATTTGTCGATGAACGAGGTGTCTTTGACTCCTTTTCGAAAGGCGGCGATGACGACCTCATCCTTGATGTTTGGGATCGAATTTTTCTTCTCAGAGAACCTCTTGATGAAGTCACGAAGAGACTCGTTCTTCCTTTGATGCAACTGATATAAGTCGTGCTCGGAAGATGGCCTCTCGTACGTTCCCTGGAAGTTGGTGATGAAGCGTTCCCGGAGTTCTCCCCAGGAGCCGATTGATTGCTTGGGAAGTCCTGTTAGCCATGTCCTCGCTGAGTCGGCTAGAGCGACTGGGAGGTAGTTAGCCATGACTTTGTGATTTCCCCCAGCTGCTCGGATCGCCAGAGTGTAGACCGTGAGCTAGGACTCGGGATTGGTCTTGCCATCGTATTTGTTGATGCCTGTAGGCTTAAAGCCGACTAGCCAGTCGACCTGTCGTAGTTCCTGGGTGAAGGTCGGTATGCCTTCGTCTTCATGAGGACTCCGACCCCGACTACGGCGGCGAAACCGCCCGTAGTGGAGGCCGAAATGCTCGTTCTCGTCTTCCAGCTGGCGTTGGTCGTCTTCTTCTCGTTTGCGGTGCCGAGCATTAATGTCTTGCTGAAGGTCGCGCTGTAGTCGGTCTCGGAGGTCCTGGTTGCCCCGACGGTCGCTTCGACGTTGCCGGTTGTTGTGGTTGCCGAGTGACGTCTGGCTTGACTCCGCGTGCTGTCGACTAGAGCCGGCCGCTCGATGTCGCTTTGAGGTGGATGAGGCTGCCGCTGGGGAAGTTGACCGACTGGTCAGTACGAGTGTGTTGCCCGACTGTTGGTGCTGCTGACATGCGGCAGCGGTAAGCATGGCTTTTATCCTTGCGATCGTCGAGGTGGCCTGGTGATCAGGCCCAAGTTGGACCGTGTCCAGTAGGGTTGCGGCGGCCACGATGTTCTGTTGTGGCGTGACGAAGACGTCGTGGTCGCCGACTTTTGTTTGGAGGGTTTGTTGCTGAGCGGTTCGCCCAGCCCTGCGTAGGCCGTCGTTGCGGGCGCGCGGGCGTCTTGCTTCTTCCTCCTGTTGTTCTCGCAGTCGGCAGGCCTCCTCCTCTTGTTGTTCGTGTAGTCGGCGTGATTCCTGAGTAGGAGTAGAGCCTTTGGATGCCATGAAGATTTCTCATGGCGGAGAGAAGCTTGCCGAGCTGCTATCCGACTTAGAGTCGTAGTCCGACTGGAAGTCGGAGTCCGACTTCGAGTCGAAGTCGGGATGGTTGATGGGGACGAGTGTAACTCCGACCTCTCTAGATTCGATCTCGAGCGGCTCGGGGCCGTATCCGAGTCGAACTCCAGGGGATCGGGTTTGCCGCGTCGGATGTAGATTGTAGATATCCACGGCGTCTCTGAGTCCGAACGGAAAATTGACGATCTCTTCCCTTCTCGGCCCGATCTCGGCCGGCTCGAAACCGAGTCCGAGTCGAACACTGAAAGGAAGAGTTGTCCCTGGGCTCGGGCGTATAGGAGATCGCCGCAGCATGTCGTGAGAGATTGCTGCAGCATCGTATAGGCCGACTGGCGCGGAGTCGGCTGGTTCCCCGGCAGATCGGATCGGGTCCGTGTCGGCCAAGGTGAGATTGCCGAACATGTTGGCGGCGAAGTCGAGGCTTCCGAATGAGATTGTATCTTCGGGAGAGAATTTGCCGCCGTCGACTCCGGTTGTTGGATCCATCGAGCTTGTAGATGTAGATCGCGCCGAAGCCCCTACCTGGCGCGCCAACTGTCGATGTTTTACACCGGCAATAAATATATGGGGCTAGTCGGCGGATGGAAACTCGGTGGATTGCAAAGGAACACAGGACGATTTTATACTGGTTCAGGCCCTCGATGTGAGGTAATACCCTACGTCCAGTTTGTATGTATTCCTTTGAGGATATACGGTGGTGGTTCTGATGAACTTCTATGCACCGTGAGCTTATGAGTGCTCTTCTGCCCTCATGAGGCGCCCTGCCTCCCCTTATATACTGGGGGACAGGGTTACAAGGTAGGAGTCCCCATCGGATTACGACTAGGAGATCTCCCCTTAGAGATATAACGCACCCGACTAGGACTGTATATTCCTTTCTATACAAGGCGAAGTCTGCCGAATCTAGCTATATCTCTAATTATAAGGCTGGGCCCATCCTCTATCCGAGTGGCCCATATGCTTGTCATGAGGTACCCAGGGCCCATGGCACCCACACTGACCATATCAGTCTCCATGAGAGACTCACTGTACCAAGTCGCCAGCAGGTAACATTGGTCATGGACGTGACGGACGTAGTACTCCCGTGGGTCGCTAGGGTCCATCTGGATCAAGGATTTAAGAGTAAGTCAAAGAGCCCTGATGAAAGAGAATGACCTTAGGGAAGAGAAGTAAAAGACCCTAGAATTTGCTTGCAACCCAAAATGGATACTGTGTCAAAAGGGGGGGGCTCTCTATGGCTCAACGCTACAGTCTTAGGGGAAGGGCACCATTGGTCAAGTCCTACAGTCGAGGTGGCTCTGATACCAGGTCTGTCGGCCTTGGGTTTTTTGGACTGGAACCTCTCATGCATATTGTACCAAATCCTTGGATCAGTAGTTTGGCACTTACATGACGTCACTGGTACCATTGCAACTTACGGGATAGAGTCTTACAATACTTGATCATTACAAAAAGGGGTTGCCCGCGAAGGGACCCAAATAGCCAAAAGTCCTGCGGTAAACTAGCAAAAGGCGCAGAGTACGATAGCAGAAACATAGTTGGCGACGGTCTCTGTTAGTCCATAGGCGCTCGACTAGCAACTTCGGCCTATGGTGCCTTCTTCGGTGCCTCCTCCTCCTCCAGGATATGCTCATACATTTCTCCCTCGGTATCTAGTTCTAAAAAAGGGGGATTAAACAATGGTGAGTACATGGAGTACTCGCAAGCCACCACTTGAACATGAATTTATGCTCGCAAGGTTCAAGGGAGGCAGGGGTTAATTGCGCAAAGCCAATTTTTGCATAAATGTTTCACAAAACCTGTATCTAGCCATTTTACTGAAATATACTCGCCAATAGTTGAATAAGTTAATCCCACCATGAAGGCTGTGTCCACCTTGCCAAGTCACACCTAGTTCGGCTTACCCTCATGCCTGATGTTCATTTTCAATTCCACATTTCACCCACATTCCTAATCAAACTTTTAGAAAAATTTTGAGTATAGTCAAGATTAGTACAAGTCCCGGTGTTCCTTTAACCGCGAGCATGGCTATTCGAATAGTTTAGTTTTACTCACACTGTAGTGGATGTACGCTTTACCCGCAATCCATGGCGCACCCAACACATGAGACTAGCCACAACCTAGTTTTTCGGATATGCTAGCATTACAGCACCCACTCCAGAGACTATGTGCCCTCATGCACCCCATGGCACTCCAATCCTGCCTTGCCAATGGTGTGAGGAGTCTTGGACCCAGGGATGTCAAGGAGAGGGAAGCAATGTTCGTTTTATTTGACATGTCATTTAACCCACAATCTATCCTCCTTCGTCTACATCGCAACACCACACCGTGAATCAGAATCGGCCATGACTGGGGTGCTGCCCCACTAGAATACCCTAATCCGCTAGGTCTATGCCCATACGCGAATTGCAGTCGTACTCAGGTCGTTTCCTGCCTGTTTCCTTGACTCGGTCCTTAATTAACCAGGGTCGGCGATAACCTTTACCAGGAACCACCCATATCAATCCATGCCGTCCCGATGAAAAAAAATAGTTTTGTTTCATAGTTTGGGTTTTCGCAATCAGTTTCTCTATGTCTCGCGAGCGGCAATTCATGTCTCCGCCCCTACCTGGAATGATCGTCGCCATTTCGACCATTATCACATGTGAAAGAGAAATCTAATTTGCATTGCTAAGCAGTGTCAATAAATGACTTCAAGATATAATAAAAATATATGGCATCAAGATACAGGGCATCAAATCAATAACGGCTTTAAACGGAATTTAACATAGCATGCATTTTATTTGTAAAGAAAAACAATTTCGCATTAGGATCAACATGCTCAAGGAAGGGGGCATGGTGATGTTGATGTCAAAAATCACCGGCAGCGTCGAGAACGAGCCGATGATCTGGTTCGGCGCCTAGAGACACGCGAAGGCCTGGGAGATTTGCTTAACTCTAGTGCAGGTCCTAAATCTTGAGGTTCGTAGGCGTGCCAGTCAATTTGACCCTGCAATTGACAAGGAGATAGAAAATATTAGATCATTGAGCCAATCGGCTGGAAGCAGAATTGGACTCGCTCCATCGGCCGATGGCCGATATAGACAAAGCACTTATACATTGACTGGAGGCCGATGATGGCTTAGATAGACAATAAACCATGTGGCTAAGGAACTAATAACAATATAAATAAATAAACTAGCCGATTATTGATATGATGTGTATCGGCCGGAAAGCCGATAACGGTGTAGTGTGCCAAAAACGTGTTAAACAATGTAATCGGCCTTGATTAACAAAAGATAACCTATCGGCTAAGCACTCCGATAGAACATCGCATAAACATCCATCGGCTCAGTAAGGATAGAATTATTATCACCAGTCTAATAGATCGGACCTAACCGTTGCAGCACAGACTGATGATGATAATAGAACCTCGATGGGCCGATAGATCTAATGCAATTGTGATGTAAAATGATAACTTATCGGTTATACATCCCGATAAAATGCTTGCATAAAACCGATCAGCCTAGCAGGAATAATTTATCATGCAGTTTAGTAGGTCGGACCTAACCGATGCAGCACAAACTGATGATAAGTTACACCCGGTAAGCCGATAAGCCTATGCACACGTGGTGTGATATATCTACTCGGCCTATGAGATCAAACCTAACTGATGCAGCCGTAGACAGAACAGATATATCGTGGTAAGCCGACTACCGCAGGCCGACTAGAATATCAGACCTAACCGAGGAAGTCCTAGTCGATACGGTAGTTGGAGATGATGGCTTAGATAGACAATAAACCATGTGGCTAAGGAACCAATAACAATATAAATAAATAAACTAGCCGATTACTGATATGATGTGTATCGGCCGGAAAGCCGATAACGGTGTAGCGTGCCAAAAACGTGTTAAACAATGTAATCGGCCTTGATTAACAAATGAAAACCTATCGGCTAAGCACTCCGATAGAACATCGCATAAACATCCATCGGCTCAGTAAGGATAGAATTATTATCACCAGTCTAATAGATCGGACCTAACCATTGCAGCACAGACTGATGATGATAATAGAACCTCGATGGGCCGATAGATCTAATGCAATTGTGATGTAAAATGATAACTTATCGGCTATACATCCCGATAAAACGCTTGCATAAAACTGATCAGCCTAGCAGGAATAATTTATCACGCAGTTTAGTAGGTCGGACCTAACCGATGTAGCACAAACTGATGATAAGTTATACCCGGTAAGCTGATAAGCCTATGCACGCTTGATGTGATATATCTACTCGGCCTATGAGATCAAACCTAACTGATGCAGCCGTAGACAGAACAGATATATCGTGGTAAGCCGACTACCGCAGGCCGACTAGAATATCGGACCTAACTGAGGAAGTCCTAGTCGATACGGTAGCCGGGGTAACGAGACTTACCCTCTCGCAGGAGGTCGAACTTAACCAATGTAGCCTAGCTCGAGAAGCAAGAACCCGTTGAATAGGGTGGCGATGCGCTGAATTTGTATTGATCTGTGTGATGATTTACATGGTCCTCGGGCATACGTATTTATACCCCGAGTTGATACAGTCCTGATCAGATGCGAAACAGGAGTTTCCTAATTATAAAAAGAAAAACAACAAGTCCTGATCGGGCACGAGATCAGATTTCCTAAAAATTATTATCTCTACCTAATTTATAGATAAGATACTAACTGCCTCTCCATGGTCTTCACGATTCCTTCTTGAATTCGGCTTCTTCTAGATTTAATTCCCGCCAGTTAACCGTGATTTTTCCTTAACCGAATCCAATAAAGATCCGTACCAAATTTTGGCTTTAAGACATGCCCCCCAATTTCGGAGTTTGTTATCGAACTTCGAAATTCTTCTGTTTGGGCTTCAGATTCCTTTCATACCGAGGCGGCCCAAGGTAGCCCACTTTCCTTAAATGTTTGAAATAGTGCTAACGGCCTCGATTTCTGCCCGGTCATCATACCTCTATAAACCGCTTCGCCTTCCTAGCCTCCTTTCTTTACGCTTTCACATCACCAGTGTCCTTTCCACTTCCTCCAAGGCCTCGACAAACTCCGGTGAACCTAGGCGAATCTCCACGGTCTTCTTCTTCAACCTCCGATCTTCTCTCATCTTCTTCTTCCGTAATGGCTTCAGCGGTCGCCGTCCCAGAGGTAATCTTCTTGTCTGATCGCTCTCTCTGCCTTGTAACTCAGATTGAATCTGCTGTCATCTTCATCTGTTCTTCGTGTTCTTGTTCACTGTAGGACCTTAAAAACCAGATGTTAGTCCCGGCCGCCGATTATCCGAACTTCTTCTACCATGGTCCCATGGGTAGTGAAGATCCTACAGATTTCATCAACGCCGAAACTCAACGCATCCCTTTCAAGAACTCCGCCATGTTAGTCAGCGATTGGAGCAACAGTTTCAGGTCATGGCCCAGCAAGCTTCCAGGGTGGAGGAACTGGTAGAACAGAGTATTGTCCATCAAGAAAACTTTTTGGGACGAAGCAGACATCGGCCACTGCATCAATCTCTCGCTGGCTGAGATAGAGAGGAACGAACCTCTGCTTTCATCGGCCTCGTACTTCTGGTCAGACGCCCTCAACGCCTACCTATTTGGACATGGGCCGATGACCCTAACTTTGATAGATGTAACCATGCTTACCTGCCTCAACACAACGAGTTACATCAATCCCTTCAATCTCCAATTCAAGCCTACTCATCGGCTTCAAGCAAAGAACATCGGTGGTTGGTCCAAGTACATATCAATCCATAACAAAGGGACCGGACCAGTTGATGATCAGGAACACGTCGCTTTCCTGAATCTGTGGTTAGAACGGTTTGTTTTTGGTGGTGCAACCCTTGTCCCAACAACCAATATGCAATGTTTGGCAGAATGTTTGGCCGATCGGAAACAAGTTCCCTTGGGGCAATATCGTCTGGGCGCCACTTATCAACTGCTGCATCAGGTGGCAGTCAAGCTATCGGCCAGCCAGCCAGTTGGCCATATCGGGGGTCCTTGGTGGTTTGTGCAGTTATGTGGAGGCCATGGGCCCCGGGTACCTCACCATCTGTATTGGGCCACTCGGATAGAGGATGGGCCAAACCATGTAGTTAGAGATAAGATAGCACCCGACTGACTTTACCTTGTGTAATAGGGAAACATAGTCTTAGTCGGATAGGTTTCTATCTCTAAGGAGGAAATCCCTTGACCGTATCTGGTTGGGATCCTTATCATGTACCCCTGTCCCCTAGTATATAAAGGGAGGCAGGGCGCTCTTCAAGGGGCACGGACAACAGAAGAGATCATTGATCCACCAAACACCTCAGAGGAATAACACCTCAACTGGACGTAGGGTATTACCTCACCTCGAGGGCCTGAACCAGTATAAACCTTTCTTGTGTTCCTCTGCAATCCACCGAATTCCTGGTCGCCGAGTAGCCCTATAGTTTTATTGCCGGTGCAAAGCATCGACAGTTGGCACGCCAGGTAGGGGCTCCGGTGAATTCTTCATCAGCAGATTCGATGGATTCAATCAACGGAGTCGAAGGCCGCAAGTTCTCCACTGGAG
This sequence comes from Oryza meyeriana var. granulata, assembly GCA_003991445.1. Lineage (NCBI taxonomy): Eukaryota > Viridiplantae > Streptophyta > Magnoliopsida > Poales > Poaceae > Oryza > Oryza meyeriana. Next base: position 73,210 of record RYFJ01001267.1, on the reverse strand, counting down.
ACACCATCACCTTCGGGAGCCTAGATTTCGTCGCCGATCAACTCGGCAATCTCTCCCTGGCTGAAGCAGATCTAATCTTACCAGCCAAGGAGCCAACCGACACTGCACCACTCGGCCCTGAGGACGCCGCCATCTCCTTCAAAGATCTATTGCGGCAGTCCTTCATGTCACCCAGCGTCAGGACGGCTCTCTCCTTTGGTGTCTGACTTGCGTTAGGCCTCGAGCCAGCGCGGGTTGGGCCGAGGAGGGGAGAAATCGTCAATCTTCCGCACAGACTCGGCGACACTGCGCATCTACAACCCGCGCAGCAGACTCGACCTCCAGCGATTCAGTTTGGACACGGCCAAGCGCCGTTTCGGATTGGATCCAGAGAGGTCGGAGTCGTTCTTACTCCGATAAATTACTCGGAGTCCGACACCAAGTCGGATAATGGTTCGAGCGCCAGCTCGGACTCTAGTTTGGCAAGCCTCCTCCTCAACCGCGAGATCTTCATGGCTTCAACACCACCTTCCGAGATACGCCGACTATAAGAGGAGCAACAGGAGGAGGTGCACCGACTACAACAACAAGAGGAGGCCAACCGCGAGGCTCGCAATGACGAGCACGCCAGGCTGGGCGAATCGCTCAGCAGCAGATCCTCCAAACCAAAGTCGGCGACCACGACGTCTTCGTCACGCCACAACAGAACGTCGTGGCCGCCGCAACCCTGCTGGACACACTCCAGCTCGGGCCCGATCACCAGGCCACCCCGACAATCGCCAAAATCAAATCGATGATTACAGCTGCCGCCTGTCAGCAGCAAGAGCAGTCGGGCAACACACATATACCGACCAATCGGTCGGGTTCTCCGGCGGCAGGGTCATCTGCATCAACGCGGCGCCGGGCGGCCGGCCCCAGTCGGCAACACGAAGAGTCCCGGCAAACAACGCTTGCCAATACCTATAATGACAATCGTCACCATTGACAGTACAACCGCCGACCCAATTAGGACCTCCGGGTGCGACTACACTGTGACCTCCGCCACACCATTAACGCTCGGCGCGAAGAACGCGAAGAAGACGAACGCCGCTGACTGAAGGACAAAAACGAGCGCTTCGGTCTTCACCATGAGCGGCTGCGCCGCCATGACCGGAGCCCAAGCCCTCACGACGACGAAGGCATCCCAACCTTTACTCGAGAGCTACAGGAAGTCCATTGGCCGGCTGGTTTCAAGCCCACCGGAATAGAAAAGTACGACGGCAAAACAAACCCTGAGTCCTGGCTCACCGTTTACGTCCTAGCAGTTCGAGCTGCTGGGGGTGACAGTAAAGCCATGGCTAACTACCTCCCAGTTGCGCTAGCCGACTCGGCGAGGACATGGCTGACAGGTCTCCCAAGGCGGTCAATCGGTTCCTGGGGGCAACTCAGGGAGCGGTTCATCGCTAATTTTCAGGGAACCTACGAGAGACCGGCTTCGGAGCACGACCTTTATCAACTCCATCAAAAGAAGAACGAGTCTCTGCGCGAATTCATCAAGAGGTTCTCTAAGAAGCGCAATCAAATTCCAACTGTCAAAGACGAGGTCGTCATCGCAGCCTTCCGCAAGGGAGTAAAAGACGCCCCGCTCATTGCAAAGTTCACTCGGAAGCCACCATCTACGGTCCGGGCTCTCTTCGACATGGCCAACAAATACGCCGACGTGGCCGAAGCGGTCGCCGCGGCCCTCGACGAGAAGAAGGAGCACCGACAGAAAGACTAGAAGGCGAAAGCCGACAATGAGCCATCTCAGAACAAGTCCGGCAGCCGCAAGCGGAAGTCGGACAACGAGGTGGCCAATATGGAGCGCAGTCGGTTGCAGCCCCAATGGAACAACGACTACCAGAAAGTCATGAGCGGGCCATGCCCATTTCACCCCAAGGGCAAGCACGCAGCCAAAGATTGCTACATGCTCAAGAAGTTTGCCTCCGAGCAGGCTTCATCGTCTGGCGCCGACAAAGACAACGACAAGCCAGACTCTGGCCCGGCTGAAGACTTTCAAGATCCCCAAGCCGAGCTCAACCACATCTTCGGAGGGCGCACGCATACGAGTCCAAGCGCAAGCAGAAGCTATTAGCGCGGGACATTAACGCGGTCTCCACGATGGATACCCCCCAATACCTGCGCTGGTTAGAGATGGCCATCACCTTCAACCGCGCAGATCACCCAGATCGGGTCTCACACCCGGGACGCTACCCACTCGTCCTGGATCCGGTCGTCAGAAACATCAGGCTGAAGAAAACTCTCATCGACGGAGGCAGCGCACTCAACATCCTATTCGCCAAAACTTTGGACGAGATGAAGATTCCTCGTTCAGAACTACGGCCGAGTACTGCGCCCTTCCACGGGATAATTCCTGGCCTGTCATCAACACCACTCGGGCAGATAACCTTGCCGGTTACCTTTGGCACGCGGGATAACTTCTGCACGGAAAACGTCTGCTTCGAGGTTGCCGACTTCGGGACCGCATACCACGCGATACTCGGACGACCGACACTCGCCAAATTGATGGCGATACCGCACTATACATATATGGTGCTCAAGATGCCCGGGCCGGCAGGAGTCCTCTCCCTTCGTAGCGACGTCAGGCAAGCCTTCACCTGCGACAAGGAGAGCTGCGACCTGGCTCAATTACAAGAGGCATTCGGCAAGCCGTCACAACTGAAGTCGAGCAAGATCAAGTTCTGGCAAAGAAGGCAGCGAAGTCGGGAATCTCAGCGGACTCTGACACGAAGAAGATCCCCTTGGACCCTTCCGACCCCTCGAAGACTGCTCTAGTTGGGACCGGACTCAACCCCAAATAGAAAGACACGCTCGTCACCTTCCTCCAAGCCAACAAGGACATCTTTGCCTGGAAGCCGTCCGACATGCCGGGCGTACCAAGGGAGGTGATCGAGCACGCCCTAAACGTGAAGACAGACGCCAAGCCAGTCAAACAACGGCTGCGCCGCTTCGCTCAAGACCGAAAGGATGCTATCCGGGAGGAGATTACAAAACTCCTCGCAGCCGGGTTCATCAAAGAAGTTTATCACCCGGATTGGCTAGCAAACCCTGTACTAGTCCGGAAGAAAAACGGTAAATGGCGCATGTGCGTCGATTATACCGATTTAAATAAAGCATGCCCCAAGGACCCATTCGGTCTTCCCAGGATAGATCAGGTGGTAGATTCCACGGCCGGGTGCGATTTACTCAGTTTTCTCGACTGCTACTTGGGATACCATCAAATCAGTCTAAGAGAGGAAGACTGCTTAAAGACATCTTTCATCACGCCGTTTGGAGCATACTGCTACATCACAATGCCGTTCGGTCTAAAGAACGCTGGAGCAACCTATCAACGGGCGATTCAGTGGTGCCTGCACACTCAAATCGGGTGCAACGTCGAAGCCTATGTCGATGACGTGGTGATCAAGACCAAGTCCAAAGACGACCTCATCGCTGACCTGGAAGAAACCTTCCAAAATCTTCGACGATTCAAGATGAAGTTGAACCCGGAAAAATGCGCCTTCGGAGTGCCTTCCGGCAAGTTACTCGGCTTCATCGTTTCCCATCGCAGCATCGAGGCCAACCCAGAAAAAGTCAATGCCATCAGGAACATGGCCCCCCCGACTAACCTTAAAGACGTCCAGAAGCTGACGGGCTGCATGGCAGCACTCAGCCGGTTTATCTCCCGACTGGGCGAACAGGGCATGCCCTTCTTCAAGCTACTCAAAAAGGCAGACAATTTCCAATGGACTCCGGAAGCCCAGCAAGCCTTCGAAGATTTCAAGCAATTTCTCACATCACCTCCCGTGTTGGCATCACCCATGCCCCAGGAACTGCTAATGCTACATCTGGCGGCAACATCTCAGGTAGTCAGCACGGTACTGGTGGTTGAACGATCCGAACAGGGTCATATTCAAAAAATACAACGGCCAATCTACTTTGTCAGCGAGGTGCTTGCTGACTCGAAGACGAGATATCTGCAGGTCCAGAAGCTGCTATACGGTCTACTTTTGATAGTCCGAAAGCTGGTGCACTACTTCCAAGTACATCAAGTCACGGTGGTCACGGCGTTTCCACTCGGGGATGTCCTTCACAATCGCGAGGCCACCGGCCGAATCGCTAAATGGGCACTCGAGTTGATGGCGTTCGACATCACCTTCCAGCCACGGACAGCTATTAAATCACAAGCTCTAGCCGACTTTGTGGCCGAGTGGACAGAAGTACAACTGCCTACCTCAACAACAAAGCTAGAGTACTGGACAATGTACTTCGACGGTTCCCTGAGGATCGGTGGCGCCGGGGCCGGAGTCATATTGACGTCCCCCACCGGCGAAAAACTAAAGTACGTTCTACAAATTCACTTTTCGGCTTCCCACAATGTCGCCGAGTACGAGGCACTCATCCATGGGCTTCGCATCGCTATATCACTCGGCATACGTCGACTGGTTGTGCGCGGAGACTCCCAACTCGTGGTCAACCAAGTCACGAAGGACTGGACGTGCCTCGACGACACCATGGCGGCATATTGTTAGGAGGTCCGCAAGCTGGAAAATAAGTTCGACGGGCTGGAAATAACACATGTCCTGTGCCAATACAATGACGCGGTAGACGAGATGGCCAACATGGGATCCAAGCGAGAAGCGGTTCCGACTGGAATCTTCATCGAGCAACTTATGGAGCCGTTAGTCAAGAAGAAACCGGCGCCCGAGCAGTCGGGAGGTGAACCTATCCCGACCACAGATGAGGTGCTGCACATATGTCAAGACTGGAGGACTCCTGTTGTCAAATTCCTCCTCGACGACGAACTCCCACAAGACCGCAATCAAGCTGAACAGATCAAGCGTCGAGGCAAAAGCTTCCTGCTAGTCGGAGAAGACCTATATCGAAGAAGTGCATCCGGCGTCCTCATGCGCTACGTAACCACCGAGAAGGGCAAGTAGATTCTGCAATCCATCCACTCGGGCATATGTGGCAACCACGCGCATCCAGGACGTTAGTCGGAAAGGCTTACTGACAGGGCTTTTTCTGGCCAACAGCAGTGACAGACGCCAAGGACATCGTTCGCAAGTGCGAGGGTTACCAGTTCTATGCAAGGCAGACAAACCTTCCAGCCCAGGAACTCCAAACTATCCCTCTTTCTTGGCCATTCGCAGTATGGGGGCTCGACATGGTCGGACCCTTCAAGAAAGCGCCAGGAGGGTTTACACATCTATTCGTCGCGGTGGATAAATTCACCAAATGGATTGAGGCCAAACCAGTCGCAACCATCACAGCGGCACAAGCAAAGGACTTCATCATGAGTATATTATACCGATTCGGGGTTCCTAACCGCATCATCACCGACAACGGCACTCAGTTCATGGGCGGCGTATTCCAAGACTTCTGCGAAGAGTTCGGCATCAAGATCTGCTACGCATCCGTGGCACACCCACGAAGCAACGGGCAGGTCGAAAGAGCCAATGGTATGGTCTTACAAGGCATCAAGGCCAGGATTTTTGACCGACTACAACCGTATGCGGGCCGATGGGTACAAGAACTCCCATCCTTCCTCTGGTCTCTCAGAACCACGGTTAGTCGGGCAACAGGGCAATCCCCTTTCTTTCTGGTCTACGGTGCCGAGGCTATGCTACCAACAGAGTTACAGTTTGGCTCTCCACGGGTCCGGGCCTACTCAGAAGACGACTCAAATAATACCTGACTGGTAGAGCTAGATTAGCTGGAAGAAGCAAGGGACACCGCCACAATCCAGTCGGCAAGGTATCTTCAAGGCCTGCGTCGCTACCATAATCGCAATGTCCGTGGCCGCGCCTTTTTGGTCGGGGATCTCGTCCTCAGGAAAATACAAACCACCAAAGACAGGCACAAACTATCCCCAATCTGGGAAGGGCCGTTCATTATAGCCGAGGTCACGCGGCCAGGCGCCTACCGACTGAAGACCGAGGACGGTGCCTTCATCACCAACTCATGGAACATAGAACAGCTACATCCTTTCTATACCTGAGTTCTATACTTTTTTCATGTGTACAGTTCCTCTGACTCACCATGTCGCTTGTATCAACCGAGTAGTGAGTCGGGGGCTGCATGTATTATATGTGTATTGTCAATAATATACGAGCCTGTTTCACTCAGTTTTGCAGTCCTACTTCGATTGTCATGTTTTACCCGAGTACAGTCCTTCATAGCGAACGATTTTATTAAGTTCCGACAGACTAACTCAGCGTATACTACACAGTCGGGTAAGGCTGATGACAACTGAGTGATAAGGAGCTTGGCGGCAACGCACATATATTTACACATGTTTTTTACAAAATCTTACATTTACTGACTACATAACATGCTGCCCTTAAAGACCCAGGTCTCCGGTAATAGCTTCAGCAGTCGGCTTCGCCCGGACAATCAGCTCCAGCGCCTCTTCAGGCGTCGTCTCCTCGGCAAACCCTTCCCCGATGGCTTCAATATCTGCCCTCGGGTAGATAGACTTGGTCATTGCCAGGGTTTGGGCCACGCCGGCAATGACACGCTCATCCGAGTACCTTTTCAGGGCACTCGGTGCTTCGTCAAGGCGCGTTATCACTTGGGGCATCTTGCTGCAGCTGGTCCCCACCGGACGAGGATCTATGAGGTCAAGAAGCCCTTTCACGGACCCGACGAGGGCCTCCTGTGACTCCCTGATATGCTCTATCTCCTGCATATAAAACCGATACTGGGCTTGGACGTTGGTTCTCCTACCTGTTCAGGTCCGCCGGCAAGTGAACTTGTTAGGCTCGGTTGCAGATGGAATGATTAGTGGATTGGTCAAGATCACGGTCGGGTTGAGGACTTACTTTCGTAATTAGCCTCCCACCCGGCCACGGTTTTCTCCAGTTCGGCTTTCTTCTTACCGAGCTCGACGACGGCCCTTTTCAACTCGGCCCTCTCCCTCTCGAGCTCGGTGTTGGCCTTTGTCAAGTCGGCCTTGACCTTTTCAAGCTCGGCCTTGGCTTCTTCGGCCTCTTTCAGTAGGGTTTCCTTCTCTGTCCGGGTCTTTAACTCCGCTTCGAGGGCTGCACAACCGATTAGTCAAGAACTCGACCTTGCAGTCAAGACATAACTGGGTAGTCGGGAACATCCCAGCTGGAAGCATACGTCAAGGGATCAGTCGGGAAGACGCATTCGGAGGATTACCTCTAATCGTTTCAGCTTGGTCCCAAGTTTTCTCCCTGAGCTTGGTGACACCTTCCCTCAGCCAGGCTTCCCTTCTCGCGTGGCGCTCCTCCATCTCGGCCTTCAACGCCCGGAGCTGCTCTAACTCTGCAAGATGGGGGGCCATTTCAACCAAGATCTCCGTCATTGCCTCATTGCGGTCAACAAGATCCTGCCCAGGAAGAAAATGAGTTGAAGATCAAATCAAGATGTCAAAATAGCAAGACCACCCAATCGTCAAGTCAAAGATCGTACCCGAACGGCCTGGGACCCAGCAAGGGCAGTGCGGAGCAACCTTTCATGTTCCCTCTCCGCTGTTGCCTCGTTAAGCCGGAAGCTCTTCGTGGTTCCGTCAGGCGCAGTCTAGGTGAACGTCCGGGGCATTGTATGCAGGGCGGCTCCGATCCGAGGCAGCTTTGGGATCTCTGGTGGCGGCGACGGCGACGACGATAACCCAGCCGGCGACGGGGTCCTGGCCTCCATGCCGGCGTCCCTGGTATCCTCGGGGACTGACTCGGGGGCTTCAGCAACAACCTCTTCCGCAGGAGGCGGCAACTCAGGGGGTGGGGTAGCAACTTCAATAACTGCCCCTCGGTCAGGTGGTGCCTGCGGCCCTACAGTCGGGACCACTTTAGTCTTCACGACTGGGTCGGCCTCTAGCTCAACAGGAGTGCTCACGGGCGCTGGCTTGGCTGGGGCAGGCTCTTCAACAGGAGCGCTCTCCTTGAGATCAATGTCGATACGCTTCCTGCATGACAAGACGTCAGGAAAGTGCTTCGGCAAACAAGATGCACAGAAAACCCGGAGCAGCTTACCTCTTGGAGAATCTGAGTCTCCCACCTGGTGATCCAGGCCCCAGCGCAGTGCTCCCGGCCACTGGACTAGTCGGCGTCGTTATCGACGGTGGCTCATCAGCTTGAGCTAGCCCCCCCTCAGGAGTGACTGGCTTGGGCACCTCTGTACTCTGCGGCGTCTCCTCGGGTGGGCCACTCGGCAGTCCTATTGCCAGGCTTAGCAACGTCGACCTCGGCTCTGCGGGACTCGATCTGGGGCTTGAACGCCTGGGCGTCGCGGCGGCGGTGTCCTTTATCTTCAGCCCCCCTACCGCGACCCGTGGTGTCACGGCTCCTTCGCCCCGACGAGTCTTAGGTCTCTTCCCGGCCCTCTTGGAGTCGGGTTGAGCAACGGCGGGGCTCCTTGGCCTTTTTGGTGATCTGATGGCCGACAGCGGACGCGAGTCTTCATCAAACTCCTTGCACCACTATGGATGATTCGACAAGCCACATTGCATAAGGCTCAGCGAGTATACAAGCAAGTCTACAGGCTTTTATTACAAAAGAGAGATGAAGGTTACCTTGGCGCGAGGACGATTGTGCCTAAATGAAGCAATCCGACGCTTACTGTCCTCGGTCTCAATCACCCCACTGGAGAAAAACCCAAACAGGGTCTCTGTCACCTTCATCTTGTCGGCCGGCTCCTGGCTAACTCGGTCAGGATCACGTTTCCCCTGGTAGTCCCAGCCAAACGCGCTCCTCAGTTTCAGGGGTTGGAAGCGCTGGGTCAAGAACCTCCTGGCTACCCAGGGTCCAGTTAGGCCAGTATCCTTGTAGTTCTTCAGCCTCTTCAACAGCTCGAGCACTTGGCCCATCTCTTCGGGGGTGGGATCCGCCGACCAGTTCGGCAAAATCACCGGCGGCAATCCGGTAAACGGACGCAAGGAAGGAGCCAGATTGGCGCAATAAAACCATTCCTTGTGCCAGCCCTTCAGGGAGGACTTCAAAGGAAGATCAAGATATGATTTTTTCCTATCGCTCCTCAATTGAAGACCAGCCCCCCCAATCACATTGATGTTATTTTTGGAAGGCTGGGGCTTGACGTGGAACGAATGCCTAAAAAGATTAAAATGGGGTTCCACGCCCAGATAGCACTCACACAGAGTGACGAAGATGGAGATCTGGAGGATCGAGTTGGGATTCAAATGCACCAACTCAAGCTTATAGAAGTCAAGGATTCGGCGGAAGAAATCAGAGGAAGGGAGGCACAGACCCCGGTTCAAAAAAGAAGCGAAGACAACGGTTTTGCCTGATCGTGGATTTGGAGCCGACTCACCTTTAGCCGGCCGCCAACGAATCACCTCTTGGCTCGGCAGCTTCAGATGCTTCTCCATCAACGATAGCTTCACCGAACCGCAATCTGACTCCGGCCAAGTATTCCCCGACGAACCCGCTGGATCTGAAGCCTTCGGCATGGTCGGAGGTGGAAAAGTTTGGGGAAAAGTAAATCGGGGGCTTGGAACTGATGAAGAAGACCAACGTCGCCCGAGTTCGAGCGGGAAATAGCGGTAACCGTTAACCCTAGACGAGCGGGAGGCGAAAAGTTGGGCGCAGAAGCAGAAGATGAAGCGATTGGATGATTTGGGGAAGATGATGGAATCTTTTCTCTCTCCCCATAGTTTATAAGAACCGGAGCCGACTAAATGGGCTTGGGCCTATACAGTTAACACCGGGCCACCAAGATATGAGTTCATACAGTAGCATACTCCATGTGGGCTGCTTGCAGGCTGAGTTGAAATTATAGCGCTGGTGCTACCAATAGGAACCGATGAGGTAAACAGATATGCTTCATGAGAGCCTTATTGCTAAACATATATGTTTGGGTATTTGTTTTATCCACCAGGTCTCGAGGATATATCCTTACAAGGATTACAAGCTGGTCTTCATTAAGATTGAGGATGCAGGTATCTTTCTCAAGTACACCTCACCACATCATGGATTTATTTTCATAAAGTGGTACTCAGCCTACATGCGTGGCTACTAGTTGCCGTGTGCAACATTATTCTGGCTGATATGATGCTGAAGAGTCTAACTTTCGAGTAGTGCACTACTCGGGAGAGACTATAAATCTTTTATTCCCGCTGACATGATGCGGAAGAGTCCCATATACGAGTAGCATCCTACTCGGCAAGACTATAAACATCTATTCCGACTGACATGAAGTCGAAGAGTCTAACGTACGAGTAGTTCCTTACCCGGCAAGACTATAAAGCTTATTCCGGTTGACATGATACCGAAGAATCTTATATGCCAGTAGTAATCTACTCGGGACAGATTATCAGGTTAAAGATCTTTGACTTTATGTTTAATTGTCTTCACAATTAAGCACAAAGTCGGGGGCTACACCTAATAGGTGCGCCTATTCGGTGCACACTATTCATATTTCTACATGAAGCCCTTCATAGCCTCGTCGCCAGCTAACATGAAGCAGGACTCGTGAAGAAGACATACTCGGACAAAGAGTACTCGGGAGTATAGCACTCGGGCAATCTTCACTGTGGAGGATGAGCACCCGGCATCAGCTGTGACTCAACTATGGAGGTCTCAGGGGCTACTATGGAGGCCATGGGCCTCGGGTACCTCACCATCTGTATTGGGCCACTCGGATAGAGGATGGGCCAAACCATGTAGTTAGAGATAAGATAGCACCCGACTGACTTTACCTTGTGTAATAGGGAAACATAGTCTTAGTCGGATAGGTTTCTATCTCTAAGGAGAAAATCCCTTGACCATATCTGGTTGGGATCCTTATCATGTACCCCTGTCCCCTAGTATATAAAGGGAGGCAGGGCGCTCCTCAAGGGGCACGGACAACAGAAGAGATCATTGATCCACCAAACACCTCAGAGGAATAACACCTCAACTGGACATAGGGTATTACCTCACCTCGAGGGCCTGAACCAGTATAAACCTTTCTTGTGTTCCTCTGCAATCCACCGAATTCCTGGTCGCCGAGTAGCCCTATAGTTTTATTGCCGGTGCAAAGCATCGACAAGTTATGGCTCAATGTGTACACATCCAAGGCAATTCCCAATACCTCCTTCCTTAATCTAACTTTCCCAATCGATCACACGGAGGAACAAGAACCCACCTATCGCCGATGCATCTCTATGGGCGAAGCTGCATCGGCTCTTCCTGGCGGTAAAATAACTCCTATCGGACTCGGCCAATGGTTCAAAGGCCTTTATTATGGCTTCACAAAGGATGCCACACTGTGGTTCGCATATGATGATGCATCATCATTTGAGTTGCCCTCCAACTTCAATCCACTTGACGTTCTGGCCGATGATGAATCGAAGACCATATTCTTATCGGCCATTACTCCCCGTCTTCTACCGATTGGCTTCTCTCAAGGCCGATCACAGCCATCGTATGAATTCTATCACCCAATAGTCAGCTCCCGCCAGCTCGGCCTTGGTCAAGTCCCCATCGGCTTGTTCTTCATCGACAAACTCCAGGCCCGGGGAAATGTAAATAGCGCTCTGGAGTACGATCGGCTGCGGACACTAACAAAATCCCTATCTCTGGGCACCGCTACCGACGTGGAAGTATGCACTGCCAATACAAAACTTTTTGCCCGATGGTGGTCAGAATGGAGGAAACACCTATTCAACTCATCGGCCATCCATTATTGTTCTCGCCTCAACTCCAACTACGTCGAATCCGATGAAGAGGTAATATTCTACTATCTTTGAATCATTTTCCGATCATCTCTTACAATCCTATCTTGTAGGCTGTTGATGTGGAACCACCGACAACAAGCACCAGTGGCCGGCCGATTATATACCAACCACCATCGGCCAACCCACACCTAGGGCATGGTGCTCCTCCTCCATCGGCCCTTCTCTGAGTGCCACGGCTGACAAGACCACTACGCAAGAAGCTGGCATCTCGCCCTCACAAGAAGCAGAAAATCAGTGCCGATGTCGCGGTCATGGTGCCACCTGCTACTCAAACAACATCGGCTCCTTCATCCCCGCAGGTATGTGCTAAGTCTTGATATTATCATTTGTTTCCCATCTTCACATTATTGATCTTATTTCCAGCCTGAGTCATCGGCTTTATCCTGAATATCATTATCGGCTATTTCAACTTCAACCTGTTTATTCAGCCGATAACCCGAAGCAATTTGCGCAAGATCATTGGCTTCTAAATTCTGTTCTCTAGGGATATGATCCAACAATACCATCCTGAAATCCTTCAATAAATCTCTGCATTCTTCATGATATGACCTTAAAATATCATCCCTGCATTCATACTCCCCAGATAGTTGCTTGATTACCAATAAAGAATCCCCAACAATTTCTATGACATCGGCCCCGATTTCCTTTAAGAGTTGAAGTCCTTTCAATACCGCCTCGTATTCCGCTTGATTATTAGTCCGATAGGGTTTAATTGTAAAAGCGAACTCAAAACTTGCCCCCCGAGGCGATACTATGACCAAGCCGATACCAAATCCATGCTTGCAAACTGATTCATCGAAAAATAAAGTCCACGGGATCGGCTCTACATAATTCTCATGAACCCCTCTGTGCTGCACAATGAAATCGGCCACTGCTTGTCCCTTGATCGTTTTAGCCGATTCATATCTCAAGTCGAACTCGGTCAAGGCAAAGATCCATTTACCAACTCGCCCTTTTAAAACTGGAGTTGACAACATATATTTCACCACATCGGCCTTGCAAACCACCGTGCACTCAGCCGATAGGATATAATGCCTTAACTTCGTGCATGAGAAATATAAACAAAGGCATAATTTCTCCACCGTAGGATATCTTGTTTCAGCATCCAAAAACCTTTCGCTTAAATAGAACACGACTCGCTCCTTGCCTTCAAACTCTTGAATTAAAACAGACCCGATGGATTTCTCATCGGCCGATAAGTATAACTCGAACGACACTCCTTTCTGCGGCGGAATCAGAACAGGTGGGGAACTCAAATAACTCTTAATTCCATCAAATGCCTTCTGCTGATCTGCCCCCCACACGAACTCTTGATCGGCTTTCAACTTCAATAATGAAGTAAAAGATTCAATCCTTCCTGACAAATTTGATATGAATCTCCTTACAAAATTAATCTTGCCAATCAATGACTGTAACTCTGTCTTGTTGCTTGGTGGCTCTGTAGTCTTAATGGCTCTGATGCTCTGTTGACTAACTTCAATTCCTCGCTCATGAACCATAAAACCCAAAAACTGCCCAGCCGATACACCAAAAGCGCATTTATTGGGATTCATCCTTAATCCGTATTTCTTTGCCCTTTCTAGCACTTTTCGCAAATCGGCTATATGGCTTTCATCACTCTTGGATTTAACCACCACATCATCGATGTAAATTTCCACTAGTAAGCCGATGAGATCATGAAATATATAATTCATCGCCCTCTGATACGTCGCACTAGCACTTTTCAATCCAAATGTCATTACCACCCACTCATATAAGCCGATAGCTCCAGGACATCGAAACACCGTCTTATGTATATCTTCTTCAGCCATAAAAATCTGATTGTATCCTGCATTGCCATCCATGAAGCTAATAATCTTGTGGCCCGATGCTGCATCTACCAACAAATCTGCTATCGGCATCGGGTATTCATCCTTGGGGGTAGCCTTATTCAAATCCCAGAAATCGATACATATCCTCAATTTTCCATTCTTCTTTTCCACCGGGACGATATTAGAAACCCACTCAGCATATCGGCACGGCCTTATAAACTTTGCATCATATAACCTTGTAATTTCTGCTTTGATTAGCTCATATAACTCTGCCTTAAATCTCCTTGGAGCCTGTTTAAACAGCCGATATCCTGGCTTAATAGGAAGCTGATGTTCAACAATGGATCGGCTTAACCCTGGCATTTCATGATATTCCCAAGCGAAACAATCTCGAAACTCTTTCAACAATTTTATTAATTCTTCTCGGAGTTCAGGACATAATTTTTTACTTATGTACGTCGGCCTTGGCCTATCTCCTGGTCCTATATCAATTTCTTCCAAATCATCGGCCGACGTAAATCCTTGTCCCAACTTCCCTTCGAAGTCTTTAATGGTGCCCATCAGAGTAATAGTTTCTAGCCGACTTGCCGAATCGGCTGTATCTCCCGACTAGTGATCTTAAGATAATCCCCTTCCCATACTTTTCCAGACAAACAATCGATACATCGGCTTCCCAGATCGGCAAATCAGTCATTGCGATGTTGGTTGATTGATCTGCTGGGATTACCTCAACTTGATCTCCCTGCCATTGTATCAGACACTGATGCATTGTCGAGGGCACGCAACAATTTGCGTGAATCCAATCCCTACCAAGGAGTATACTATATGATCCTTTTCCATCGATGACAAAAAATGTGGTGGGCAATGTCTTGTTTCCCACTGTCAATTCCACGTTCAACATGCCTTTCGTCTCCGATGGATTCCCGCCGAAATCCTTCGACACCATATTTGTTTTGATCAAATCTTCGGCAGTTTTCCCCAATTTCCGATATGTAGCATACGGCATTAAATTGACAGCATCTTCGTCATCGGCTTCCCATTTACAAAACCCTTAATATACAATGGCTTTAAATGCCGATGCTTTGATTCTTCAGGCTTGTCAAATATAGCCTGATCGGGTCGCAACGTCAACTGAGCAAAAATCTCCTCATCGCCCTCTTCATCAGATGAAAACGCTTTGTATTCTCTGGGCAGAAAGAAAACCATGTCTACTGGAGCCGATGGATCAACCTCATCATCATTTTTCTTCACACGCCATACCCGCTTAGTCCTCTTATGACGATGATCGGCTTCCTTATAGTCCCCCCGTTGTTCCTCCTGCTGCTCCCGGTGCCGTAACCGCTGTGCCCTTCTTTTCTGATTTTTTGTAAATATTCCACTAGGACACCACTGAGGGTTTTGGATTTGTTTTTTATGCACTTCCTCTTCATCATTTTCTTCAAAGAATTCTTCATGGATCGGCCCTAATCAGCTATGTACCGATGCTCTTTTCCCAAGCGGCTGATCTCGCGAAGATTCCTCATGCTCAAAATTCCGAGATCTTGTAGCATTACAGTTAGGACAATCTCTGATCGATGGCAGTCTAATCCCTCGCTCCCAGCAAATTGAAAGAACGGGCAATCCCAATGTGGATTGTATCTTTCCTCGTATGGCGAAACCCGCTGTTCCTCTTCGCGCCTTGCATATTTATCTATCAGCTACGATGAAGTGATCCTATATCTTCTAAACTCCCGATATCCTCCTTCATCGGCTTGATTCATCGATGATCCCGCATAAACCATATTCACGGGGAATGGATGCCCATCAATCTTCATTGGCTTTTTGTCCTCAAACTTGATCCTTCCCTGTTCAACAGCCGATTGAATTTGTTGCCGAAAAACTTTACACTCGTTTGTGTGATGCGATATCGTGTTGTGCCACTTGCAATATCTTTTCTTCTTTAGTTCTTCGGCTGACGGAATTATATGATTTGGCGGAAGCTGTATCTGTTTCTCTTGTAACAGTAGATCGAAGATTTTATCGGCTTTATTAATGTCAAAATCATACTGTTCCTCCTTGCCGATATCCTTCACCCACGGGCATGATACTGATTTCTTGTTTCTAGCCCACTCCACCAATCCAACCTCAGCATCGGATTCCTCATCATCTGAGTCCGATGAATAAACCTGTACATGAGCAACCCTTCTTTGATATTTATCATTTTTCGCCTCTTGAAATCGGCTTTCATGAGCCGATACCTTCTGTACCAAGTGCGCCAGGGACTCGAACTCCTGTGATGAAAATCTCTCTTTAATTGGCGCTAAGAGACCCTGAAAAGCCAAATCGGCTAGATGTCCGTCGCTCAGATTCAAGCTGTAACATCGGTTTCTAACGTCTCGAAACCGCTGGACATATTCCGGCACCATTTCGTCTGGTCTCTGCCTAACCGATGTTAAATCTGTTAGTCTCATCTCATGGATTCCAGCAAAGAAGTATTTGTGAAACTATTTTTCTAGATCGGCCCATCCCCGAACTGAATTCGGCGGTAATGAGGAGAACCATGTAAAAGCCGATCCAGACAGTGACAAGGGGAAAAACCTAACTCTCAGAGCCTCCTCAGTCGATGCTTCTCCACACTGTGCCAAGAATCGGCTAATATGATCTACTGTAGATATGCTGTCCTGCCCTGAGAACTTGGAAAAATCTGGGACTCTGTATCGGTGTGGTAATGGAACCCTGTCAAACCACTCGGGATATGGATGCCGATACATAAATGTTTACTCCTTTGACTTTATCCCAAACTGTTCCCTCACTATTTCTGCAACCCTTACCGATAAGTCTTCTTCCCTTGGGACTTCCTGCTGATACTGTACAGGTGGAGTTTGTAGCCGATTCTGCCTAGGATATTCTCTCTGATAATTACCTGAATTGGCAACACCTCCTGGATAATTTTATTGATATCCTCCATAATGAGCAGTCTGATGGTATCCAGTAGGAATATCTTGTTGCCCCCCAGCCTGGATGTGTGAAAACAAGTTTTCCGGTATATCTTTTGTGGTGCCATAAATAACTTGATTTGGCTCCATCTTTGGTGGTAGGTAAACAGGACCTCGAGTAGGCTCTTGAGCAATCGATCCATCCATTGCCTTCTTGATGAGGTTATGCAGCGTGTTCACCAATACTCCTGATTGATTAATAAGCGCGTGATGCACTGCTTCATTTACCATATCTTGTAAGGATTTTGGTGGACTTTCAGGTGGTGTACGGCTCGATTCTCCTACCAAAACTGGTTTTGGAAACTGAGATTTTTGAATCGGCCCTTGTCGCGTCATGCCGAAAGATTCCAAGCAGAGTTTCTGAAAATTGGCCATATTTTGCTCGATTTGCTGTCTCTGCTCGTCTGTTAAATCGTCCATGATGACTGGAATTACGTTGTCTGTTTTGATCTCTTTTCCGGCCATGTTGAAATTCCAGGTCCCACCAGGCGTGCCAAAAACGTGTTGACGCTGAAAATCACCAGCAGCGTCAGGAACGAGCCGATGATCTGGTTCGGCGCCTAAAGACACGCGAAGGCCTGGGAGATTTGCTTAACTCTAGTGCAGGTCCTAAATCATGAGGTTCGTAGGCATGCCAGTCAATTTGACCCTGCAATTGACAAGGAGATTGAAAATATTAGATCATTGAGCCAATCGGCTAGAATCCGAATTGGACTCGCTCCATCGGCCGATGGCCGATATAGACAAAGCACTTACACATCGACTGGAGGCCGATGATGGCTTAGATAGACAATAAACCATGTGGCTAAGGAACCAATAACAATATAAATAAATAAACTAGCCGATTACTGATATGATGTGTATCGGCCGGAAAGCCGATAACGGTGTAGCGTGCGAAAAACGTGTTAAACAATGTAATCGGCCTTGATTAACAAAAGATAACCTATCGGCTAAGCACTCCGATAGAACATCGCATAAACATCCATCAGCTCAGTAAGGATAGAATTATTATCACCAGTCTAATAGATCGGAACTAACCGTTGCAGCACAGACTGATGATGATATTAGAACCTCGATGGGCCGATAGATCTAATGCAATTGTGATGTAAAATGATAACTTATCGGCTATACATCCTGATAAAACGCTTGCATAAAACCGATCAGCCTAGCAGGAATAATTTATCACGCAGTTTAGTAGGTCGGACCTAACCGATGCAGCACAAACTGATGATAAGTTATACCCGGTAAGCCGATAAGCCTATGCACGCGTGATGTGATATATCTACTCGGCCTATGAGATCAAACCTAACTGATGCAGCCGTGGACAGAATAGATATATCGTGGTAAGCCGACTACCACAGGTCGACTAGAATATCGGACCTAACCGAGGAAGTCCTAGTCGATACGGTAGCCAGGGTAACGAGACTTACCCTCTCACAGGAGGTCGAACTTAACCGATGCAGCCCAGCTCGAGAAGCAAGAACCCGTTGAATAGGGTGGCGATGCGCCGAATTTGTATTGATCTGTGCGATGATTTACATGGTCCCCGGGCATACGTATTTATACCCCGAGTTGATACAGTCCTGATCAGATGCGAAACAGGAGTTTCCTAATTATAAAAAGAAAAACAACAAGTCCTGATCAGGCACGAGATCAGATTTCCTAAAAATTATTATCTCTACCTAATTTATAGATAAGATACTAACTGCCTCTCCATGGTCTTCACGATTCCTTCTTGAATTCGGCTTCTTCTGGATTTAATTCCCGCTAGTTAACTGTTATTTTTCCTTAACCGAATCCAATAAAGATCCGTACCAAATTTTGGCGTTAACAGGTGACTTGCTTTGCTCGGCCATGGCAACTTCCTCCTCTTCGTCAAGGGACTTGTCATCGCAAACTGGGGTCTTCCAGTATTAAAAAATAATGAGCACCTCCGTAGGTTCTGGGTTTGGTGCTACCTCCGACTAAAAGCTCCAGTAGTGGCTTGTTTCCCTGTTTTGGCCAAATACGTACCTGAACGCTGTGCTAGTGTAGGATTCAGCTGGTGACCCTCTTGGGGCATACTCAACCTGGCAAAATTATAGCCGAATAAGGTACCCGAACCTCGCATTAGCATAGGATTCGGCTGGCGACCCTCATGGGGCATACCCTACCCAACAGAGTCATGGCCAAATAAGGTACCCGAACCTCGCATTAGTATAGGATTCGGCTGGCGACCCACATGGGGCGTACCCTACCCAGCAGTGTGGTACCCGAGCCTCGACTGGTGTCGGAGGTCGGTTATAAGCCCCCATGAGGCGTACCAAGGTAAAGGTGACATCCGTGTCTCGACTAGCGCAAGTACTCAGTTTGTAGCCCTCATGAAGCATTCTGAGTGATTCTTGAAGCGTCGAACTCGAAGTGTATCATGGCAGACTAGTCCAGCCCCCGAGCGTAGGAGATAGGCTCGTAGCCATGAGTTCCTGTTACGCGTATCCGAAACTGGCCCTGCATTATAAACATATCGGATGAGTAGCATCTGATGAAGAAAACAATCACCCGAAGAATCATTTATGTATTTTACAACAGATGTAAATATGTGTTCCTCCTCTTATTGATTTTAGTTTCCCCGAGTAGTTGACCCCTTACGTTTAAACACTCTGCCTGACTAGTCATAGCCCCCAAACGCCGGAAGTCAGCTCATGGCCCTTTCCCAGACACGCATTTTGGGTGACTTGAGTTCGCCTTTCATGGAGCAAAGCTTCACGGATCAAAATTTATGTTACTCAAGTACTCTTGCAATCATTAAGAGCAAAAACAGAAAATACAGAGCATGTACACCTATTAGGTGTAAGCGGCTGCGGCATTGGCGAGGCCGAGTGAGGAATTGACGATCTCATCCCCCTAGATCCGATCTTGACTGGTGCTAAGCCATATCCGAGTCAAACCATAGGGAAGTGAGTTTCCTCCTGGCCCATTTAGATGAGAATATCATATAAAGGAGAAAATATGTATCAGAAAATGACTTAGCTATTCGGTATTGCACAAGTTGGGAGTGGGGATGCCATCATTGCATTTGAGCTTTTGAGCCCCCTAGCATGTCACTTGTTGTTCTGATAATCTTCGGTTCTAGGAGGTTGAGGGCGGTTGCGATCAACTGCCGCAATGAAGTCCCCAGATTTCCGCTTGCGGTTCCAAGGCTTGGATAGGGCCGTGTCGTCCGTCTCCCGTCGCTCCTTCTGTCGAGGCTTGTTGTCAAGTGCCTCTACCATTGCATCGGCTGAATCACCATATTTATTGGCCATCTCGAAGAGAGATTCGACGGAGTTGGGTGGCTTCCGAGTGAACTTGGCGATGAACGGCGGGTCTCTGACTCCCTTGCGGAAGGCGCGATGATGACCTCGTCCTTGATTTTAGGTATTGAGTTTCTTTTCTCGAAAAAATGCTTGATGAAATCACGGAGGGACTCGTTCTTCCTCTGGTGGTACTAATATAGATCGTACCTGGAAGATGGCCTCTCATACGTTCCTGGTTGTCACGGCGGTCGTCATGGTGCCGCCTTCGATCATTGTTCTGATTGCCGAGTGACGTATGACGAGACTCCGAGTGATGTTGACTAGGGCCAGCTGCACGGCACCATG
This sequence comes from Oryza meyeriana var. granulata, assembly GCA_003991445.1. Taxonomy (NCBI): domain Eukaryota; kingdom Viridiplantae; phylum Streptophyta; class Magnoliopsida; order Poales; family Poaceae; genus Oryza; species Oryza meyeriana. The sequence goes on along the minus strand of RYFJ01001267.1, from coordinate 53,109 downwards.
CTGAGGTAGATGAGATCGCCGTGTCTAAAGTTGTCTTGTTCGACGATATGAGTGTGTCTCTCGACTGTTGCCGCTGCTGGCATGCTGCAGCGGTAATCATGGCCTTGATCCTTGCAATCGTTGGGGTGGCCTAGTGGTCAGGCCCGAACTGCAAGGTGTCGAGTAACGTGGCAGCGGCTATGATGTTCTGCTGTGGGGTCACAAAGACATCATGGTCGCCGACTCGGGTTTGGAGGATCTCTTGTTGTGCAGTCCGCCCAGCCTTGCGTAGGTTGTCGTTACGAGCGTCGCGCTTGGCCTACAAGCGTCGTGCATCTTCGTCCTGTTGTTCACATAGTCGACAAGCCTCCTCCTCTTGCTGATCGCGTGGTCGGCGTGCATCTTGAGTGGGAGTTGAGCCCTTGGACGTCATGAAGACTTTGCATGGTGGGGAGAAGCTTGCTGAGCTATTGTCCGACTGGGAGTCGGAGTCGGAGTAGTTGAGGAGAGTAATTTCAACTCCAACCTCCCTAGATCCGATCTCGAGCGGCTCTGGGCCGTATCCGAGTCGAACCTTGGGGGATTGGATCTGCCGCGTTGGAGTGAGATTGAAATTGTCCGCGGCATTGTTGAGTCCAAATGAGAGATTGACGATCTCCTCCTCTCTTAGCCCGATCTCGGCTGGCTCGAGGCCGAGTCCGAGTCGAACACCGAAAGAAAGAGTTGTCCCGAGACTCGAAAATCTCAAGGATTGCCGCAGCATGTCGTCGAAGATTGTTGCAGTGTTGAGTAGGCCGACTGGCGCGGAGTCGGCTTGGTTTCTAGCCAATTGGATCAAGTCCGAGTTGGACAGGGTGAGGTTGCCGAATTTGTCGGCGATGAAGTCGAGGCTCTCGAAGCTGATTGTCTGCTTGGGGAAGAACTTGACGCCATCGACTCCGGTGGTTGCATCCATCAGGCTTGATGAAGATGATCTCGATGAAGCCCCTACCTGGCGCGCCAACTGTCGATGTTTTGTATCGGCAATAATAATAAGGGGCTATTCGTGAGACCTAAACTTGATGGATTGCAAAGGAACACAAAACAATTTATCCTGGTTCAGGCCCTCGAGGTGAGGCAATACCCTACTTCATGCTGTTGTGTATTGCCTTTGAGGTTTCTCTGGTGAGATTCTCTGTCTTGCCCCGAGGGGCTCCCTACCCCTCCTTATATACTGGAGGGATGAGGGTTTATAGGGTAGGAAACCCAGTCGGATACGACCAAGGGCTTTCCTTATCAGTACATAGAGTATCTGGCTAGGACTATATCCCTTTCCTTGTCATGCAAGATAATATGAAGCCGAGTCCTACTCTATCTCCAATTGTAGAGACCGGCATACCCTCTGTTCGAGTGGCCGTAATTGCCCTCCTTGAGGTACCCGGGGCCCATGGCCTCCACAACTCTAAATTTCAGGACCTAACATGTTAAGTGTCCTTAAAGATTATCAAAATGACATTCACAACCAAAAATATAGACTCCCATACCTTCTTTCATAATAGTAGAGATACAGTCCTTGAGACCATTTCTTTCTCATGTTCTGTCTGTATAGAAAAGATTGTTACATGTTGCATGGCAAAACTCTAACAGGGTAATAACCAAGCATAGTTCCCCCAAGTGTCAGTGCAGCCCTTGCGCCTGCTACACACAAAAAGGGTAAATACAGAATTACTGCAAAGAACTAGTGTTTTTTTTGAAAGCATGAGGAATTTAATATAACTTACAACTAAGTCGCAAAGGATGATTGGAAAACTGAAAAAACAATTTAATTCATATTATTTAACAACCTCAGCCCAACCTTACATTTGCATTTGCATTATTAATGCTCTTACAATCTGAACCAACAGATAATAAAGATGAAGCATATAATCATATCATTTGTTATATGTAGGTCCATCTTGCACGCTTGATGGAGACTTCAATCCATCTGAATCACCATCCCTACTCCTGGATCCCAATGCACAAAAAAGGCAAAGAGATAGGGAGCGTTATGCAAATTTGACACCTCAACAAAGGCAAACAAGACGTGAACATCAAAATGCATAGAACGCTTTGCGACGCATAAACCGAGACAAGGGATCAATTCCGAACCAAGAAAAACATGCACATCAAAGGCTGAATGTCGATGTTTTACACCGGCAATAGAACTATAGGGCTACTCGGCAAGCGGAAACTCGGTGGCTTGCAGAGGAACGCAAAGAGATTTTATACTGGTTCAGGCCCTCGATGTGAGGTAATACCCTACGTCCAGTTGTGGTGTTATTCCTCTAAGGGGTTATGTCAATCAATGATCTTCTGTGTTGTTCGTTGCCCTCAGGGGGCGCCCTGCCTCCCCTTATATACTGGGGGGCTGGGGTACAGGATAGGAATCCTAGCCAGATACGGCCAAGGGATTTCCTTCTTAGAGATAGATCTTACCTGGCTAGGACTGTACATTCCTTATTATACAATGCAAAGCCTACCGGGTGCTATTATATCTCTAACTACAAGATTCGGCCCATCCTCTATCCGAGTGGCCTATATGCTTATGATGAGGTACCCGGGGCCCATGGCCTCCACAGTAGCTCTTGAGACCTTCATAGTTGAGTCACAGCTGATGCGGAGTGCTCGTCCTCCACGGTGAAGATTGCCCAAGTGCATTGCTCCCGAGTACTCTTTGTCCGAGTGCTTCTTCTTCCTGAGTCCTACTTCATGTCAGCTGGCAACGAGGGTATGAAGGGCTTCATATTGATGAATGAATAGTGTGTGCTGAATAGGCGCAACTATTAGGTGTAGCCCCCGACTTTGTGCTTAATTGTGAAGACAATTAAACATAAAGTCAAAGATCTTTAACCTTGCAGTCCTTCCCGAGTAGATTACTACTGGTATATGAGACTCTTCAGTATCATGTCAATCGGAATATGATTTATAGTCTTGCCGAGTAGCATGCCACTCGTATATGGGACTCTTCAGCTTCATGTCAGCTGGAATAGGGGGTTTATAGTCTTTCCCGAGTGGCGTCCCACTCGGAAGTTAGACTCCTCAGCGTCATGTTAGCTGGAAAAGATATTTATAGTCTCTCCCGAGTAGTGCACTACTCGGAAGTTAGACTCTTCAGCGTCATGTCGGCTAGAAGAATGTTGCTCATGGCAACTAGTGGCCAAGCATGTAGGCCGAGTACCACTGTATGAAAATAAATCCATTGCGTGGTCAGGTGTACTCGAGAAAGATACCTACATCTCCAATTTAAATGAAGACCAGCTTATGATCCTTGTAAGAATATATCCTCGAGACCTGGTGGATAAAACAGATACCCAAACATATATGTTCAGCAATAAGGCTCTCATGAAGCATATCTGTTTACCTCATCGGTTTCTGTTAGCAGCACCAGCACTGCGATTTTAACACAGCCCGCGAGCGGCCCATTATGAACGTGCTACTATAGAAACTCATATCTTGGTGGCCCAGTGCCGACTGTGTAGGCCCAAGCCCATTTAGTCGGCACAGGCTCTATAAAAGACGGGGAGAGAGAAAAAGATTCCTTCATCTTCCCCAAAGCAACCAATCGTTTCGTCTTCTGCATCCGCGCCCAAATTTCGCCTTTCGCTTTGCTAGGGTTCACTGCTGCTCACTGTTTCCCACCAGAACTCGGGTGAGTCCAATCTTCTTCGTCTATTCCAAGCCACCAATCGCATTTCCCCCAAACTTCTCCGTCCCCAACCATGTCGAAGGCTTCAGATTCTGCGGGTGCATCGGAGAACGCCTGGCCGACTTCGGATTGTGGCGCGGTGAAGCTGAAGCTGCTGGAGAATCAACGGAAGCTGCAAAGCCAGGAGGTGATTCATTGGCGGCCGGCTAAGGGTGAGTCGGTTCCAAATCCCCAATCCGGCGAAACCGTAGTATTTGCCTCTTTTTTCGACTGGGGTTTGTTCCTTCCCTCTTCTGCATTCTTCCGCCGCATCCTTGACTTCTACGGGTTGGAGTTGGTGAATTTGAATCCCAACTCGATCCTTCAAATCTCCATATTCGTGACTCTCTGCGAGTGTTTTTTGGGTGTGGAACCCCACTTCAACTTCTTTAGGCATTTGTTCCACATTAAACCCTAGCACTCCAAGAGTAACATCCAAGTGATCAGAGGGGCTGGTCTTCAGTTGAGGAGCGAGAGGAAGAAAACATACATCGATCTCCCTCTGAAATCTTCCTTGAAAGGTTGGCACAAGGAGTGGTTCTATTGTTCAGATCTAACACCCTCCTTGTGTCCATTCATCGGCTCGCCACCAGTGGTTTCACCAAATTGGTCAGCAGATCGAACCTTTGAGGAGATGGGCCAAGTGCATCAATTGTTGGCAAAATTGGATAGCTTCAAGAAAGCCGGCCTGACCGGACCTTGGGTGGCCAGGCGTTTTCTGACTCGGCGCATCCAGCCACTGATGCTGAGAGGTGCGTTTGGCTAGGATTACCTGGGAAAATATGACCCCGACCGGGTCAGCCACGAATCAGCCAACGAGCAGAAAGTGACCGAAACCTTGTTCGGTTATTTCTCCAATGGGGTGGTCGAGACCGAAGATGAGAAACGCCGCATCGCGTCTTATGGCCACAATCGGCCCCGTCCCCAGGTAACCCTCGTCTTTCTTCTGTAATGAATGCCTGTGGACTTGTATCTATGATTGCCTAGCATTGTGTGATGTACTTTGTTGAATCATCTGTAGTGGTGCGAGGAGTTTGACGATGACTCCTGCCCGTTGTTGGCCTCCAAGTCAAAGAAGAGGCCGAGGAGTCCTTCTGCTGCCCAACCCGACTCGAAGAGAGCGGGGAAAAGACCAGTTACGTATTGGGGCAAGAAGGCCATGACGCCGAGTGCCGCGGCAGGAAGCCTGAGGATAAGGTACACAGCCGGCGTGGCACCCAGGCCATCAAGTCCCAGACTGGGACCAGCGGAGCTGAGCTCAACATGGTCGAGCCCATCAGTGGTGCCACCAAGTACGCGGTCAGGGCCAGCGCCGCCGAGTACCCAAGCACCCGAGCCGGCCATACCGCAAACGAGGCTGACTTAGGAGAGAACGCCACCGCTGACTACCACGCCGATTGGCTTGACAGCCGGTCGTAGCGCGCCGCCGGGGCTTGGATCACCTAGTGGGAAACTTAAATTCTCCAAGAGGTGAGCTGTTTTGGATCTTTTGGAATTCTTGTTGGCTGTAGCAGTGTTTTGATGTCTGACGTGTTATGCAAGAAACGCGTCGATATCGATCTTAAGGAGACCGCACCGGCCGCTCCGATTGTTGAGCCTGCCCTAGCCGAGCCAGCGCCTGCAAGCATACATGCCAAGCCAGAGATCGTCCCAGCCGCGGAGACCGAGATGGTCCCGACCACAGGGCCGCCGACGCCGTCCGACCATGGGGCGGTTGGTGAAGCTGCTGACATAGCCCTTGAGCCAACGCCTGCTATTGAAGCCGTTGCCAGAGCCCCCCGAGTCAGCCCCCGAGGCCATTGGGGCCGCCGAGGTGGGAGCCAGGACTCAATCGCCGCCATGGTCGCTCTCGTCTTCATCATCGTCGCCGCCGCCTGAATTGCCGAACCTCCCTAGGATTGAAGCACCACCGCATAAGTTTGCCAGGACATTCCGCTGGACGGTGCCCGACGAAACCGTGAAAAGGTACAAACACGACGAGACCGCGGTGAAAAAGGAGCTTGAGGGCTTGCTCCAGGCCACGATCACCGCCTCCCAGGGGATTCAGGTATCGTCTTTGTCATGCTGAGGTTTTGATAGTCTTCCTTGTGTAGCGTCCTGACAACTGACTTTGGTCCGACTTGCTTTTCTCAGAAACTCGTCGACCACACCGAGAAAATGAACGAGGTCCTGACCGAGGTCGCCCCTCACCTCCAAGAATTGGACCAGCTTCAGGAGCTGAAGACCACGTTGGAGGGGCGGGAGACTTGGCTGAGGGATGCCGTCGCTCAGCTTAGGACCGAAAAGTGGGACCAAGCCAAGAAGATCGGAGGTAAGTTCCCCGCATAAACCTTCCTGACCAAGCCCTTGTTGTGATTCCTCCAGCTATGTTGTCTCCCAACTGCCCAGTTTCGTCCTGACTGCCATGCTGAGTACTTGACTGTTTTGATGTGCAGCCCTCGAAGCCGAGTTGGATGCCCAAACAGAGGAAAAAGTCCGGCTGGAGGAGGCCGAGAGAGCCGGGGCCGAGCTTGAAAGAAGCGAGGCCAATCTGACAAAGGCCAAAGCCGAGCTCGAGCAAGAAAAGGCCGATCTGAAGAAGGTCGCCGCCAAGCTTGAGGATGAAAAAACCGAACTGGAGAAGGCCACAGCCAAGTGGGAGGCCGACTATAAAAGTAAGCCTCCACCCTGACAGTGACTTTAACCAATCCATTTATTGCTCCGTCTGCCGTTTTGCCTAACGAGTTTACTCGTCGGTGAACCTGGGTAGCTGCAAGAGTCAATTCCCAGGCCCAATTTGAGGCTTACAGAGAGGAGATAAGACTTGTCTAGTGGTCACGGGAGGCCCTCATCGAGTCGGTGAAAGGGCTCCTTGACCTTATAGATCCTTGCCCCGTGGGAACCAGCTGTACCAGGATCCCCCAGGTAGAGGCGCGCCTTGAAGTTGCACCGAGTGCCCCGAAAAGGTACTCGGATGAGCGTGTTATTGTTGGCGTGGCCCAAACCCTGGCGATGACCAAATCCATCTACCCAAGGGCAGACATTGAGGCCATCGGGGAAGGGTTTGCCGAGGAGACGACGCCTGAGGAGGCTCTGGAGCTGATAGCCGAGGCAAGGCTGACTACGGAGATAATCACTCGAGACTGGGTCTGTAAGAGCAATATATTCTGTAGTCGGTATGCAGAAACTTTTGTAAGTACATGTGTAAATATATGTGCAATGCCGCCAAGCCCTAAGTTGTTACTCAGTTGTCATTAGTTTTACCCGACTATATGGTTTACGCCAAGTTAGTCTATAGGAACTTAGTAAAAATCATTCACCAGAAAGCTGTACTCGGGCAAACGTAATAGAGTCTTAGTAAAACTTCATAACTTAAGTAACGCAGGCTCGTATATTATTGACAAAGCACATATGATACATGCAGCCCCTGACTCACTACTCGGTTGGGACAAGCGGTGTAGTGAGTCAAGAAAGAACTGTACACATGGAAAAAATGTAAAACTCAGGTATAGAAAGGACGTAGCTGTTCTATATTCCATGAGTTGCTGATAAGGGCACTGTTTTCGGCCTTCAGTTGGTAGGTGCCTGGCCGCGTGACCTAGGCTATAATGAACGGCCCTTCCCAAATTGGGGATAATTTGTGCCTGTCTTTAGTGGTTTGTATTTTCCTCAAGACGAGATCCCCAACCAAAAAGGCGCGGCCATGGACATTGCGATTGTGGTAGCGGCCGCGGGTGTGCCACAGATGCGTAGCAGATCTTGATGCTGAACTCTTCACAGAAGTCTTGGAATATGCCGCCCGTGAACTGAGTACCATTGTCGGTGATGATGCGGTTAGAGACCCCGAATCGGTATAGTATACTCATGATGAAGTCCTTTGCTCGAGCCGCTATTATTGTTGCAATGGGTTTAGCCTCAATCCACTTGGTGAACTTGTCAACTGCGACGAATAGATGTGTGAACCCTCCTGGCGCTTTCTTGAAAGGCCCGACCATGTCAAGCCCCCATACTGCGAATGGCCATGAGATGGGGATTGTTTGGAGTTCTTCGGCTGGGAGATTGGTTTGTCGTGCGTAGAATTGGCATCCTTCACATGTGCGAACAATGTCCTTGGCGTCTGTTACTGCTATTGGCCAGAAAGATCCCTGCCGGTAAGCCTTTCCGACTAACGTCCTGGATGCGGTGTGGTTGCCACATATGCCCGAGTGAATTGACTGCAGAATCTGCTTGCCCTCCTTGGTGGTGACACAACGCATGAGGACAACGGATGCACTTCTTCGGTACAGGTCTTCTCCGACTAGCAGGAAGCTCTTGCTTCAACGTTTGACTTGCTCGGCCTGACTGCGGTCGTCTGGGAGTTCATCGTCCAGGAGGAATTTGAGAACAGGAGTCCGCTAGTCTTGACATATGTGCAGCACCTCATCTGTAGCCGGGGTAGGTTTGCCTCCCGACTACTCCGGCGCCGGTTTCTTCTTGACTGATCGCTCCATGAGTTGCTCGACAAAGATTCCAGTCGAGACCGCTTCTCGCTTGGATCCCATGTTTGCAAGCTCATCTGCAGCATCATTGTATTGTCGGAGGACGTGTGTTATCTTCAGCCCGTCGAACTTGTTTTCCAGCTTGCGGACCTCCTGACAGTATGCTGCCATGGTGTCGTCGAGACATGTCCAGTCCTTCATGACTTGGTTCACCACGAGTTGAGAGTCCCCGCGCACAACCAGTCGGCGAATGCCGAGTGATATAGCAATGCGGAGCCCATGGATAAGTGCCTCATGCTCGGCGACGTTGTGGGAAGCCGGGAAGTAGATCTGTAAAACGTACTTGAGTTTTTTGCCGGTGGGGGACGTCAGTACGACGCCAGCCCCAGCGCTACCGATCTGTAGAGAACTGTCGAAGTACATTGTCCAGTACTCTAGCTTTTCTGTTGATGTAGGTAGGTGAACTTCTGTCCACTTGGCCATGAAGTCAGCTAGAGCTTGTGACTTGATTGCTGTCCATGGCTGAAAGGTGATGTCGAACACCATCAACTCGAGCGCCCATTTAGCAATTCGGCCGATGGCCTCGCGGTTGCGTAGGACGTCCCCGAGTGGAAACGATGTGACCACCGTGACTTGATGTGCTTGAAAATAATGCACCAGCTTTCGAACAGTGATGAGTAGGCCGTAAAGTAGCTTTTGGACCTGCAGATATCTCGTTTTTCAGTCCGCAAGGAGCTCGCTGACAAAGTAAACTGGCCGTTGTATTTTTTGGATGTGACCCGATTCGGGTCGCTCAACCACCAGCACTGTGCTAACTACCTGAGTAGTTGCCGCCAGATATAACATTAGCGGTTCTTGGGGCATGGGTGACGCCAACACCGGGGGTGATGTGAGAAATTTCTCGAAGTCTTCGAAGGCTTGCTAGGCTTCGGGAGTCCACTGGAAGTCGTCAGCTTTCTTCAACAATTTGAAAAAGGGCATACCCCATTCTCCCAGTCGGGAAATAAACCGGCGGAGTGCTACCATGCAGCCTATCAGCTTCTGGACATCCTTCTGGTTAGTCTAGGGAGGCATGTTCATTATTGCGTTGACTTTCTCAGGGTTGGCCTCGATGCCGCGATGCGAGACGATGAAACCGAGTAGCTTGCCGGATGGCACACCGAAGGCGCATTTTTCCGGGTTCAACTTCATCTTGAATCTTCGAAGATTGAGGAAGGTTTCTTCCAGGTCAGCAATGAGGTCTTTGTTGGACTTAGTCTTGATCACCACGTCGTTGACGTAGGCTTCCACGTTGCGCCCGATCTCAGTGTGTAGACACCGCTGGATTGCCCGTTGATAGGTTGCTCCAGCATTTTTCAGACCGAACGGCATGGTGATGTAGCAGTACGCTCCAAACAGCGTGATGAAAGATGTCTTTAAGCAGTCTTCCTCCCTCAGGCTGATTTGATGGTATCCCGAGTAGCAGTCGAGAAAGCCGAGTAGGTCGCACCCGGCCGTGGAATCAACCACCTGATCTATCCTGGGAAGACCAAATGGGTCCTTAGGGCACGCCTTGTTGAGATCAGTGTAGTCGACGCACATGCGCCATTTACCTTTTTCTTCTGGACCAGAACTGGGTTTGCCAGCCAGTCTGGGTGATAGACCTCCTTGATGAACCCGGCTGCGAGGAGCTTGGTGATCTCCTCCCTGATAGCATACTTACGGTCTTGAGCGAAGCGGCGCAGCCGTTGCTTGACTGGCTTGGCGTCTGTCTTCACGTTGAGGGCGTGCTCGATCATCTCCCTTGGTACGCTCGGCATGTCGGACGGTTTCCATGCGAAGATATCCTTGTTAGCTTGGAGGAAGGTGACAAGTGCGTCTTCCTATTTGGGGTCGAGTCCGGTCCCGACTAGGGCTGTCTTGGAGGGGTCGGAAGGGTCCAGGGGGATCTTTTTCGTGTCAGAGTCCGCTGAAATTCCCGACTTCGGTGCCTTTTTTGTCGGAACTGGACCTTGCTCGACTTCAGTTGTGGCAGCTTGCCAAATGCTGTTGCGCCCGATTGCCGCCTCTTGTAATTGAGCCAATTCGCAACTCTCCTTGTCGCAGGTGAAGGCTTGCTTGACGTCGCTGTGGAGGGAGGGGACTCCTGCTGGCCTAGGCATCTTGAGCACCATATATGTATAGTGCGGTATCGCCATAAATTTAGCGAGTGCCGGTCGTCCAAGTATCGCATGGTACGCGGTCTCGAAGTCGGCGACCTCAAAGCAGACGTTTTCCATGCGGAAGTTATCTCGCGTGCCAAAGGTTACTGGCAATGTGATCTGCCCGAGTGGGGTTGATGACAGGCCGGGAATTATCCCGTGGAAGGGCGTAGTACTCGGCTGTAGTCCTGAACGAGGGATTTTCATCTCGTCCAAAGTCTTGGCTAATAGGATGTTGAGCGCGATACTTCTGTCGATGAGGGTTTTCTTTAGCCTGATGTTTCTAACGACCGGGTCCAGGACGAGTGGATATCGTCCTGGGTGAGAAACCCGATCTAGATGATCTACGTGATTGAAGGTAATGGCCATCTCTGACCAGCGCAGGTACTGGGGGGGTGTCTGTCGTAGAGGCCGTGTTGATATCATGTGCTGATAGCTTCTGTTTGCGCTTGGACTCGTACGCGGACGGCCCTCCGAAGATATGGTTGAGCTCGGCCTGAGGATCTTAGAAATTGTCGGCTAGACCCTGATCTGGCTTTTCTTTGTCCTTGTCGGCGCCAGATGATGAAGCCTGCTCGGAGGCAAACTTGTTAAGCATGTAGCAATCTTTGGCCGCGTGCTTGCCCTTGGGGTGGAAGGGGCATGGCCCGCTCATGACTTTCTGGTAGTCGTTATTCCACTGGGGCCATGACCGAGTGCGCTCCACGTTTGCCACCTCGTTGTCTGACTTCCGCTTGCGGCTGCCAGACTTGTTTTGAGACGGCTCGTTGTCGGCTTTCGCCTTCTAGTCTTTCTGTCGGCACTCCTTCTCGTCGAGGGCCTCTGCGACCGCTTCAGCCGAGTCGGCGTATTTGTTGGCCATGTCGAAAAGAGCCCGGACAGTGGGTGGTGGCTTCCGAGTGAACTTCACGATGAACGGGCGTCCTTTACTCCCTTGCGGAAGGCGGCGATGACAGCCTCGTCGCGGATCATTGGGATCTTGTTGCGCTTCTCGGAGAACCTCTTGATAAAATCACGTAGAGACTCATTCTTCTTCTGGTGTAGTTGATACAGATCGTGCTTAGAAGATGGCCTCTCGTAGGTCCCTTGGAAGTTGGCGATGAACCGCTCCCTGAGTTCTCCCCAGGAACCGATCGACCGCCTCAGGAGCCCAGTCAGCCATGTCCTCGCCGAGTCGGCTAGCGTGACTGGGAGATAGTTGGCCATGGCTTTGTTGTCGCCCATAGCGGCTCGAACTGCTAGGGTATATACGGTGAGCCAGGACTCGGGATTTGTTTTGTCATCATATTTTTCAATTCCTGTGGGTTTAAAACCAGTCGGCTAGTGGACGTCCTGTAGCTCCCGAGTGAAAGCTAGGATGCCTTCGTCTTCGTGGGGGCTCGGGCTTCGACCACGGCGGTTGAACCACTCGTGATGGAGACTGAAGCGCTCGTTTTCGTCCTCCAGTCGGCGGCGCTTGTCTTCGTGTCGTTCATGGCGCCGGGCGTTGATAGTGTGGCGAAGGTCATGTTGTAGGCGCTCTCGGAGGTCTTGATTAGGCTGGCGATCATACTGGAGACGCTGCCGGTTGTCATTGCCCAGTGTGGTTTGTTAGTGATATGCCCTAGAGGCAACATGGAGATGTTATATATATCACATGCTATGTTTATAATGTATTGATTGGTTCCTTGAAATAGATATCATCATTATTGATCAATGAGTACGTGACTTATTCATGAGACTCTTAATGTTAAATGTTGCTATTTCTAAATGATCCCTGATCATATATCATATGAGGAACAAATATGATTCTAACATTAGCATATGTATTGATTGATGATCATGTCTCATGGATCATGGTATGGAGATACCAAATCGATAATATGGACATATGTTAGTGAACATATGTTGGATAGACCCGCCATGAGATACTGTAGAGATTTCATGTGTCATCAGTTAGTCTCAAGTAGTGTTTATGTAGAGTCCTTAGACTTGAGATCATCATGGTTCCCAACATACGTAGTAGCTTATTTTGGGATTACTAAACACTACTCCGTAACTGGGTAGTCATAAAAGTAGTCTTCGGATTTGCTATGAAACATGTAGTGGGATGTGAATGATCAAGATAGAATTTGCCCCTCCTTACGGGAGAGATATCTCTGGGCCCCTCGATGTAATGGATTATGGAAGTGCATGGCCATGCTAGAGTGATTGAGGTGTCAATCACAAGTTTGTAATCCATCACAGGATCGAGAGAGTGATTGAGCTATTAAGAGGATGACACAAGTCTCGCCTTGAGCTCAATCGATGTCGTGAGGCAAAGGGATTTGTACATGTGGACATTAAAGGTTCAGCCGATATGATCTTTACGTATATTTTGGGGTTAATATGCCTTGCTAGAGGCCGCTATTAATAGGGTGACCAGAAAGGCGTTTCTGGGTCGCGACAAAATATACGTGAACCTACAGGGTCGCACACTTAACGGGTTGGAACACTTATTCGAATGTGATTCGAATATGGGCTCGATTCGGATAGAGATCCAAATAGACTCTTACTGGGCCTCGGTCCACGAGGCCCAAGTGAGGAGTTCTATATATAGGGAGGCGAGGGGCTGAGGAGATACACGTTTTTCTGTTAACCTCGAGCTAAACCCTAGCCGCTACCTCCCGAGCCAAACCCTAGCCGCTCACGAGTGCTAGTACACTCGCGATCGGCGTTCCAGCCCCGGACGTGTGGATACTGGTAGAGGCGCTGCTTGTAGCGGCGTTGATCGACCGGAGATCGACTACTTCCACTACTACCTCGATGCGCGCGTGGTTGGATTGGCTTCTCCAACCCTTCTTCCGCTGCACTGCGTGTCTAGTGGTAACAATCTATGATCCCTCTCTCGCATGATGTCCTGGTGTGCGCGGTAGAAATTTTTGTTTTCTGCTATCGTAGCCTACGCGTACTCCTTCATGGTTTGCCTAGACTCCTCGCGTGGCTGACTTGAGCCGGCCGCCCGACGCCGTGTAGACGTGGATGAGCCTACTGCTGGAGATCCCGACCGGTTAGTCGGTACCACAGTGTCGCCCGACTGCTGTTGATGTTGCTGGCAGGTGGCAGCCGTGATCATCACCTTGATCTTGGCGATAGTTGGGGTGGCCTGGTGATCAGGCCCGAGCTGAAGCATGTTTAGCAAGGTTGCGGCGGCTACAACATTCTGTTGTGGCGTGACAAAGACGTCGTGATCGCCAACTTTGGTCTAGAGAATCTGCTGCTGAGCTGTTCGCCCAGCCTTGCATAGCTCGTCATTGCGAGCCTCGCGGTCAGCCTCCTCCTGCTGTCGCAGTCGGCGTGCCTCCTCCTATTGCTCTTCTTGTAGTCGGTGCACCTCGGATGGTGGTGTTGAAGCCATGAAGATCTCGCGGGGAAGGAAGAGACTCGCTAGACTGGAGTTCGAACTAGCGTTCAAACCATTATCCGACTTGGAGTCGGACTCCGAGTAGTTTATCGGAGTGAGAACGACCCTAACCTCTATAGATCCAATCTGAAACGGCGCTTGGCCGTGTCCAAACTGAATCACAGGAGATCGGGTCTGTGGTGTGGGACGTAGATCTGCAGCGTCGCCGAGTCGGTGTGGGAGATTGACGATCTCTCCCCTTCTCGGCCCAACCCAAGCTGGCTCAAGGCCTAGCGCAAGTCGGACACCGAAGGAGAGAGTTGTCCCCATACTCAGCGAAGTGAAGGATTGTCGGAGTAGATCGATGAAGGAGATCGTGGCGTCCTATGGGCCGACTGGTGCAACGTCGGCTGGTTCCTCGGCTAGCTGGATTGGATCTACCTCGGCCAAGGTAAGGTTGCCGATCTAGTTGGCGATGAAATCGAGGCTTCCAAATGAGATAATGTCTCCAGGAGAGAACTTGTCGCCGTCGATCTTGGTTGCTGGATCCATCGAGCTTGTAGATGTAAAACTTGCCGGAGCCCCTACCTAGCGCACCAACTGTCTATGTTTTACACCGGCAATAGAACTATAGGGCTACTCGGCGAGGGGAAACTCAGTGGACTGCAGAGGAACACAAAGAGATTTTATACTAGTTCAGGCCCACGAGGTGAGGTAATACCCTATGTCCAGTTGTGGTGTAATTCCTCTGAGATGTTTGTCGATCAATGATCTCGTCGCCCTTTCAGGGGCACCCTGCCTCCCCTTATATACTGGGGGGCAGGGGTACATGATGAGGATCCCAGCCGGATACGGCCAAGGGATTTCCTTCTTAGAGATAGAAACCTATCCGACTAAGACCGCAATTCCTTATTGCTCAAGGTAAAGTCCGCCGGGTGCTATCTTATCTCTAATTACATGATTCGGCCCATACTCTATCCGAGTGGCCCATATACTGGTGATGAGGTACCCGGGGCCCATGGCCTCCACACCGCCCGGTGCAGTGCTGATGTAGATGAACCCGTCGCTGGAGATCCCGACCGGTTAGTCGGTACTATGGTGTCACCCGACTGTTGTTGTTGTTGTTGGCACGCAGCAACCGTAATCATCGCCTTGATCATGGCGATAGTTGGGGTGGCCTGGTGATCAGGCCCGAGCTAGAGCGTGTCCAGCAAGGTTGCAGCCGCCACGACATTCTGTTGTGGCATGACAAAAACGTCATGATTGTCGACTTTGGTTTGGAGAATCTGCTGCTGAGCTGCTCGCCTAGCCTTGTGTAGCCCGTCATTGCGAGCCTCGTGGTTAGCCTCCTCCTGTTGTCGCAGTCGGTGCGCCTCCTCCTGTTGCTCCTCTTGTAGTCGGTGCACCTTGGGTGGTGGTGTTGAAGCCATGAAGATCTCATGGGGGAGGAGGAAACTCGCCAGACTGGAGTCCGAACTAGCGTTCGAACCGTTATCCGACTTGGAGTCGGACTCCGAGTAGTTTATCGGAGTAAGAACGACTCCGACCTCTCTAGATCCAATCTGAAACAGCTCTTGGCCGTGTCCAAACTGAATCACGGGAGATCGGGTCTGTTGCGCTGGATGTAGATCTGCAGCGTCATCGAATCCGTGCAGGAAATTGATGATCTCTCCCGTTCTTGGCCCAACCCAGGCTGGCTCAAGGCCTAGCGCAAGTCGGATGCTGAAGGAAAGAGTTGTCCCAATGCTCGGCGAAGTGAAGGATTGCCGCAGTATATCATTGAAGGAGATTCCGGCGTCCTGTGGGCCGACTGGCGCAACGTCGGCTGGCTCCTCGGCCGGTTGGATTGGATCCGCTTCGGCCAAGGTAAGGTTGCCGATCTGGTCAGCGATGAAATCGAGGCTTCCGAAAGCAATTATGTCTCTAGGGAGAACTTGTTGCCGTCGATTCTGGTTGCTGGATCCATCGAGCTTGTAGATGTGAAACTCGCCGGAGCCCCTACTTGGCGCGCCAACTGTCGATGTTTTACACCGGCAATAGAACTATAGGGCTACTCGGCAAGGGGAAACTCAGTGGATTGCAGAGGAACGCAAAGAGATTTTATACTGCTTCAGGCCCTCGATGTGAGGTAATATCCTATGTCCAGTTGTGGTGTTAATCGTCTGAGGGGTTATGTCGATCAATGATCTTCTGTGTTGTTCGTTGCCCTTAGGGTCACATCCAAAAAATACAATGGCCAGTTTACTTTGTCAGCGAGGTGCTTGCCGACTCAAAGACAAGATATCCGCAGGTCCAGAAGCTGTTATATGGCCTACTCATCACAGTCCGGAAGCTGGTGCACTATTTCCAAGCACATCAAGTCACGGTGGTTACATCGGTTCCACTTGAGGGTGTCCTTCATAATCGTGAGGCCACCGGCCGAATCGCTAAATGGGCACTCGAGTTGATGGCGTTCGATATCTACTTTCATCCACGAACAGCAATTAAATCACAAGCTCTAGCTGACTTCATGGCGGAGTGGACAGAAGTTCAACTGCCTACATCAACAGCGAAGCTAGAGTACTGGACAATGTACTTCGACGGTTCTCTATGGATCGGCGGCGTCGGGGTTGGAGTCACATTGACATCCCCCACCGGCGAAAAACTCAAGTATGTTCTACAAATCCACTTCCCGGCTTCCCACAACATTGCCGAGTACGAGGCACTTATCCACGGGCTCTGGATTGTTATATCACTCGGCATATGTCGACTGGTTGTGCGTAGGGATTCTCAACTCGTGGTGAACCAAGTCATGAAATACTGGACTTGTCTCGATGATACCATGGCGGCATACTGTCAGGAGGTCCGCAAGCTAGAAAACAAGTTCGACGGGCTGGAGATAACACATGTCCTACGACAATACAATGATGCTGCAGACGAGCTGGCAAACATGGGATCCAAGCGAGAAGCGGTCCCGACAGGGATCTTTGTCGAGCAACTTATGGAGCCATCAGTCAAGAAGAAACTGGCGCTGGAATAGTCGGGAGGCGAACCCACCCCGGCTACAGATGAGGTGCTGCACATATGTCAAGACTGGCAGACCCCTGTTGTCAAATTTCTCCTAGACGACGAACTCCCAGAAGATCGCAGTCAAGCTGAGCAGATCATGCGTCGAAGCAAAAGCTTTCTACTAGTCGGAGAAAACCTGTACTGAAGGAGCGCATCCGGTGTCCTCATGCGTTTCATCACCTCCGAGGAGGGCAAGCAGATCGTGCAGTCGATCCACTCGGGCATATGTGGCAACCATGCCGCATCCAGGACGTTAGTCGAAAAGGTTCAAATAACAGATTGTCATACACAGATTCAAATAACAGACTGTGCATTTCCGAGAGAGATTACTATTGCTACAAGTTTCAAATGCGACCTGGTATATTTAACCCAATATTGCATGGTGGATGTCTTTTTCAACAATTCGCGGTTGATACATACATTAAAATTGAGAGTTCACAGCTAGACTACATATGGAACCATCAAAAAGAGATAATGGTAGATCTATACCAAGGCCCGTGAGATAGCATTAAATCCAGAGAGAATAGAGGGAATGCGGTTGGCAAGCGGACAATACTTGCTTCATCATTTATCGGAGGGCCTCGGGATAAATTGTGCCGGTACCTAGATGCAATGGCTTTAGTTCGGAAATATGGAAAGCCGGATATCTTTTTCACAATGACCTATAACCTTAACTGGAATGAGATCATCAGTGACCTTGATTTTGGGCAGACACCTCAAGATCGTCCCGATCTCATCGTGCGTGTTTCTGGGCAAAACTAGAGGAAATGAAGAAGCAATTGTTTGAAAAGGGAATCCTTGGTAAAGTTAAGTCGTATACATATGTCGTGGAGTTCCAAAAGAGGGGCCTACCGTACGCCCACTTCTTATTGATTATGACAGGAAATTACAAGTACACGTGTCCAGAGCAATACGACCGAATTTTCTCCGTCGAGCTCCCAAACCAACGCAAGTATCCAAAGCTATATACGATGGTCATCAAATATATGATGCATGGTCCTTGTGGTCAGTTGAACCGAAATTGCCCATACACGAAGAATCACTCATCATGCAAGAACGGTTATCCTAGGCCTTTCAATGATAATGCCATTCCAGACAAGGACTTCTTGTCACACCCATAATTTCGATCCAAATTTAGGTGCTTTATTGTGTGTAAATCCTCGTCCAGGAATCAACCAAGGCACACATATGATAAAGTTGATAACAAAGTAATTGTTTTACATAACGAATGTATTTACTACAGAGGCGAATGGCACCTCACAAAATAATAAAGTCCAAGCAGCAGAATAATTATGAATGACATGACGACTCCCACTCCACACGCACTTGATCAGGCTCTCGCTCGGTCCTCCAAGAAGTCCTCTTCGCTGTAGGACTCCTCTGATTGTTGATTGCAAGGTGAGTACATGAAATACTCCGCAAGCCACACAGCAAATATGCAAGTGCACAGATATCCAAAGGATGGCATAATATGGCTCAAGTTGTGTAAATAGCATTTAATAAAATATGTAAGAGAGTAATAAAATAGTAATCATTAATCAATATTAACCAACACTATACCTCTCTCCAAAGCGATATAGGCCCAACCACTCCAACCTGGAGCTAACCATATTCCACCATTCATTTAATTAAGGTAGTGTGGGACTAATCATAGAAAACATTGCTAGGCCCGCCCATTAACCGCGGCACAACTATTTGAATAGTTTTACTCTAGCCAGAGCTGTACCAATTTACTCACAAGACACAACTCCACAACACATCACTGTGCGCCTCTTACCACCATGGTACCCCGGAATGGAGTTGTTACAGGATTATCCATGTAAATTGCACAATAGGAGAGCCTCCCACCAAGCCTCCGGTCTCTAGTAGGGGTGATCAAGTGCCTTCCCGCAAGACGGCTTGACGCCCGAACTCATGGACTTATTGACAACTGCCATGTGTGGACTTATATCAGCCACAAACAAAGCCCTGGTGCCTCCTATTAAACTTGGCACACTTCAAATCCCGCTATTACCCATTCTAGCTTGTCGTTAGTATGAGTGTTGCTTCACAACAAGTAGTCCGCGAACCGGTCCTTAAGTGTCATGAGCACCACTAGCAACATTCACAATCCTGGTGGTCACAACCTACCATTTAGTCAAATTTTAGTGGACCATTAAGTTATCCTCGCATGACCACAGTCGTGAACTAAATCATCATTTCATGTGAACTGAATAATGTAATCAAGGTTTAAATGATAGCCCATAATTTATACTACAGTTTCTAGGCATGACTAAGCAGGATCCTAGAATTATTCTAGCTAACCAATAACTTAAACTAGCTAGTTACAATATTCATGATCTACTTCTTCAGTTCCTCTTTGTTCGGTACGTAGATCTGTTCTCCAAACCATACCGTACCTTGTTCGTCATCTAGAAACTGTCGATGTTTTACACCAGCAATAGAACTATAGGGCTACTTGGCAAGGGGAAACTCAATGGATTGCAGAGGAACACAAAGAGATTTTATACTGGTTCAAGCCCTCGATGTGAGGTAATACCCTACGTCCAGTTGTGGTGTTATTCCTCTGAGGTGTTTGTCGATCGATTATCTCGTGATCTCGTGCCCCTTGAGGGGCGCCCTGCCTCCCCTTATATACTGGGGGACAAGGGTACATGATAAGGATCCCAGCCGGATACGGCCAAGGGATTTCCCTCTTAGAGATAGAAACTTATCCGACTAAGACTATGTTTTCCTTATCGTATAAGGCAAAGTCTGCCGGGTGCTATCTTATCTCTAACTACATGATTCGGCCCATCCTCTATCCGAGTGGCCCACATGCTGGTGGTGAGGTACCCGGGGCCCATGGCCTCCACAGTAGCCCCTAAGACCTTCATAGTTGAGTCACAGCTAATACCGAGTGCTCATCCTCCACGGTGAAGATTGTCCGAGTGCGATGCTCCCGAGTACTCTTTGTCCGAGTGAGTCTTCTTCCCGAATCCTGCTTCATGTCAGCTGGCAGCAAGGCTATGAAGGGCTTCATGTATGAATAGTGTGCGCCGAATAGGCGCACCTATTAGGTGTAGCCCCCGACTTTGTGCTTAATTGTGAAGACAATTAAACATAAAGTCAAAGATCTTTAACCTGATAGTCTGTCCCGAGTAGTATACTACTGGTATATGAGACTCTTCGGTATCATGTCAACGGGAATAAACTTTATAGTCTTGCTGAGTAAGGAACTACTCGTATGTAGGACTCTTCGACTTCGTGTCAGTCGGAATGTGTGTTTATAGTCTTGCCGAGTAGGATGCTACTCGTATATGGGACTCTTCAGCTTCATGTCAGCTGGAAAGGAGGTTTATAGTCTTTCCTGAGTGGCGTCCCACCCAGAAGTTAGACTCCTCCGCATCATGTCAGCGGGAATGAGAAATTTATAGTCTCTCCTGAGTAGTGCACTACTCGAAAATTAGACTCTTCAGCGTCATATCGGCTGGAATAATGTTGCTCATGGCAACTGATGGCCACACATGTAGGCCGAGTACCACTTCATGAAAATAAATCCACGACGTGATCAGGTGTACTCGAGAAAGATACCTGCATCCCCAATTTTAATGAAGACCAGCCTGTGATCCATGTAAGGATATATCCTTAAGACCTGGTGGATAAAACAGATACCCAAACATATATGTTTAGCACTAAGGCTCTCATGAAGCATATATATTTTCCTCATCGGCTCCTGTTGGTAGCACCAGCGCTATAATTTCAACTCAGCCTGCGAGCGGCCCACATGGAGCATGCTACTGTAGGAACTCATATCTTGGTGGCGCAGTACCAACTGTGTGGCCCAAGCCCATTAGTCAATATTGGCTCTATAAAAAGCAGGGAGAGAGAAAAAGATTCCTTCATCTTCCCCAAATCAGCCAATCGCTTCGTCTTCCACCTTCGCGCCCAACTTTTCGCCCCCTGCTCAGCTAGGGTTAGCTGCTGCTACTGTTCCCCGCTCGAAGTCGGGCAATTCCAGTCCTATTCGTCTATTCCAAGCCCCCAATCGCTTTTCCCTTAAATCTCTCCGTCCCCAACCATGTCGAAAGCTTTGGATCCTGCGGGTGCGCCGGGGAATGCTTGGCCGACTTCGGATTGCGGCTTGGTAAAACTGAAGCTGCTGGATAGTCAATTGAAGTTGCCAAGCCAGGAGGTGATCCGTTGGCGGCCAGCTAAGGGTGAGTCGGTCCCAAATCCCCAATCTAGCAAAACAGTAGTTTTTGCCTCTTTTTTCTATCGGGGTTTGTGCCTTCCCTCTTTTGAGTTCTTCCGCCGCATCCTTGACTTCTATGAGTTGGAGTTGGTGAATTTGAATCCCAACTCGATTCTTCAAATCTCCATATTTGTTACTCTCTGCGAGTGCTTTTTGGGTGTGGAGCCCCATTTTAATTTCTTTAGGCATCTGTTCCACATCAAACCCCAGCCCTCCAAGAATAATATCAATGTGATTGGGGGGCCGGTCTCCAGTTGAGAAGTGATGGGAAGAAAACATATCTTGATCTCCCCTTGAAATCTTCCTTGAAAGGCTATCACAAGGAGTGGTTCTATTGCGCAGATCTGGCTCCCTCCTTGCGTCTATTCACCGGCTTGCCACCTGTAGTTTTACCAAATTGGTCAGCAGATCCAACCTTTGAGGAGATGGGCCAAGTGCATCAATTGTTGGGGAAATTAGAAGAGCTTAAGGAGGTTGGCCTGACTGGGCCTTGGGTGGCCCCGCCGTTGAAGCTGAGGAGCGCGTTCAGCTGGGATTTTCAGGGCAAATATGATCCTGACTGAGTAAGCCACGAGTCGGCCAACAAGTACAAGGTGACCGAGACCCTATTTGGTTACTTCTCTGAGGGGGTGATCGAGACCGAAGACGATAAACGCCGGACCACGGCTTATAGCTTCCTTTGGCCCCGTCCCAAGGTAATCTTTGTCCTTCTTCTGTGACGAATGCCTGTGGGCTTGTGTCTGTGATTGCCCAGCATTGTGTGATGTAATTTGTTGATTCATCTGTAGTGGTGCGAGGAGTTCGACGAGGATTCCTGCCCGTTGTCAGCCGTTAAATCGAAGAAGAGGCCGAGGAGCCCCCTTGCTGCCCAACCTAACTCCAAGAGAGCGGGGAAAAAGCCTATTCTATATCGAGGCGAGGGGGCCATGACGCCGTGTGTCGTGGTAGGAGGTCTGAAGATAAAGGACATCGCCGCCGCGGCACCCAGGCTATCAAGTCCTAGGTTGGGACCAGTACGGCCAAGCTCGACATTGCCGAGCCCGGCAAAAGCACCGCCGAGTAGACGATCCGAGTAGGCGCCGCCAAGCACATAGGTGCCCAAGTCGGCCACGCCACCAACGGGGCCGCCTCCAGCTGCCACGCCGCCACCGACTGCTTCGTCGACAAGGCCGACAACCGGGCGCAGCGCTCCACAGGGACCCGGATCGCCCGGCGGGAAACTCAAGTTCTCCAAGAGGTAAGCTGCTCTGGATCTTTCGAGATTCTCGTCTATTGTGGTAGTATTTTGATGTTTGTTTTGCCATGCAGGAAGCGTGCCGATATCGATCTCAAGGAGACCGCTCCGACTGCTCCCTTTGAAGAGCCCGCCCCAGTCGAGCCGGCCCCCGCGAGCACACCCGCTGAGCCGGTGGCCAACCTAGTCACGGAGACTGAGGTGGTCCCGACTGCGGCGCCGCTGGTGCCGCCTGACCAAGGGGCGGTTACTGAGGTTGCTGCCCTAGCCCCTGAGTCGACGCCCGCTGCCGAGGCCGTTGCCAGAGCCCCCGAGTCAACCCCCGAGGCCGTAGGGGATGCCGGCATGAGGGCCAGGACCCCGTCGCCATCATGGTCGTCGTCGTCGTCATCGTCGTCGCCGCCGGAGATCCCGAACCTCCCTCGGATTGAAGCTCCTCCGCGTAAGTTCCCCCGGACGTTCACCTGGACGGCGCCTGATGGGACCGCGAGGAGGTTCAAGCTCAATGAGGCCGCAGCGAGAAGGGAACGTGAAAGCTTGCTCCGCACCGCCATTGCCGGGTCCGAGGGGGTTCGGGTATGATTCTTGCGATGGAGTCCTGGTGGTCTTCCTGTTCTGACGTCTAACTCCGTTCTTGACTTGTTCTCTCCCTGAGCAGAAGCTTGTTGATCATAATGAGGAGATGACCGAGATCCTGATCAAAATGGCCCCCCATCTCGCAGAGTTAGAGCAGCTCCGGGCGTTGAAGGCTGAGATGGCGGAGCGCCACGCAGGGAGGGAAGCTTGGCTGAAGGATGCCGCCACCCAGCTCAGGGATGAAACTTGGGCCCAAGCCGGGAAGATTAGAGGTGAGTCCCCCGAATGCATCTTCCCGACTAAACACTTGATGTATTTCTCCAGTTGCGTTGTTCCCGACTGCCCAGTTGTGTCATGGCTGCAAGGTTGAGTTCTTGACTAATCTGTCGGGCAGCCCTCGAAGCCGAGTTAAAGACCCGAACAGAGAGGGAAGCCCAGCTGAAGGAGGCCGAGGAAGCCAAGGCCGAGCTTGAGAAGGACAAGGCCGACCTGACAAAGGCCAATGCCGAGCTCAAATGGGAGAAGGCCGAGTTAAAAGAGGCCACCATCAAGCTCGGTGAAGAAAAAGCTAGACTGGAGAAGACCGTGGCCAAGTGGGAGGCCGATTACACGAGTAAGTCTCCGTCTCGACAATGATCTTAACCAATCCTTTAATCATTCCATCTGCAGCCATGCCTAACAAGTTTACTTGTTGGTGGACCCGAGCAGACCTCAGAGCCAATGCCCAGGCCCAATATCGGGTTTATACAGAGGAGATAAGGGTTATCAGGGAATCACGGGAGGCCCTCATCGGGTCCGTGAAAGGGTTCCTTGATCTGATGGATCCCCGCCCTATGGGAACCAGCTGCAGCCGAATCCCCCAAGTGGAGGCATGTCTTGAGGACGCACCGAGTGCCCTGAAGAGGTACTCGGATAAGCATGTTATTGCCGGCGTGGCCCAGACCTTGGTGATGACCAAATCAATCTACCCGAGGGCAAACATTGAAGCCATTGGGGAGGGGTTTGCCGAGGAGACGATGCTCGAGGAGGCGCTGGAGCTGATAGCACGGGCGAGGCCGACTGCTGAGATAATCACCCGAGACCTGGGTCTGTAAGAGCAACATATCATGTAGTCAGTATGTATAAACTTTTGTGGAAAACATGTGTAAATATATGTGCAATGCCACCAAGCTTTGAAGTATTACTCAGTTGTCATTAGCTTTACTTGACTGTGTAGTCTACACCGAGTTAGTCTGTCAGAACTTAATAAAATTGCTCAATGTAAGAAACTGTACTCGGACAAACGTGAGTCATAGTAAGGCTTCATAACTGGAGTAGGACAAGCTTGTATATTATTGACAAAACACATATATAGCTGCAGCCCCCGACTCACTACTCGGTTGATACAAGCCGCGTAGTGAGTCAGAGAAACTGTACACATGAGAAATTATAAAGCTCAGGTATAGGAAGGACGTAGCTGTTCTATATTCCATGAGTTGCTGATAAGGGCACTGTTTTCGGTCTTCAGTCGGTAGGCGCCTGGCCGCGTGACCTCGGCTATAATGAACAGCCCTTCCCAGATTGGGGATAATTTGTGCCTGTCTTTGGTGGTTTGTATTTTCCTCAAGACGAGATCCCCGACCAAAATGGCGTGGCCACGGACATTGCGATTGTGGTAGCGACGCAGGCCTTGAAGATACCTTGCCGATTGGATTGTTGCGATGTCCCTTGCTTCTTCCAACTGGTCTAGCTCGACCAATTGGGTATGTTTGAGACGTCTTCTGAGTAAGCCCGGACTCGAGGAGAGCCAAACTGTAACTCTGTCGGTAGTATAGCCTCAGCACCGTAGACTAGAAAGAAAGGGGATTGCCCTGTTGCCCGACTAACTGTGGTTCTGAGAGACCAGAGAATAGATGGGAGTTCTTGTACCCACCGGCCCGCGTATGGTTGTAGTCGGTCGAATATCCTAGCCTTGATGCCTTGTAAGACCATACCGTTGGCTCGTTCGACCTGCCCGTTGCTCCACGGGTGTGCCACAGATGCATAGCAGATCTTGATGCCGAAATCTTCACAGAAGTCTTGGAATACGCCGCCCGTGAACTGAGTACCGTTGTCGGTGATGATGCGATTAGGGACCCCGAATCGGTATAGTATACTCATGATGAAGTCCTTTGCTCGTGCCGCTGTTATTGTTGCAACGGGTTTGGCCTCAATCCACTTGGTGAATTTGTCAACTGTGATGAATAGATGTGTGAACCCTCCTGGCGTTTTCTTGAGAGGCCCGACCATGTCGAGCCCCCATACCGCGAATGGCCAAGAAATAGGGATAGTTTGGAGTTCCTGGGCTAGGAGATTGGTTTGTCGTGCGTAGAACTGGCAGCCTTCGCATGTGCGAACAATGTCCTTGGTGTCTGTTACTGCTGTGGGCCAGAAAAATCCCTGCCGGTAAGCCTTTCGGACTAATGTCCTGGATGCGGCATGGTTGCCACATATGCCCCAGTGGATCGACTGCAGGATCCGCTTGCCCTCCTCGGTGGTGAAGCAACGCATGAGGACACCAGATGCGCTCCTTCGACGCTTGATCTGCTCAGCTTGACTGCGATCTTCTGGGAGTTCGTCGTCCAGGAGAAATTTGACAATAGGGGCCCGCCAGTCTTGACGTATGTGCAGCACCTCATCTGTAGCCGAGGTAGGTTCGTCTCCCGACTGTTCCGGCGCCGGTTTCTTCTTGACTGATGGCTCCATAAGTTGCTCGACAAAGATTCCAGTCAGAACCGCTTCTCGCTTGGATCCCATGTTTACCAGCTCGTTTGTAGCATCATTATATTGTCGTAGGACATGTGTTATCTCCAGCCCGTCGAACTTGTTTTCCAGCTTGCGCACCTCCTGACAGTATGCCGCCATGGTATCATCGAGACAAGTCAAGTCTTTCATGACTTGGTTCACCACGTGTTGAGAATCCCTGTGCACAACCAGTCGACGTATGCCGAGTGATATAGCAATCCGGAGGCCGTGGATAAGTGCCTCGTACTCGGTGACGTTGTGGGAAGCCGGGAAGTGGATTTGTAGAACGTACTTCAGTTTTTCACCGGTGGGGGATGTCAATATGACTCCGGCCCCGGCGCCACCGATCCATAGAGAACTATTGAAGTACATTGTCCAGTACTCTAGCTTCGCCGTTGATGTAGGCAGTTGAACTTCTGTCCACTCGACCACAAAGTCGGCTAGAGCTTGTGATTTAATTGCTATCTATGGCTGAAAGGTGATATCGAATGCCATCAACTCGAGGGCCCATTTAGCGATTCGGCCGGTGGCCTCGCGATTATGGAGGACTTCCCCGAGTGGAAACGATGTGACCACCATGACTTGATGTGCTTGGAAATAATGCACCAGCTTCCGGATTGTGATGAGTAGGCCATATAACAGCTTCTGGACCTACGGATATCTCGTCTTTGAGTCGGCAAGCACCTCGCTGACAAAGTAAACTGGCCGTTGTATTTTCTGGATGTGACCCTGTTCGGATCGCTCAACCACTAGCACCGTGCTAACTACCTAAGTGGTTGCCGCCAGATATAGCATTAGCAGTTCTTGGGGCATGGGTGACGCCAAAACGGGGGGTGATGTGAGATATTTCTTGAAGTCTTCGAAGGCTTGCTGGGCTTCAGGAGTCCACTGGTAGTCGTTGGCTTTCTTCAATAGCTTGAAAAAGGGCATACCCCGTTCGCCCAGTCGGGAAATAAATCAGCTAAGTGCCGCCATGCAACCTGTCAGCTTCTAGACGTCCTTCTGGTTAGTCGGGAGAGCCATGTTCATTATTGCGTTGACTTTCTCCTAGTTGGCCTCGATGCCCCGATGCGAGATGATGAAGCCGAGTAACTTGCCGGATGGCACACCGAAGGCGCACTTTTCCGAGTTCAACTTCATCTTGAATCTTCGAAGATTTTGGAAGGTTTCTTCCAGGTCAGCGATGAGGTCTTCTTTGGACTTAGTCTTGATCACCACGTCGTCGACGTAGGCTTCCATGTTGCACCCGATCTGAGTGTGCAGACACCGCTGAATTGCCCATTGATAGGTTGCTCCAGTGTTTTTCAAACTGAACGGCATTGTGATGTAGCAGTACGCTCCAAACGGCGTGATAAAAGATGTCTTTAAGCAGTCTTCCTCCCTCAGGCTGATTTGATGGTATCCCGAGTAGCAGTCGAGAAAGCTGAGTAGGTGGCACCCGGCCGTGGAATCTACCACCTGATCTATCTTGGGAAGACCAAATGGGTCCTTGGGGCACGCGTTGTTGAGATCG
Organism: Oryza meyeriana var. granulata; assembly: GCA_003991445.1. NCBI lineage: Eukaryota > Viridiplantae > Streptophyta > Magnoliopsida > Poales > Poaceae > Oryza > Oryza meyeriana. The sequence goes on along the minus strand of RYFJ01001267.1, from coordinate 26,061 downwards.
GTGTAGTCGACGCACATGCGCCATTTACCATTTTTCTTCCAGACCAGAACTGGGTTTGCCAGCCAATCCAGGTGATAGACCTCCTTGATGAACCCGACTGCAAGGAGCTTGGTGATCTCCTCCCGAATAGCATCCTTGTGGTCTTGAGTGAAGCGCCGCAGCCATTGCTTGACTGGCTTGGCGTCTGTCTTTACATTGAGGGCGTGCTCAATCACCTCCCTTGTACGCCTGGCATGTCGGACGGTTTCCACGCAAATATATCCTTGTTGGCTTGGAGGAAGGTGATGAGCGTGTCTTCCTATTTGGGGTCGAGTCCGGTCCCAACTAGGGCAGTCTTGGAGGGGTCGGAAGGGTCCAGGTGGATCTTCTTCGTGTCAAAGTCTGCTTAAATTCCCGACTTCGCCGCCTTTTTTCCCGGAACTTGATCTTGCTTGACTTCAGTTGTGGCGGCTTGCCGGATGCTGTTGCGCCCGACTGCCGCCTCTTGTGATTGAGCCAGTTCGCAACTCTCCTTGTCACAGGTGAAAGCTTGCTTGACGTCACTGCGGAGGGAGAGGATTCCAACTGGCCCAGGCATCTTGAGCACCATATATGTATAGTGCATTATCGCCATAAATTTGGCGAGTGTCGGTCGTCCGAGTATCGCGTGGTACGCGGTCTCGAAGTCGGCGACCTCGAAGCAGACGTTTTCCGTGCAAAAGTTATCCCGCGTGCCGAAGGTTACTGGTAATGTGCTCTACCCGAGTGGAGTTGATGACAGGCTAGGAATTATCCTGTGGAAGGGCGCAGTGCTCGGCCGTAATTCTGAACGAGGATTCCTCATCTTGTCCAAAGTCTTGGCGAATAAGATGTTGAGCGCGCTGCCTCCATCGATGAGGGTTTTCTTCAGCCTGATATTTCTGACGACCGGGTCCAGGACGAGTGGGTAGCGTCCCGGGTGTGAGACCCGATCTGGGTGATCTGCGCGATTGAATGTAATGGCCATCTCTGACCAGCGCAGGTACTAGGGGATGTCCGTCGTAGATACCATATTGACGTTGCGTGCAGATAGTTTCTGTTTTCGCTTGGACTCGTACGCGAGCGGCCCTCCGAAGATGTGATTGAGCTCGGCCTAGGGGTCTTGAAAGTCGTCGGCCGAGCCCGAGTCTGGCTTGTCCTTGTCCTTGTCAGCGCCAGACGATGAACCCTGCTCGGAGGCAAACTTCTTGAGCATGTAGCAGTCTTTGGCCGCGTGCTTGCCCTTGGAGTGGAAGGGGCATGGCCCGCTCATGACCTTCTGGTAGTTGTTATTCCGCTGGGGCCACAACCGAGTGCGCTCCATGTTGGCCACCTCGTTGTTCGACTTACGCTTGCGGCTGCCAGACTTGTTTTGAGATGGCTCGCTGTCGGCTTTCGCCTTTTGGTCTTTTTGTCGGGACTCCTTCTCATCGAGGGCCTCTGTGACCGCTTCAGCCGAGTCAGCGTATTTGTTGGCCATGTCAAAAAGAGCCCGGACAGAGGGTGGTGGCTTCCGAGTGAATTTCGCGATGAACCCTTTACTCCCTTGCGGAAGGCGGTGATGACGGCCTCGTCTCGGATCATTAGGATCTTGTTGCGCTTCTCGGAAAATCTCTTAATAAAATCTCGTAGAAACTCGTTCTTCTTCTGGTGTAGTTGATACAAATTGTGCTTAGAAGATGGCCTCTCATAGGTTCCCTGAAAATTGGCGATGAACCGCTCCCTGAGTTCTCCCCAGGAACTGATCGACCACCTCGGGAGCCCTGTTAGCCATGTCCTCACCGAGTCCGCTAGCGCGACTGGGAGGTAGTTAGCCATGGCTTTGTTGTCACCCCCAGCAGCTCGAACTGCTAGGGTATATACGGTGAGCCAGGACTCAGGATTTGTTTTGCCGTCATACTTTTCAATTCCTGTGGGCTTAAAGCCAGTCGGCCAGTCGACGTCCTGTAGCTCCCGAGTGAAAGCTGTAATGCCTTCGTCTTCATGAGGGCTCGGGCTTCGACCATGGCGGTTAAACCACTTGTGATGGAGACCGAAGCGCTCATTTTCATCCTCCAGTCGGCGGCACTCATTTTCGTGTCGTTCATGGCACCGGGCGTTGATGGTGTGGCGGAGGTCGTGTTGTAGACGCTCTCGGAGGTCTTGGTTGGGTCGGCGGTCATACTATTGACGCTACCGATTGTCATTGCCGAGTGACGTTTGCCTGCACTCCTCGCGTGGCCGACTTGAGCCGGCCGCCCAACGCCGTGCTGACGTGGATGAGCCCGCTGCTAGAGATCCCGACCGATTAGTCGGTACCACGGTGTCGCCCGACTGCTGTTGTTGTTGTTGGCAGGCAGCAGCCGTGATCATCGCCTTGATCTTGGCGATAGTTGGGGTGGCCTGGTGATCAGGCCCGAGCTGGAGCATGTCCAGCAAGGTTGCGGTGGTGTTGATGCCGAAAACCGCCGGGAACGGGCCAACGACCTGGTTCGGCGTCTGGAGACACGCGAAGACCTGGGAGATCTGCTTAGCTCCAGTGCAGGTCCTAAGATGTTGAGGTTCGTAGGCGTGCCAGTCAATTTGACCCAGCAATTGACAAGGAGATAGAAAAAATTAGATCAGTGATTCAATTGGCCGATAAGAATCCTACCAGCCGATTGGCGATAGAACTTGTATACTGAAAAATAGATTGAATAAACTTCAGCCGACTGCAATAATGATTGTTCGCGCAGTACTACCCGCACCTGTACCCGGGCCCTTGCTAGTGTCCGTGCCCGTGCCCGGGCCCTTGCTCGTGCCCGCGCCCGAGTCCTTGCCTGCTGTCCGTGCCTGTGCCCTCACTTGTTCCCGCGCCCGGGTCCTCGCCCGTGCTCGCGCCCGGGTCCTCGCGCGTGCCCGACTACCAACAGCACTTGCGCATCGGCTAAGAAGCCGATGATAGAATCGATGATAATATAAGCAAATAAAAGCAGCCGACTGCCAAACAAAACACATGTGCATCGGCTGGAAAGCCGATGATAAAATAGAGCAGAATAATAATCAATAAACAATGCAGTCGGCTTTAAAGGATAACCTATCGGCTAAGCACTCCGATAGAACATCGCATAAACATCCATCGGCTCAACAAGAATAGAATTATTATCATCAGTCTAATAGATCGGACCTAACCGTTGTAGCACAGACCAATGATGATAACAGAACCTCGATGAGTCGATAGATCTAATGCAATTGTGATGTATGATAACTTATCGGCTATACACTCCGATAAGACACTTGCATAAAATCCATCAACCTAGCAGGAATAACATATCGGAAGCAGTTTAATAGGTCGGACCTAACCGATGCAGCACAAACTGTCGATAAGTTACACCCAATAAGACGATAAAAACTACGCACGCGTGATGTGGTATATCGACTCAGCCTAGGAGATCAAACTTAACTGATGCAGCCGTAGACAAAGTAGATACACCTGGGTAAGGGGTGACGAGTCTTACCCTCTCGCAGGAGTTTGGACCTAACCGATGCAGCCCGACTCGAGGAGCAAGAACCCGTCGAATAGGGTGGCGATGCGCCGAATTTGATATTGATCTGTGAGATGATTTACAAGGTCCCCGGGCATACGTATTTATACCCCGAGTTTGCTACAGTCCTGATCGGACACGAAACAGGACTTTCCTATCTAGAAAAGGAAAATTACAAGTCCTGATCGGACACGAGATCAGGTTTATCTAAAAAGTATTAAAACTACCTAATTAATAAATAAGGTAATTGACTGCCATGTCGTGGTCTTCACGATTCCTTCTTGAATCCGGCTTCTTCTGGATTAGCTCCCATCGGCTAATATGGCCTCTTTCTTCAACCGAACATGATGACGAACCGTACCAAATTTTGGTGTTAACAGGTGGCCACAACATTCTGTTGTGGCGTGACAAAGACGTTGTGATCGCCGACTTTAGTCTGGAGAATCTGCTACTGAGCTGCTTGCCCAGCCTTGCGTAGCCCATCATAGTGTGCCTCGCGGTTAGCCTCCTCCTGTTGTCATAGTCGGCGCGCCTCCTCCTGTTGCTCCTCTTGTAGTCAGCGCACCTCAGGTGGTGGTGTTGAAGCCATAAAGATCTCGCGGGGGAGGAGGAAACTCGCCAGACTGGAGTCCGAACTAGCGTTCGAACCGTTATCCGACTTGAAGTCAGACTCCGAGTAGTTTATCAGAGTAAGAACGACCCCGACCTCTCTAGATCCAATCTGAAACGGCGCTTGGCCGTGTCCAAACTGAATTACAGGAGATCGGGTCTGCTACGTGAGATGTAGATCCGCAGCGTCGCTGAATCCGTGCGGGAGATTGACGATCTCTCCCCTTCTTGGCCCAATCCGAGCTGGCTCAAGGCCTAGCGCAAGTCGGATGCCGAAGGAAAGAGTTGTCCCAATGCTCGGCGAAGTGAAGGATTGCCGCAGTAGGTCGTTGAAGGAGATTGCGGCGTCTTGTGGGCCGACTGGCGCAACGTCGGCTAGTTCCTCGGCCGGCTAGATTGGATCTACTTCGGCCAAGGTGAGGTTGCCGATCTGGTCGGCGATGAAATCGAGGCTTCCAAAAGAGATTATTTCTCCAGGGGAGAACTTGTCGCCGTCGATTCTGGTTGCTGGATCCATCGAGCTTGTAGATGTGAAACTCGCTGGAGCCCCTACCTGGCGCGTCAACTGTCGATGTTTTACACCGGCAATAGAACTATAGGGCTACTTGGCAAGGGAAAACGCAATGGATTTCAGAGGAACACAAAGAGATTTTATATTGGTTCAGGCCCTCGATGTGAGGTAATACCCTACGTCCAGTTGTGGTGTTATTCCTCTGAGGTTTTTGTCGATCGATGATCTCGTGATCTCGTTCCCCTTGAGGGGCGCCCTGCCTCCCCTTATATACTGGGGGACAAAGGTACATGATAAGGATCCCAGTCGGATACGGCCAAGGGATTTCCCTCTTAGAGATAGAAACTTATGCGACTAAGACTATGTTTTCCTTATCGTTATCCGACTAAGACTATGTTTTCCTTATCATACAAGGCAAAGTCTGTTGGGTGCTATCTTATCTCTAACTACATGATTCGGCCCATCCTCTATCTAAGTGGGCCACATGCTGGTGGTGAGGTACCCGGGGCCCATGGCCTCCACAAAAACCCACTAGCTTTACCCTTTTTCATCTTCTTCTTGATCTCCAGGATGTCTGGGTCATTGTTATGAGCTTCTCGGACTTGATCCACTAGGGTAGGTTGTGCTTCCAAAGCTACCACATATCCTTGGCTGACTAGTCCCAGATATAACCATTCAAACTCTTCACACAATTCCGAAGGTAACTGTTGGCCTTCCGTGGCATTGCAGTAGCTCTTCCAACTAAGGGCATCAGCCACCACATTGGCTCTCCCCAAATGATAATGGATTCCGATGTCGTAATCCTTGATCAGCTCCAACCATCTCCGTTGCTGAAGGTTCAGATCCGGCTGGGTGAGGATATACTTCAAACTCTTATGATCCGTGTAGACTTCACTGTGGTTGCCGATGAGGTAATGTCTCCTCATCTTCAAAGCATGCACTACGGCTGCAAGTTCCAAATCATGGGTAGGATAATTATTCTCATGGGGTCGTAATTGCCGTGAGGCGAATAGAATGTTGAGCGCACTGCCTCCGTCTATGAGCACCTTCTTCAACTTGATATTCTTAACAACCGGGTTCAGGACGAGTGGATAGCATCCCGGGTGCAAGACCCGATCTGGGTGATCTACGTGATTGAATGTAATGGCCATCTCTGACCAGCGCAGGTACTTGGGGGTGTCCGCTGTAGAGACCGTGCTAACGTCGCGTGCAGATAGCTTCTGTTTTTGCTTGGACTCGTACGTGAGCGGCCCTCCGAAGATATGATTGAGCTCGGCCTGAGGATCTTGAAAATCATCGGCCGGGCCTGAGTTTGGCTTGTCCTTGTCCTTGTCCTTGTCAGCACCAGATGATGAAGCCTGCTCAGAGGCAAACTTCTTGAGCATGTAGCAGTTTTTGGCTGCGTGCTTGCCCTTGGGGTGGAAGAGGCATGGCCGGCTCATGACTTTCTGGTAGTCGTTATTCCGCTGGGGCCGTGACCGAGTACACTACATGTTGCCCACCTCGTTGTACGACTTCCGCTTGCGGCCGCCGGTCTTGTTTTGAGATGGCTCGTCAGCTTTCGCCTTTTGTTCTTTCTGTCGGGACTCCTTCTTCTCATTGAGGGCCTCTGCGACCGCTTCAGCCGAGTTGGCGTACTTGTTCGCCATGTCGAAAAGAGCCCGGACAGAGGATGGTAGCTTCCGAGTGAATTTCACGTTGCTTTACTCCCTTGCGGAAGGCGGCGATGACGGCCTCGTCTCTGATCATTGGGATCTTGTTGCGCTTCTCGGAGAATCTCTTGATAAAATCACGTAGAGACTCGTTCTTCTTCTAGTGTAGTTGATACAAATCGTGCTCAGAAGATGGCCTCTCGTAGGTTCCCTGAAAATTAGCGATGAACCGCTCCCTGAGTTCTCCCCAGGAACCGATCGACCGCCTCAGGAACCCTGTCAGCTATGTCCTCGCCGAGTCGGCTAGCGCGACTGGGAGGTAGTTAGCCATGGTTTTGTTGTCGCCCCCAGCAGCTCGAACTGCCAGGGTATATACGGTGAGCCAGGACTCGGGATTTGTTTTGCCGTCATACTTTTCGATTCCTGTGGGATTAAAGCTAGTCGGCCAGTCGACGTCCTATAGCTCCCGGGTGAAAGCTGGAATGCCTTCGTCTTCGTTGGGGCTTGGGCTTCGACCACGGCGGTTTAACTGCTCGTGATGGAGACCGAAGCGCTCATTTTCATCCTCTAGTCAGCGGTGCTCATCCTCTTGTCGTTCATGGCGCCGGGCATTGATGGTGTGGCGGAGGTCGGGTTGTAGGCGTTCTCGGAGATCTTGGTTGGGCCGGCGGTTATACTGGTGACGCCGCCGGTTGTCGTTGTTGGTATTGCCGAGTGATGTTTGCCTAGACTCCTCGCGTGGCCGACTTGAGTCGGCCGCCTAGCGCCGTGCTGATGTAGATGAACCCGCCGCTGGAGATCCCGACCGGTTAGTCGGTACTATGGTGTCACCCGACTGCTGTTGTTGTTGTTGGCAGGCAGCAGCCGTAATCATCGCCTTGATCTTGGCGATAGTTTGGGTGGCCTAGTGATCAGGCCCGAGCTGGAGCGTGTCCAGCAAGGTTGTAGCGGCCATGACATTCTGTTGTGGCGTGACGAAGACGTCGTGATCACCGACTTTGGTCTGGAGAATCTGCAGCTAAGCTGCTCGCCCAAACTTGCGTAGCCCGTCATTGTGAGCCTCGCGGTCAGCCTCCTCCTGTTGTTGCAGTCGGCGCGCCTCCTCCTGTTGCTCCTCTTGTAGTCGGCGCACCTCGGGTGGCGGTGTTGAAGCCATGAAGATCTCACGGGGGAGAAGGAAACTCGCCAGACTGGAGTCTGAACTAGCGTTTGAACCGTTATCCGACTTGGAGTCGGACTCCGAGTAGTTTATCGGAGTAAGAACGACTCCGACCTCTCTAGATCCAATCTGAAACGGCGCTTGGCCGTGTCCAAACTGAATCGCGGGAGATCGGGTCTATTGCGCATGATGTAGATCTGCAGCGTCACCGAATCCGTGCGGGAAATTGACGATCTCTCCCGTTCTTGGCCCAACCCAGGCTGGCTCAAGGCCTAGCACAAGTCGGACGCCGAAGGAAAGAGTTGTCCCAATGCTCGACGAGTGAAGGACTGCCGCAGTAGATCGTTGAAGGAGATTGCGGCGTCCTGTGGGCCGACTGGCGCAACGTCGGCTGGCTCCTCGGCCGGTTGGATTGGATCAGCTTCGGCCAAGGTAAGGTTGCCGATCTGGTCGGCGATGATATCGAGGCTTCCGAAAGAAATTATGTCTCCAAGGGAGAACTTGTCGCCGTCGATTCTGGTTGCTGGATCCATCGAGCTTGTAGATGTGAAACTCGCCGAAGCCCCTACCTGGCGCGCCAACTGTCGATGTTTTATGCCAGCAATAGAACTATAGGGCTACTCGGCAAGGGGAAACTCAGTGGATTGCAGAGGAACGCAAAGAGATTTTATACTGGTTCATGCCCTCAATGTGAGGTAATACCCTACGTCCAGTTGTGATGTTATTCCTCTGAGGGGTTATGTCGATCAATGATCTTCTGTGTTGTTCGTTGCTCTCAGGGGGCGCCCTGCCTCCCCTTATATACTGGGGTGCCAGGGTACAGGATAGGAATCCCAGCCGGATACAGTCAAGGGATTTCCTTCTTAGAGATAGATCTTACCCGGCTAAGACTGTACATTCCTTATTATACAAGGCAGAGCCTACTGGGTGCTATTATATCTCTGACTACAAGATTCAGCCCATCCTCTATCCGAGCGGCCCATATGCTTGTGATGACGTACCCGGGGCTCATGGCCTCCACACTAAAATATAAAAATATGCGACCAGAGCAAAAACAAGGTAAGATAAAAAAGAATAGTGCCAACCGTGCATCTTGGCGGAACACACCAAGCCAATATTCCATTGCACTGGAGAACCCTAGGTATGTTGGTTTAGATTTGACACCCTCTGTCCTAACTAGATCACCTAGGAAACATGTAACGCACGGAGAAAGACAAGCATTGGTAGCCCGTTGTAATGAAAGCTTCATAGTTAGAAAGAACATAAATAATCTTTGTTTAACATCTGAAGATACCTATGGTGTAGAGCCTCCATCTGGGTCATTGATCAATGATGACAGTAACATTTTCACAGACATTTGTATTTACTTTTAAATGGTTTATTTTTAATATGGTTGGTAGTAGCATATAAACATATATATACATCAACTTATTTCATATGCAGGTGATGAAGTCATATTCGACAATGATACCGATGAGGAGAGCGACATGTTTGATGATCAAGGTAATCTTGTAGACATTTATCAGTGTCATTTGAAAACTTAAAGTTATTTCTTGCCGCTAAAACATTTCAGTTTGGGTGGGAGATGAAGACATTGAAATCAAAGATGTTGTCGATGGCCTCCCTAAGAGCTCTAGCGTCCCTGATCCATTTGAGATTGTGTATAGCAACATACCACAAAACACTCATATGCTGAAACCCGTGGAAAATTGTGAATTTTTTGGTGCAAAGAAGTTTGAGCATGAGCCAAAGGGCTTCTGCTGCCGAAGTGCACAAATTAAACTTGCTAATCAAGACACACCTCCTGAACTCATGATGCTCTAGACGAGCGACGACTCAGATGCCCAACATTTATGTAGCAACATAAGGTTTTTCAATGGACATTTCTCATTCACTTCCCTTTATTGTCATCTTGATAGAGAAACAACTGACATCATGAAATGTGGTATATACACATTATGAGCTCATGGCCAGATGTATCACAATATACATTCATTTGGTACAAATGGTCCAGACCCTAAGCATCTAGAGTTATACTTTTATGATGATGATCCCAGCCTAGAACATCGGTACCGTCGTTGTCGACCAGATCTATATGAACAAGATCAACAAGTAGTCAACATTCTAACCAACATTCTATGTGATCATCCATACTTTGAGCAATTTAGGAGCTTGGGACAAGCTGAGAATCTTGAGGACTACCATGTGATGCTAAACCTTGAGCAAAGGTTGGATCGAAAAACATATAACGCACCAATAACTTCAGAGGTGGCTGCGGTATGGGTTGAGGGAAAGGAGCGGCGAAAAATATTTGACAAAAGTGTAATCCTACATGGGAACAACAATGAAATACAAGGCATTCGATCATATTATGGATGCTATGATCCGTTGTCTTAACCATTATTTTTTCTCATAGCTGAATTGGGTTGGCATGCCAATATACTAAAGTTTAGTGTTAAACCGGAAGATGTGATAAAGGATCATCAGAATCGCAACAATAATGACGAGGACCCAGGTGATTATTTCGTATTTTTATTACTTCAACGTCATATTTTATTATCATATATAAATGTCTAAAAATGTTGCTTACTTATAACGTGATGTCATACACAGATTCAAATAACAGACTGTGTGTTTCCGAGAGAGATTACTATTGCTACAAGTTTCAAATGCGACCTGGTATATTTAACCCAATATTGCATGGTGGATGTCTTTTTCAACAATTCACGGTTGATACATACATTAAAATTGAGAGTTCACAGCTAGACTACATATGGAACCATCAAAAAGAGATAATGGTAGATCTATACCAAGGCCTGTGAGATAGCATTAAATCTAGAGAGAATAGAGGGAATGCGGTTGGCAAGCGGACAATACTTGCTTCATCATTTATCAGAGGGCCTCGGGATAAATTGTGCCGGTACCTAGATGCAATGGCTTTAGTTCGGAAATATGGAAAGCCGGATATCTTTTTCACAATGACCTATAACCATGTAAATTGCACAATAGGAGAGCCTCCCACCAAGCCTCCGGTCTCTAGTAGGGGTGATCAAGTGCCTTCCTGCAAGACGGCTTGACGCCCGAACTCATGGACTTATTGACAACTGCCATGTGTGGACTTATATCAGCCACAAACAAAGCCCTGGTGCCTCCTATTAAACTTGGCACACTTCAAATCCCGCTATTACCCATTCTAGCTTGTCTTTAGTACGAGTGTTGCTTCACAACAAGTAGTCCGCGAACCGGTCCTTAAGTGTCATGAGCACCACTAGCAACATTCACAATCATGGTGCTCACAACCCACCATTTAGTCAAATTTTAGTGGACCATTAAGTTATCCTCGCACGACCACAGTCGTGAACTAAATCATCATTTCATGTGAACTGAATAATGTAATCAAGGTTTAAATGATAGCCCATAATTTATACTACAGTTTCTAGGCATGACTAAGCAAGATCCTAGAATTATTCTAGCTAACCAATAACTAAAACTAGCTATTTACAATATTCCCATAGGTACAATGGCAAGTTATCAAATCAATAAGGCCATAATCAAAGATAAAGGTTTCCCTTCCAGATGAAATTATGAAAATAAATGCATAGTTGAAAGAAGATATAGATTAAAACATAGGTACAATATGGTCAAGGGTGTTGAGGAATCTATGTGACTTGCCTTGCTGCTCTACAAGCACATCCGAACTCTCCTCGAGAATTCCCGACTCTTCTAGAACGTCGGCGACTAAAGGCAATAAACAAAAATAAGCAAAACAGTATGTAAGCTTACATCAACAGTACAATATTATATTTTAATGGATGGATCTCGATTTTTAAAGAATTTTGCAAGTTGAATCACCCCAAACGGAGTTCAGATGAATTAGTTATGAATTTTAGAAGTTTAGACCTTTTTAAGACCTATTTAAAAGAATTAAACCAATTTATGACGTCATTTAAGATTTATTTCAATTCGGGAAAAGGGATATATGGCGTCAGCACAGGAGAGAGAAGCGGCTGACACGCGGGGACCACTGATCAGTGAGAGGATGGCTCGGGTCTACGGTAGACCGAGTCTACCGAGGGTTCACAAGGAATCCGATGGCTTAGATTTAAAAGGATTGGATCGGTTGGCCCAGATTGATCTAGGGTTTTAAGTTAGATCGGGCGGATCAGATCTAACTGATCACGGATCGGATGGCTAGGATCTAACCTAAAGATTAATGGCCGAGATCTAACTACGGATGGATCGGACGACTAGGACTTAATCACGACGATCCGATAGCTTGGATCTAACTGTTGACGCCGAAAATCACCGGGAACGAGCCGATGATATGGTTCAGTGTCGGAGGACACGCGAAGGCCTGGGAGATCTGCTTAGCTCCAGTGCAGGTCCTAAATAGTTGAGGTTCACGGGTGTGCCAGTCAATTTGACCCAGCAATTGATAAGGAGATAGAAAAGTTAGACCACTGATTCAATCGGCCGATAAGAATCCTACTAGCCGATTACCGATAGTGATTGTTAGCGCTACACCTGTAGTACTGCTCGTGCCCGCGCCCGAGTCCTTGCTCATGCCCGCGCCTTGGTCTTCGCCTGCTGTCCGTGCCCGTGCCCGGGTCCTTGCCTATGCCCGCGCCTGGGTCCTCGCTGGCTGTCCGTGCCTGGGTCCTCGCTCGTGCTCGAGCCCGGGTTCTCGCCCGACTGAGACTCCTTCCAGCCGATCGCCGATGGCTCTTGTACTGATTTCCCTTGAGCCGACTGCCCGACTGCTAACAGCTCTTGTGTATCGGCTAAGAAACCGATAACGATGTAGATAAATAAATTAGCCTGTGCTTGATGATGATATGAGCAAGTAACAAACCAGCCGACTGCCAATAGAATATGTACATCGGCTGGAAAGCCGATGATAGTGTAGATAATCCAAATAAGAGAATGTATTTGTACATCGGCTAGAGACCGATTGTCGGCGAAACAGGAATGGGGGTCCCACATTCTCTGGAGAGGCGTGGATCTTCCCCTACATCAGCTCCCCCAGGGCCCATTTTCTGCACAAGTGGCAGCGGGCTGTTAGGAGTTATCCCGTTAAATGCTTGGGGGCTGGGCGCTGCCCGGGCCCGGAAGCGCCATCCCCGGGTGCCGCCCCCGGGCACCGGACCCGGGGCCTCGGTGTCTCGTGCGCGCGGAGGGCCCGATGGGCTCTCCGCCCCGGGGCACGAGGCCGGCTTGAGCAGATCAGCTCCCAACTCCCGCATTAATGGAGAAGCGATGGCGCGCCTCATGCTTGTCTCCCGGCTGGACATGCGTGCGCCGTTGTCGGCTGGCTCCCAATACAGTGAGAGGGCTCCAGTTTTCCACGGCCGGGCAGACGATGAGACGGGCCAAGCCGACAGCATCGTCACTGTCTGGCCACCCGCGGCTGACGAGGGAGGCGGCATCTAGCCGCTTGCGGTTGACGTGGGAGGCGGCATCTAGCCGCCTGCGGCTGACAGAGGCGGCATCTAGCCGCCTGCGGCTGACGTGGGAAGCGACGACCGTGACGCGCTAAGCCAACAGCATCTTCACGGCCCAGCCTCGGCAGCTACCGGCAGCTGGGCGACGATGAGACGCACCTCCAGGACAGCTCGTCAGACGGCCGGAGCACGGAGGTCCATGACAAGACGTAGCCTACCTAAAATCTCTCCCAGAGGGAGTAGGCGCAGGAGACTCCGTTTTGACAGATAAAAGGAGGAGAGGCTAGTTACGGTGGGGCGATCTTCAGCTCAGGCCTCGAGCTAAGCAGACTTTGTAACACAGCAAACCACCTTCATCTCCAGATAGCAAACACACAGGAGTAGGGTATTACGCCCCGGGCGGCCCGAGCCTATATACTTTTTTTGTCTCTTTTGGTGGGCTGGTTCATCCAACCATCGATCTTCCTCCACACTGACGCCGACTCCGCCTGAGAACCACTCCCCTGGCCGAACCTCAAAGGGGGGTCTCCTGACTTCCTACAGTCGAGGTTTCATCCTCCGACAGCTGGCGCGCCAGGTAGGGGGACTTTTCTTCCTCAGGCGGAACGCCGACGTTCCCGACACCGACGCCCTTCATGGCAGGTGGCCATCATCCGCGGGACTCCGATGAGGAGTCCGGCGACTACACCCCGCCGGGCAACGTTAGACCTGTGGCAAGCCCGCCACTTTCTCCCTCTTCACCTTCCTGGGGGCGCACGGCACGTACCCGGCGGGCGAAGCGCGCCCCGCGGCGGCTTGGTAGTGCGGCCTCGGCACCTTCCCTCGCGGAGGGGGCCGGCAAGTGCCTCGCCGGGTCTGCCGCCGCCTCATCCATGAGGTGCGAACAGGGACGCCGCCTCACGGCACGTCGCGGCCTCAACTTTCATTCGACGACACCGCAGGAGGCCCTCTTGGCAGCAGAAACTCTCCTGCGCCACCCCCCGGCATTTACCGGGGGCGGAGGCCGGGAGCGGCGGTGGATTAGCGAGATCGCCGGCCTGGTAGGCACAGCCCATCGCTAGGTCGCCGCCGACGGCCATGCCGGTGCTGGGACCTCCGACCGCGCGACTCCTAGCGCGAGCCGGTCTACCGCCCTGAACCAGAATCAAGCCCGGGGCGCGGGCGACCTCCGTAACCGGTTGAACCGGGTGCGGGCCCACGAGGACGCTCGGGTCACAATGGAGCGCTAGCGTGAGCGGCGCACGGACGCCGCCAGGCATTCCGAGGCCCCGGCCTCCAGCTCCGATCCACTAGTGGGAAACCTTTGTCCATCACCAGAGCCTGCCCAGTACGGCTGCTCGGGTTGCCTGGCGCTCTCCCCAGGCCTCCGGCAGGTGCGCTGGCTAGCTAAGTTCCAGCCCAGCTTGCCGGAGAAATACGATGGCTCCGTCGACCCCTCGGAGTTCTTACAGATTTACACCACCGCCATCCAGGCAGCTGGTGGCGACGAGAAGGTGATGGCGAATTACTTCCCCGTCGCCCTCAAGGCCCAGGCTCGCTCCTGGATGATGAACCTCCCCGAGGGATCAATCTACTCTTGGGAGAGTCTCTGCCGCCAATTCGTGGCAAACTTCCAGGGCACCTTCCCACGCACTGGGACCAAGGCGGACCTGCACGCCCTACGTCAGGGCAAAGACGAGGCGCTGAGGCACTTTTTGCAGCGTTTCAGTTAGGTTCACAACACAATCCCTCACATCGCCCCTCACGCGGTTATCCACGCGTTCCGCTCGGGCGTGCGCGACCAGCGCATGCTCGAGAAGTTGGGCACCCGCAACGTCCAAACCGCGGCCGAGCTGTTCAATCTCGCCGATCACTACGCCCGCAAGGAGGAGGCCCGGGCGTGGAACAAGCCACGCCCCGAGGCCCCCGAACAGGGTCCCGGAGAGGGCGGCGAATCCTCGCGTTCCGCGTCACGGCGGGACAGAAGGAAGCGCCAGAAGGGCAAGGAGGTCGTCGAAAACTTCGCTTTGGCGGCAACCGGCCGCCCCCAGGGCGATGCCGCCCGCCAAGACAGCAACGGCGGCAAGCGGCAGAAAGCCACACCTGCCCCGCCACCACCTGCTGCGGGCCGGAAGTGGTGCTTCGTCCATAAGACGGATCGTCACGACCTCACCGAGTGCCGCGCCGTCCATAACTTGGCCGAGCGCACCAAGAAGTTCCAACAGGAGTGGCAGCAAGCCAAGCCTGCTCCCGAGTCGGAGCAGCCTCTCGAGTTCCAAGAACCCGAGAATGTCCTTGCCACCCTCGACGGCGGGGCGCACGCTCACTCCTCGCGCCGTGGCTTCAAGGCCATGAAGCGCGAACTCCTGGCTGTGACCCCGAGCCCTGAGAGGTCCCGGAGGCTGAAATGGTCGGACACCCCGATCACCTTCGGCCCCGCGGACCATCCGGCCCGGGTACCCAGTGAGGGGCAGCTCGCCTTGGCAGTCTCCCCCACCATATGCAACGTCAAGGTGGGCCGCGTCCTTGTCGACGGGGGCGCCGCCCTCAATATCCTTTCCCCCGAAGTCTTTGAGAAGATCAAGGCCCCGGGGACGAGCCTTGCGCCCTCGTTGCCCATCATTGGGATTACGAAGGGCCTCACTTGGCCTCTCGGCCAGGTCTCATTGCCCGTCACCTTCGGTGACCGCGGCAACTTCCGCACCGAGCGCATCATCTTCGATGTCGCCGAGTGCAACCTTCCCTACAACGCGGTCCTCGGGCGCCCCGCGTTGGTAAAGTTCATGGCGATTACGCACTACGCGTACCTAACCATGAAACTTTCGGGCCCCTCGGGCCCGATCTCAGTCCTCGGGGACGTGAAGGCCGCCCTCTCGTGCGCCGAGCAGCGTGCGGCCGACATCGCCCCAGCGGCCCCCGACGCGACGGATGACGCGGGGCCCTCGCTGCTCCGTGTCCCCGAGCCACGCATCGTCGCCACCGACGTGGAGCTGACCAAGGAGGTCGTCCTCGGCGACAACCGGTCCCGGACCGTCAAGATCGGCGGTTCGCTGGACAACAAATAGGAAAGCGCGCTCATCGCCTTCCTTCGGGCAAATTCCGACGTCTTCGCCTGGCAACCGTCGGATATGCCCGGGGTCCCTAGGGGGGTGATTGAGCATTGCTTAGCCGTCCGCGTGGGCTCACGCCCGGTGCGGCAGAAGGTACGACGGCAGGCCCCGGAGCGCCAAGCCTTTATCCACGAGGAGGTCGACAAGCTTCTCGCTGCTGGCTTCATCCACGAGGTCGTCCACCCGGAGTGGCTAGCCAACCCAGTCGTAGTCCCCAAGTCCAACGGAAAGCTGTGCATGTGCATAGACTACACAGACCTGAATAAGGCTTGCCCCAAAGATCCATTCCCTCTGCCTCGCATAGACCAGATAGTCGACTCCACTGCGGGGTGCGACCTTTTGTGTTTTCTAGATGCCTACTCTGGTTATCATCAAATCCGGATGGCGGAGGAAGATGAGGAAAAAACTTCTTTCATTACCCCTCAGGGGGCTTATTGTTATGTTTGCATGCCTTTCGGGTTAAAGAATGCTTGTTCCACTTTCCAGCGTGCTGTCTGTGTAACATTTGAATCGCAGCTAGGTCGTAATATGGAGGCCTACGTCGATGATTTGGTGCTGAAGTCGCGCGACTGCGCCACTCTGCTCCACGACTTGGCCGAGACGTTCAGCAACCTTCGATGCACGAGGATGAAGCTGAACCCGGACAAGTGCGTCTTCGGGGTCCCGGCTGGCAAGCTCCTCGGGTTCCTCGTGTCCAGCCGCGGCATTGAGGCAAACCCGGAGAAGATAGCGGCAATTGACCGCATGCGCCCCCCGACGAGGCTACGGGAGGCCCAGAAGCTGACCGGGTGCGTGGCCGCACTAGGTCGCTTCATCTCCAGGCTTGGGGAGCGTGCCCTCCCCCTATTCAAGCTTCTCAAGAAATCCGGGCAGTTCACTTGGACGGATGAGGCGGATCAAGCCCTTGATGAACTCAAGAGGTACCTGACTACACCCCCTGTCCTCGTGGCGCCGACACCAGGCGAGCCTTTGTTGCTCTACATCGCGGCAACCCCGCAGGTGGTGAGCGCGGTGCTCGTCGTCGAGCGCCCCTTGCCAGGCAGGCGCGCGACCCGGGATTCACCTCCCGGGCCCGCCACCGCGGAGCCCGAACCTGGGCAGCCTCGCCAAGGCGAGTGCGAGCCCGGAGACGCGGCACCCGGGATAATCCCAACACTCCACCCGGGGCCCCAGGGTCCCAGGTCCATACCTGTTCCCATAGGCGAGAGCTTGCTCCCTCCTAGGGGAGCTGAGCCCGGACCCCCGGCCCTTGTTGGGCTGGCGTCGGGAAACACGCAGCAGAAGCCGGTGTACTTCGTCAGCGAGGTACTCCGTGATGCCAAATCGCGCTATCTCCAGGCGCAAAAGATGCTCTATGCAGTTCTCATCGCGTCCAGAAAACTTCGCCACTACTTCCAGGCGCACAAGGTATCCGTGGTTACATCCTTCCCCCTCGGGTAGATATTGCATAACCGGGAGGGAACGGGCCGTGTTGCTAAGTGGGCGGTTGAGCTCGCTGAGTTCGACCTCCATTTCCAAGCGCGCCACGCCATCAAAAGCCAAGTCCTGGCGGATTTCCTGGCGGAGTGGACGCCGGGGCCCGAGCCAGATCCTGTGCTGGACGCCGGATTCTCGGCCCCCGAGCTGTCGCCTGACCTGCGCCTCCACTGGATAATGAACTTCGACGGCTCCTGCGCCAGGCGGGCTTTTCGCCCCAGCGCCGGGGCCGGGGTCGTCCTCGTATCGCCCGCCGGGGATGAGTTCCGCTTCGTCGTCCACCTCAACTTCGGAGCCACCACAACATGGCCGAGTACGAGGGCCTTCTCGCCGGCCTCCGGGCCGCGATCGCCCTCGGGGTGCGATGGTTGTGCGTGCAAGGCGACTCCGAGCTCGTCATCAACCAGGTGTCTAGGGAGTACCAGACATTGGATCCCCAATTGGCCGCGTATGTGGACGAAGTACGGAGGCTCGAGCGCCGTTTCGACGACCTGAGGCTTCGCCACGTCCCTCGCAGTCGCAACCTCGCCGCCGACGAGCTCTCAAGGCTGGCTTCCTCACGGGCGCCCGTTCCCTCGGGGGTTTTTCAGGAAGCTCTCGAGGATCGCTCGGCACGCCCCGGGGTCTTGGGGACCGCCCCCGAGCCCGGGTCCGAGCCTGACACGCGTTCCCGGCCCCAGGATTTGGTCCTCGCGGCCGGACCTAGCGCGCCTTCCTGGATGGACGAAATCCGGGCATATCTTCTCCGAGCGCATCTCCCCGAAGACGACGCGGAAGCAGAAAGGGTCGCTCGCTTGTCTAAGCGCTACGTCATGGTAGAAGGGGACCTCTACCGGCGTGGCGCCAACGGTGTCCTGCTCAAGTGCCTTCCGCGCGACTCCGGCGTCGAGATCCTCGCCGACATCCACGAAGGGGAGTGTGGCAGTCATGCCGCATTTCGATCCCTAGTCGGTAAGGCTTTCCGGCAGGGGTTTTATTGGCCCACGGCTTTGCAGGACGCGTTCGACCTCGTCCAGCGCTGCCGCGCGTGCCAGTTTCATTCCAAACAGAGCCACCAGCCGGCGCAAGCACAACAAGTAATCCCCCTGTCCTGGCCCTTCGCGGTCTGGGGACTCGATATCCTCGGCCCCTTCCCCCGGGCAGTCGGGGGTTATCGCCATCTGTATGTCGCCATCGACAAGTTCACGAAGTGGCCGGAGGCGTTCCCCGTAATCGATATCGACAAGTGCTCAGCGCTCAAATTCATTCAGGGAATCACCAGCCGCTTCGGAGTCCCCAACCGCATCATCACCGACAACAGCACGCAGTTCACGAGCGAGCTCTTCGGCGAGTACTGCTCGGACGTCGGCACCAGGCTCTATTTCGCCTCCCCTGCCCACCCTGCGAGCAATGGGCAGGCTGAACGGGCGAACGCGGAGATCCTACGGGGCCTCAAGACAAGGTCCTATAACGACCTCAAAAAGCATGGCGTCAAGTGGATCGACGAGCTCCCGGCGGTCCTTTGGGCGAATCGTACCACACCAAGCAGGGTGACCGGGGAGACCCCGTTCTTCCTAGTATACGGAGCCGAAGCCGTTCTGCCGTCGGAACTCACATTCGGCTCTCCCCGGGTACAGCGCTACAGTGATGACATCAACCACGACAACATGCAGCTCGACAACCTCGACTTCCTCGAGGAACGAAGGCAGCGCGCCACACTCCGCGTCGCTCGTTACCAGCAGAGCCTCAAGCGCTATCATCAGCGTAAGGTTCGGGCCTGATCACTCCAGGTCGGGGACCTAGTTCTCCGCTGTGTCCTCACACATGCCGGAAAGAATAAACCTTCCCCCATGTGGGAAGGCCCCTTCCTGGTGATCGGTGCCTCCCGACCGGGCTCGGTAAGACTGGGCCAGGAAGACGGGACCCTGCTTCCCAATCCCTGGAATATCGAACATCTTCGCAAATTCTATCCATAAGGATATCCTGTAAGTTACGGGAAGCTCGGGCCAGCGCCGTTTTTTTTTTTCCAATTTTGGCGCTGGCCGGGGGCCCCCATATGTATTCGCCTTCGTATATATCTTTTTAATATCTTTTCCGGTGTCGTCCCTTTTGTCTGTTTCCATGTGTTGCGCTCATGGCTGTCTCATCCCTTGGACGCATAATCGGGCTGCGCCCATGCGACGGTTGGGGTTCGTGCGTTATCATCAGTTCCCTACTGACGAGTAACCGCATCCCGACGTGCTAGGTTCAAGCGTTGTCGACCTCGCGGGGACCTAAGGGCGCCCTCCGGGAGGCGCCCCGGGTCCCGGCGGCTCCGGCGCCTTACCTGGCTAGCTTCGGGGTCGGTTCTTTCCGGAGGTAGGGGGTGAAATGGTTCGGCGTGATCTTTTCTTCCGCACGGTCGCGACTCCGAGGACGCGTTCGGGTGATGATCGACGCCACGATTTGTAGCATGGAGTGGACAAAGGAACGAGCCAGATGCTCTCACAGTTCACCGTGCGCAGATTAGACCCTTCCCCGGCGGGCTGAAGAAGGGTGCTTGGGTCAACGCCCCGGTAATGAGCTCCGGGAACAGGAACGTCCCTTGGACCCCGGGCCCGAGGTGAACGCACCCGGGGAAGGTGTTCCCTAGATTGGCCTGTGCTCGGGCCTAGCCTGGTGTCGTGCTCGCAGGAACCGTGCTAACGTGACCGACAATCCAGTCTTCTCCCAGGATTCAGCACCGCCCGGGGCCAAGGAGGTTTCCTAGGCCCGGGAGACTCATGGTTAGTTCCTCGCATACTCGGGGACCGAGTCCCCGGGGCGGGCAATTACCAAGCCGCAGCACTCGGGAGCCGAGCTCCCGGGGCGGTCGGCGCGAGAGGCGTGGGAGGCCAAGTAACAGCCGCTTCCCGCGAAGAGGAGCGAAGCTCGGACCGTTCGCTTGGGAATCGGACAGTCCGAGCTGCCCCGAGCGGGACTCAGCCGTCCCAGGGACTGAGTTCCCAGGACGAGCGATTACGCTGGGCCCCAAGGAGGGCTTACGCGCTGCGACCGGTCACGGCCACCGGAGTCGGACTCAGACGACACCCGGGGCTCGGCGTTCCCGGGCCCGGGATATCAAGACGAACAACAACAAGTATTGAACATCCAGATACGCATTTTACTCAACTTTATGCTTCGCTCAAACTATCTATCCTTTCCCCGTTTGTACGACCACGCGTTTCTCTCTCTCCTCAGCCCGGGGCGAGCGGAATTTGCGAAGCCGCGCATGTGGGCCGTTGGGTCAGTGCTGCCCCGGTCGCTGAGGCCTGATGGCCGGGTCGTGGACCGTGCCACGGACACTATCGATGCCCCGGGGTCTCGGGCGGTACCTCCCGTCGGGCCAGCTTAGACTCCCGGGGCGGGCAGCGGTGCCCGTCCGGCCAGCTCCTCCACGGCCACCGCCGAAGCGCCGGGTGCTTCGCTGCCTGGCGACCCCGTGCCCGGTCAGGGTCGGTCCCCGAGAGGCTCCCGGTGAGTCAAAGGACACGAGCTTAACGCTTTGGCCGTACCTAACCTACGCGGGGCATATTTGCATTTTTCCCCTCTCTCGCAGTCCTTTCCCGCGGCCTCGCCGCTTCCCCGGGGCCAGTAGCGCCTGGGACATGGAGGGCCCGCGGGTCTGCTAGACGGACTTAACTGCCCCGGGGGCCAACCTCCAGCCGTCCCCGTGTGGGGGGAGTGGGATCTGGACCGGTGACCGGTCTGACCGTCCCCCCACGGATCGGCCCGTCTGAATCACCCGGTTGAGTTTCCGGGACGGGCAACACAATAATCCAAGGTACGAAAACACAAACATAGTTATATACACACACTAATGTCTTTCTTTGTACAAGATAGGCAGATTGGAGCGGAGATCGGGAGATGTCGCCGTCTGGGGGAGGGGGGCTCACTCGTCTTCCTCGTCAGTCGTTGGCTCCTCGAGGCGCTCGCCGCGGTCAAAGAACCCTGCTACCGTTGCAGCGGCCGCGCTCACGGCTTTTCGTGCTTCCTCCTCTCCCTTGGCCGGGAATCCCTCGAGCGCCGGGGCTAGGGAGAAGTCCGCGTCCCGAGCCCGGTAGCACCCGAGGACGTACTCCGCCACTTGCCTGGCGAGCTCTGCTCCCTCCTTCTCCAAGACTTGATGAATGTGCTGGGGGAGCGAGTCCAACGCGTCCACCAGTTCGCCGAACTCCACCAGCGCCCGACCGACCCCGGCGGATTTGTCGGTCTTCTGCGGGGGTGCCCGGACGCCGATGCGCTTGAGACACCTCCGGACGCTGGAACCATACTTGCCCAGGCAAGCTGTGATCTCGTCGTCAAGCTCCTTCCGGAGGGAGAGGCTACTGTGCGCCATCCTCAGCCGCTTCTCCGCCCTGGCCAGCTTCTCGACTGAGCTGACCCCGCTTGTCGATAGCGGGGAGCCGCTTGACGCGACCTGCACAGCGGCCTCGGTGTCGACCGTGCGTTTCCTGGAGGCCTCCATCTCCATTTGCCGATTCTCGGCAGCCGCGACCGCCGCCTCCCGCTGAGCCAGGGAGTTTTCCTTGCCCTCCAGGATCGCCTCCCGTGTCCCAAGGGCCTCGGCTTGAGCATCCAGCTCGGTGGCTAGCATCTTCACCTGCTCGGCCTCGCGTCGGTGGTCGGCCTCCCGTCCAGCGAGGTCTTCTTCCCAGGTCGCTAGCCTCTTCTCCTGGTCCTAGAGGCGCCTCGCGCTGTCCTGGGCCATGGCGCTGGAAACCTTGGCGGCCTCCTCGTTGAACGCCGCGGCTACCTCCCGCGCGCTGACCTCGCGCTCCCGGGCCGCGAGATCGGCCTCCTTGCCCCGGAGACGGTCCTTCCGGGAAGTTATGTCCTTCTCCCGCGCCTCCACCTCGGACCGGGCCCGGGAGGCCTCATCGGCGGCGACCTTGGGCGGCGGCTTCCAATTGGGCGATGCGCCCCTCCGCCGCCTCGATTTCCTGTCGGCGGATCGCCACGAGGATTTCGGTGGCAATTGCACGGATGACGAGTCCCTCCGTTGCCACCGTAATCGCGGCCTGCCCCCTCTCAAGCTCCGCCCAGAGCCGAGCGGACCCGCACTGCTCGCGACGGGCCGCCACCTGTACTTCGCCTGCGGCGACCACTAGTTGCCCCAACGCGGCGTGCAGCATCTCGGGCCTGCCGCACGCCTGGTCGCGGCGCAGCAAAAAGGACTAGGGCCCGCTCCCCCCTCGCGGGACACGACGGGGCCCTGGCGTCCTCTTCTCCCCCCTCAGCGGGGACCACAGTCGGTCCCGCGGAGGCCCGCCCCGGCGTGGCCGCCGCGACCTCCATATCCACCACCGTGCCTGGCGATGGCGGGGGCGTGGCGGGACGCGGCAGCGCCATCAGCGCGTCCCCAGTACCGCCCCCGGCCGGGGCCGGCAGCGCCATCGTCGGCCCCTGGCTCTTCCTGTAAGGGCCGGAACCAGACAGATAAGAGCTAGGTCAGGAAACGAGCTAAGCAAGAAGAGCCGAATAGGGTTGAAGCACTTACTTGGCCCGGGGCCCCTTGAAGCTCCATGCCATGCGTCTTAGAAGTGGCCGGTCGCCACCGCGGGGCCCCGCCTTCCTTAGCGACGCTCCCAGCGCCTGCTCGATGCCGCCCCCCGCATCTGGGACCGCCTCTGGCCCGGTCCCGGGGGCCCGGGCAGCCGCCCCCGGCTCCGGGGACTGCACCCGGGCGGCGCTTACGGGCGCCTCACTAGTGGCTACGGCCACAACGGCCCCGGTCCGCCCAGGGTCCGCGCGGCTCGGAGAGGTAGCGGCCGGGACGACGGCCGCCGGGGCAATGATCTTCACCTTTTTGGTCGCCGCGAGTCCTGGATCGGGCCCCGCCGGTCGCTTCCCCTCCTTCTTCGACAATATCGGCACTCCGACCGGCACATCTTCTCCCTCCGAGGCGTCGAGTACCTCGACGACCTTCGGGGTAATCTGCGAGACAACGACGCCCATGGCGTCGAATCGCGGGAGATCCTTCTGGATCCTCGCCGCCCGCGGTCACTGCAAAGCGGGCGTCACGCCGTCCGGGAGCGCGCGGTCCGCCGCGCCCCCTCCTTCCAGCGCCACCGCCATTAGCAGACCCATCGCCGCCTTGCTCAGGTCGTCGGGGTGGGTCCTGGTGATGTCCTTGGGCCCGGTATATAGCCAACAGGCCCGGGACCTCCTGTTGAGCGGCGCCAGTCGCCGGCTGAGGAAATCGCCGACGACCATATACGCATTCAACCCAGCCGTGACCAGGCTAGCGATGCGCGCCAACACTGGCACTAACCGCGTGTCTTCCGGCGGTGACTCGGTCCAGCTCTTCACCTTCTGGGCCGCCTCAGTCGGGAGCCGGAGCCGGTCGTTGGCGTCGACACCGACGTAGACCCAGTTCTGGCGCCATAAATCCCATTTGTTTTTCAGCACCATCGGGATGAACTCGACGCCAGGCCGGCTGTGGAAGTACACACAACCTACCCGCTCCGGTAGGTCGGTGGCCTTGTTCTTCGGCGCGCTCTTCATAGTGAAGTAGCGCCGGAAGAGGTCCACCGAAGGCATGATGCCCACAAACATCTCGCACAAGTGAGCGAAAACCCCTAGCACCATCACGGCATTGGGGGTCAAATGCAGCATCTGCACCTAATACGTCTCCAACACCTGGAAGAAGAAGTTAGAGAATGGCGGGACTAACCCGCCGACCGCGTAATCAATGAAGTACACTGCTTCGTTGGGCCCCTTCGGTGTCGGCTTCGACTCGCCGGGGCGCACCTCGGTCACCGCCCTCCATCGTGTAGCGGCCGGCATCATCCTCTTTACCCGCTCCGCCCCGGCGTCGTCATCCACGCGCGACGGCAGGATCGCCCCGCTGTCCAGTGGCCTTACCCCGCGACCGGCGCGCGGCATCGCGAATGCAGCGGCGAGAGCGGTTGAAGGGAGAAGAAAGCGAAGAGAAGTGTGTGCGAACGGGGAACCTGGGCTCTGGACGCAAAGAGCAACAGGAGCGGTGGTGCTTCAACTGGGCGATGGGGGAAGCCAGCCGCTGCCCGCTGTTGCCTATAGCCTCGGAGAACCCGTGGAGCGTCGCTTCAAGTCCACCCTTACGGCCCTCGATTTGCGGGCCGAAAGTGGAGACTCTCCCCTCGCCTCGTCCCATCCCGGGCAGTTGAGGCGGCCTCGTCTCGTTTTTCCGCTAAACCGGTGGGCCCCGGTCTCTTCGTTTCCCCGAGACATGGTCCTGTTCCTGCCCGGATTAAAGTCCCAGTCGAGCAAACAGGCCAGGGGCACTGTCGGCGAAACAGGAATGGGGGTCCCACATTCTCTGGAGACGTGTGGATCTTCCCCTACATCAGCTCCCCCAGGGCCATTTTCTGCACAAGTGGCAACGGGCCTTGTTTAGAGCATCCCGTTAAATGCTTGGGGCTAGGCGCTGCCCGGGCCTGCAAGCGCCATCCCCGCGGGTGCCGCCCCGGCACCGGACCCGGGCCTCGGTGTCTCGTGCGTGCCCGATGGGCTCTCCGCCCCGGGGCACGCGGCTTGAGCAGATCAGCTCCCAACTCCCGCATTAATGGAGAAGCGACGGCGCGCCTCATGCTTGTTCCCGGCTGGACATGCGTCCGGTCCCTAGGCGCTCACCCAATACAGTAAAGCTCCAGTTCTCCACGCCGGCAAAGACGAGACCCAACGAACAACATCTCACGTCTGGCCACCCCCGCGCTAACGAGGGAGGCGGCATCTATCGCCGGTTACTGGACGCATCTACACGCTGGATGACAGGCGCATCTAAGCCCCTCGGCTACGCGAAGCGATACCACCCCGCTAAGCCAACACATCTTCACGGCTACCCGCAGCTACAGCCACCTGCCGGCGACACTGCAACCAACCCAGGAACAGCTCGCTCACACGCCGATCGTGAAGTCCATACAAGACTAGACTAATCCTAAAATCTCTCCTAAGGAGAGGCCAGAACTCGTTTACACTATACAAAGAAGAGGCTATACGGGGGATCATTTCAGCTCAAGCCTCGAGCCTAAGGCTGAACTTATAGTAACCAGCAAACACCTCAACTCTCCGATAAAAACACACAGCATAGATCATAACCAATCCATCTATGAATCAAACTGAACTAACGCAGCCAAGACAAAATAAGCAATACACCCTTAAACAGACTACCATAACACAAATATCACACTAACCAAGGCAAGTCCTACGCGAATAGTACGGTACGAACACCCCTCGGAGAGTCGACCTAACCATCCGCCCCGAAAGCAACCCGTACAAAGTGGCATGCGACACGAATTTGTTATGATCGTGAGAATTTACAATCCCCGACCTATTTATAACGCCGAGTATACAGTCCGATCGGATACTAAACAGAGTTCACCTAACTATAAAGTAACAAATTAAACAAGTCCTACGGACAGAAGCAGTTTTTCCTATAAATTATTAAAACTACTCAATGAACAAGAAAGTAATTACAAACATCTCATGCCTCTTCCGATCCTTCCATTACTCGCTCTCTCAGGCATTAGCTTCCGCGCTGACACAAGGCTCTTCCTTACCGAAATATAACGCAACCGTACAAATTTTTTAACACATGCCCCCAATTTGGAGTGATATCAAACTTTGAATTCTCTGACTTGGCT